>VXBQ01015623.1:685793-783889 GCA_013400175.1 Phainopepla nitens | reverse complement strand
CCCCGTACATGTCCGCCAGTTTCTTGAACCTGGGCCCCCAGTCGTTCAGGTAGTCGTAGTCCTGGTCCCCGGAGCTGGAGGAGTTGAGGGAGCTGACGGAGCCGGCGGTGGAGCCGCTGCCCTCGTAGTCAAACACCAGCAGGGAGTCGTAGGGGGGGGCTGTGGGGTCGTTGTCCGCTGCACGCAGGCCCTGGGGGGGTGAACACAGGGTGTTAGTGCCCACCAGGGCTTTGGGTGGGGCTGGGGGCATGTTTGGGATCCCTGCAGCAAAGCTAAAAGGGAAAAATGAGAATCTCGGGGCTTCCCGGATGCAGCTCTGGGTAGAGACCTTTCAGCTGCCCCCAGCAGAAACCCCAGAAACTCCCAGTGTCCCTAGAAACAGTCACACTGAGTGGCAGGGGAGCTATTTCCAATGCTCCATTTCTGGATCTGGAAAGCGTTCTGTCCTGGCCAGTGTGTCCTTTCTGGGGCTGCCTATTGAGATTTCCAGCTTAGCCAACGAAACAAAAACCAGCACCCTTTCCTCTCCCACCAATATTTTATTTCTGATGATTTTCATTCCTCCAGGAAAACAAAATAATAATAAAAAAAAATCACTCCCAGCAAAATTCTGCAATTAGGGCAGACGTGGGGTGTGGAATCCTGGGCAGAGGGCTGGGGAGCATTGCTGCTCCTGTGCCATGTGGGCAGCAGCGTAGGCAGGCCATGGAAATGGCCTCGGGATATGGAGGAAAAGAATTGCTTTGCTGCAGAGCCAGGAAAAGCCGGGTGGAATAGCCCTGCAATAAAGCAAATGTTCCACATTCCCACCCTCAGAAGCCCTGGCCCCAGCGTGGGGAGATGGAACTGGTTTCAGCAGCAGGGGCATGTGTAAGGAGAGCGAGTCTTCACGAGCATGGATGTGTGTAAATGTGAGTGAAGGATGGGCAAAGGGACAAAGGAAGAAGGGATTTTAATGATGAAAATGAGAAAAGCACAGCAGGAAATGCATGTAATAATAGAATTAAATGGCTGTAACATTTATTTTTCTGGCTTAGGAAATGGATGGTGTGCTTTGTCTCGGAGGAAATAATGCATTGATTGGTTTGTAACCACTCAATCACTCAAAACTAAAAGTGAGATAAGAAACACCAAATGGATAGATATTTGTACAGGCAGATAAAGGAGCAGCAATCTAAAATAAAATAAAGAAACTCTCTCTGATCTGAGTCTCTCTGTGCTGCAAACTCTTTGAGGCTTTACACCAAACAGAGCTTATGAGGAAGGCACAGACTGCTGAAATAATTACAAGTCCAGCAGCCACAAACGGCTCATTCTGCCTGGGTTCTGAAAAGCATGGTGTTTGTGACACCCACAAGACAGAAATCTTGGGTTTTTTTCAGGTTCAATGCCTTCATTAAGCCAAGCCCTGCATCCTTGGCTCACACCAATCCTTTCCCTGGCTGGCATCAGGCTTCTGGCGTGAGCGGTAGCACCACTTGGTCCGTGCAGTCAGGGAAACCTGACTTTAGCTGGCTGCTCAAGCTTTGAAAGTGTGACACAGGACCCCCTACAGAACATACCTCATTAATGAAATCACCAATATCCCCTGGATGTGGGATTACTGGTCTTATAGGATACTGTGGTTCAGCACCAATAGGTCTTTCATCCACCCTTCTGACTCCAGGTGTCTTGTTCAGCACGTGATCCATGGTCTCTGGCTGCTGGAGCTGGCTTAAATCATAATCCTGTGACAAATGGGGAGGCACAGTGTGAAACCCAGAGCTTTTCGTTCAGATCACCTACTCACTCAATGTGCAAACAAGTCGAGGGCTCTAATTCTGTTTCAGCTGAAGTTTGATGGCAAATCTTATCTCTGAGTATGTAGCACCTCTATCTGAATTACAGATGAACCTGACCTCTGAGCAGCTCATAAAATCAACCTCCTAGGAGTGTATCTTATAAGTTAAATCAAGTATTTAAATACTTCATGAATATTTCACACAGCATCTAAATATTTGGGATAAAACCCTGGTTTTTCTTTGTGTGTGCATAGGTATATACATAACTTTTTTGACAAAATACACAATATAATGCAGAGACACAGTGTTGGTAGACATATTATTGCAATTACATTTCTGCAGAAGCAAAAACATTAAAATGTGTTTTGCATTTATGCATGTAGGCCTTTCAAAGTAATTATGTTCTTTTTGCTTGTGAAAAATCCCAACAGAATAGGTTTCTATCACAAAATGAGAACCAGGTAATATTTCATTAAAAATGTATTCATGTAGGTAATGGTGTTTTGCTGCTCATCCCTTCCTGTTATTTTTAACGAATCCTTCCTAAAATATTTAAGCCTACAGTGTGGTTGCCTGAAACCAAATAACTTCAGCTACTTGGAATGCTTCAAACAGTATTTTGTTCTACCAGGAAAACTATCCTTGTGCTCAGATGGGGATGATTGAATCTCCAGGAGCAATATTTATAAATAACTTGACAAAAACAGAAAGAAATGTTAATTGAGAGGATTTTTCTGTGGGATAAGAACTTTTCAAGGTTTGGGTAAACTCCTGCCTCAGAGTTTGCCATGGCAGCTCTCACTGGGCTCGCTCGCTCGCCTTCCGAGGCCACCGGGACCTCCACGGCAGGATGTGCTGCAGTGGTTTTGTGGGATCCCTCAGCACTGACCTGGAACCATGCAGTCCAATGCAACCAGCAAAAATAAAGCCAAAAATGTACAGTCACATAATTTGCATGAACATCATATTTGAGTGTGTCCTGGGCTCTTTACTCGTGCTTGCTAGGAGTAAAAAACCGGTGACTTCAACGTGAGTGACGAAACTTCGTTATTTTAGCTGAGGAACTGGCCACATCTCAGGAGTGAAGGCCAGGGAAGTTTTCATGCAACATCAGCATTGGTGTCTGTAGGAAGAGCCACTGGAGGAAAGCTGACATGCTCAGGCAGCCTGTGGCTCAGGGCTCTGTCACCCAGCAAAGCTTTGCCACTGCGCGCTGCGTGGTGAAAGAGAAAATCCCTAAATCTCTTTAGACATTTCTCACAAACCATGTCCAGAAATTAAAAGAAATTAAAGGCACATTAGAGACGATTAAGTAAATGCAGGGAAAGCCCACAGAAGCTCAAAGCTCAAGCAAGCCAAAGCAAGAGACTGCAGCCACAGGGCTGGGCAGGGCAATAGCTGCTGGCTAGTTTTATGAATAAATACACAATTTTAATGACTTAAGTAACAGAAATATAGTTTGAACATAAGTGTCATGGAATGATTTATAGTCCTTCCCCAGGAAGCTGCCTAGGGGATAGAAAAACTCCTGTGGCACTGGCCTCCTGCCATGGTCCTGCTTGCACAGGAGGGTGTCCCAGTAATAACCTGAATCTCCCGGACCTGCTGTCTCTCCACCACACCAGGGAGGCCAATAGAGCTGCCTGGCCATAAATAAAGGAACACAACCCTTTGCACGTATTTGACTAAAAATAACGTGGTTCCTGCCTTTTTGAGAGTACAGATTGCACAGCTGCCCCTTGGCCACAACTCAGGGGCTCTTCTCACCTGATCCTCCTCTCCGCCTCCCTCCTCGTCGTACTTGAGGATGTTGTCCCTGACGTCGTCCTCGGGGTCGATGAGCAGCTGCTTGGTGTGGCGCTCCTTCTCCCGGCGCTTCATCCACACCACGAAGAGCAGGACCATGGCTGCAACAGGGAGGAAGCTGGGTGAGCTGGGACCTCCTGCAGAACAAGGCCATGCTGAGAGTATCCTAACACCTCACCAACCCCTGCCCACCACAGAGAGCCTCAATGGCTGCTGGCAGGAGGAATAAAATGTTAACCTATTGCATGGTCTAATTTTTAAAGGAGAGATCAGTGAGAGCTGTAAATACTGTGACAGGTTCTCACTACAAACATTTCTTTAAGATCCATCACCGATGCTGATCGAGCTGATATTAATCAGGAGTAAAACACGCAATCAAAGGAGAAGAAACCAGAAAGTGTGAAAATTGCAGCTTTCTGAAAATATTTGATCTGAATCCTGAGTTTTCAGGATTAGATTTCCACCTTCATTTTTATTCAGGGGCATAAAGATGGAGGGAGAAGAGCTGCAGAGAAGGAAAAAGGTGCAGATACCCAACATCTGTGCACAAGGGGCTGTTCCAGGAGCGTGACACAGCTTCAGCCCATTCAGGTCACAAGCCCTGACTGTGACAGTCTGTGCTGTTGTCTGCAGTTGGCCAGGCAAGACTGATCTGGGGAGGATGCACAACACTGGGTCTTGTAATCCAATTTGGCCTCCTTCATATTCTTCTTTGGTCCATGGGGGAGGCTCTTTAAACTTCTGAGATCAGATTAGCCAGGACATTAGCACATGCATTTGGCCATTGACTTGGAAAGCAAATCTCAGATCATCTGAAATCCTTTCAGAGAGCAGGGCTAGCTTTGCAGAACGAGGGAGAGCAATTCTGGAGCCAAGCTCCTCAGGCAACAGCATTTGCATGCCAGGCTCGGCTAATCTCTCTCAGCAAAGTAACAGTGAGAGATGAGCAGTTCTTGAATCATGAGAAATCTCTCCCTTCTTAAACAACTTTACCCACAGGGAACGCTGGCTCACTGCTCCACAACCTCACCCTTCAAAGGGACACCCCCGTCCCAGGGGCTGTGTGCTCCCTATGAGTTACTGCATGCAAGATTATCTGGGAACTCAAGTCTCCACTAACATAAGCCAGCCAGATCTCGTCTTCTTCAAGAACGTGTTAACACGTTCATTTTCATTCTCGTACTCAGTCGCTGCAAATAATGCCCTGAAGAATGAAGCTCAGCCGGGGCAGCTGCTGCAGTTACACTTCCCACTGCCTGCTCTCCCCTCCATTCTCCATGCAAGCCCCACACCGAGCTGCAATGGTGGCGATTTGCAGGAGAAGGGAGCAATGGATGGACAGTGGAGGTGGGAACAAGTATCCCAGGTTCATTTCACCTGGGTCAACCCTCAATTGTGCCAAACCACTGCAGCCAACACAAGCAAACTCAGGCAGGATGTGAGATCCCGAAGTTTGGGGTTTTTAGCTGAGACCAGACCCTGGGGACATGGATGGGCCTCCAACTTGCAAGGAGGAGATGGTTAGGAGGATCCAAATTCTTCCTCCCAGCACCAAAGTGTTTATACCCAACAGGAATCCAGTGAAGTGAGTGAAGAGAACCAGACAGCTAATTACTGCCACTGTGTGCCAACTGGCGGCCATCCCTGCCTGCCAGCTAACAGAATTGTTTTCAGAGAGTTCAGCATTTCTTTAATGCTTATCCCAGATCTATTCAAGAAAGAAAAAAAGAAAAGGAAAGAAAATGTAACTCTCATCTGTAATATAAAACCTCAGCTATTTAGCAGACTACTGAAGTCCTTTTTTCACTGTTCCTTTTCAAGTCTCTCACAACAAGACACCTGACTGGTCCACAAAGACAATATTATAATGGTAACTGGGGTTTATCTTTATATTTCCTTTTTTTTTTTTTAATGATACTTTCTCATGCACTTGTGGAAAAAACGGTGCCATTAATGCCTTTACAGCTACCTTGGAAAAAAAAAAAGACCTTCAAAGTGTCAATGGTGGATGTAGTGCACTCTCCTTCCTTTTATTCACTCTGCAGAATGGGAAGTGCTATTACTGCTGTTAGAACCATTTTCGCTCTGCATGTAGTTTTCCTTGAAATCTATTGTCTTCACCCTTCACAATTTTTTACTGCATTGCTCTTCTAAATGTGTTATTTGTGCAGCTAATACATCAGGTAGCAAGAAGAAGAAAAAACCCTTTGACTAAAGGTAAAGGCATAAACTTCCTTCACAGGAGCAATCCTGGATCTGTCCCCTTGTTTCCTCTTCCTTTTAAAGTCATCCAGCTTTGACCTGTTGACTCTAAAATGGACAAACAGCACAAGAAAATCCCTCTTCTGCCTTTTTCTAGGCTATTGTTTAGAGGTCATGATATGAAACAGATAGAAAGGAGGCAAAACACTGGAAGGATGTAACTGTAAAACTGGTCATTGCAAATTACATTTTTCATCACTGATACAGTGCTTTGTAGCTCTCCAAGATAAAAAAAAAGAAGTCAATTAGAATTACAATGAATGTAAAAATAAGCTTTTGTAATAAAACCCGTAATTTAAAATGGGATAATGTATCTGAAAATGGAAAGAGGAATCTCTTAAATCAAATGTCCTTCAGCTGAAGTTAATTTCAGTCAATAGGATTTTTCAACCGTTTTAAATTGTATTTCAGCACTGGATTTATACAAGAGCAGCAAAAAGAAGACTTGTGTTTAATCACCTCTGTGGTTCCAGTGCAAACTTTGGGCCCAGGGGCAGCAGCAAACCTGAGCAGCAAAAGGAGGTGGGGCTGATGAACGGGGTGTGTGACTGCAGTGACCCCAACAGCCACCTTGGCTGAAGGGAGCAGCCAGAACGGGGAAGGAAGGGCAGGAATTGGGCACTGTGGCTGGGCACAGGGATGCTCCATAAGCTCAGCTGGGCTGGGAAAGGAGCAGAGTCTGCACCAACACACAGTTTGTTCCTCACTCTTCATCCCGATCCAGAAGATCAATTACACACCAATACATTCCCAGCACGAGCCCAGGATGGGGATGGATGTCCAGGGGTGACCCATTCTCCTAATGTACCAGCTCATGTCCCCATTAGGTGACATTTGGAGCATACGTTGCTCTGTTTGCTCTCTGTTAAAACACACTGGGGGTAAATATTAAATGTGATTTAGCACCATAACTCCCATTAGCTTTAATGAGAGTCCCATGGATTCATCCTGTGTTTCTTGATGAATATTTACCTCATTGTTCATTTCAGAGCTTGTTTTTATCTATTCCTACTGTGCCAACTCCTGCTTGAAGTTATAATGATAAAATTTTTACTTTTTAAGTGTGTGCACACATGGTTATTGGTAATGCTCATGGAAGCTTGCGACTGACAGCACTCCTGGGCAAAAGGGCTAGTTTTGCCTTGAGGAAAGGGATGGCCAGTCTTTCTCTGTGATGTATCCCAGTCCTCCATAGTTACTGACAAACTGGGAATCCTTCCTCTAAAAACACTCATAATCCCCCATGATCCCCCAATCTGGGGTCATTTTAAAAGCAATGGGAATAGCCAGACTCTCATAACCAGTGTATCTGGTACTGGGAACCAGTATATCCACAGCCAGCCAGACATGAGAGCTGTGGGAGAACCTGACAGAGATATTTGGGAGAAGCCTTCAACCTTTTCCTGCAAAATGTCACGATCCTATCACACTCACTACTTACAAGTTGTTGTCAGGTGTAATAATGTTTGAAAAGCTACTGGAAGTCTTAGAAAGACAGGTCTGACACAGGCAGAGCTCATTTTGCTGATGCTGCTGTGAAGGAGGTTTGAATGCAGATGTGTGAACCACCCCCACAGCCGAAGCTCAGGGTTGCATGGAGCTTGAAAAACACAAGCTATAGGAAAGAACAACAGGGAACAGGAAAACATGAAGGAGGGTAGATTTAGAGCAGATTTTGGGAAGACATTCTTTACTGTGAGGGTGTGGCAGAGGTTGCCCAGAGAAGCTGTGGCTGTCCCATCCCTGGAAGTGTCCGTGGCCAGGTTGGACGGGGCTTGGAGCAACTTGGGGTAGCGGAAGGTGTCCCTGCCTGTGACAGGAGGGTTGGGACAAGATGAGCTTCAAGTACTTTCCAACCCACAGCAGTCTGTGCTGTCAGGCCAGGCCCTGTGGTACTCACTCAGCAGGATAATGATGCAGATCAGGATGGCAATGATGGCCCCCGTGCCCAGCCCCGCAGCAGCCACGGCCCCGATGGTGGTGCAGTCGCCGTTCTCGTCGCAGGGGCACACCTTCACCTTGATGACAGAGGTGTTGTACAAGGGGGGGTTTCCCGAGTCTGTCACGATGATGGGCACGTCGTACACTCCTGCTTCCAGGTACATGATCCGCAAACTGAGCTGGGCATAGTCCCCTGGAGTCCAACACAGACAGACAGACAGACAGACATGACAGACACTGGTACAGCCTTGCAGCCACACTTGTGCAGGCTTCTCTGCTAGGGCTCTCTTCATGAGCTCTGCACAAGAGGTTAGAACAACACACCTGGGCAGGAGAGCTCTGCCTCAACAGTCTGGCCAACAACCAGCCTGTGCTTTGCAAAGTACTGTGTGTTCTCACTGCTGCACTAAACTACCTGGATGCCATTTGCGAATCCAGTTGCAGGCGTTCAAAATGGCATCAAACACAAATAGGAACACATGGATAATGCTTCCTGAGGCTGGGTGGCCCCTGGCCACTTGTGCAGGTTCTGTACTCGCTCACCCGTGCACCTCAGGATTTTGGGAACTCACTGATGACAGGCACAGCCAGGTAATCCCATTGTGACTGAGCCCTGAGCTGTGAGGGCACGAGCTGTTGCCCCTGGATTGGCATCCTCTGCCAGACTTCAGCGGGAGGGACCAGCTTTGAAGCCAAAACCAGCTCATAACTCCACGATATTTTCCATCCTCTGCTGAAACTACCAATAAGCAGAGCAATTAGGGCCATTTGTGGTTGCACGCTGCAATATAAAAATCCTTCACATACTGGTAATCTTCACACTTACCTAGCCCTCCTGGTTCCATGGTAAATTAAAAGGCTGCCTTTATGCAGTTATGGTCAGAGAAATGAACATTGATCCTGATTGTGGCTTATGACAATTACACTGGAGGAACATAAGGAAGACTGATAATAGCTTTTTTCCCCTTGGCCATTATGGATGATTTATACTCTGTTCACTACTGATAACTGTTCATAATTATGAACTGCATTAAAAAAAGCCAAGTGCCAAGGCTCTTAGAGTTATGCTGCAGGTCTGATACAAATCATTTCTGATTAACTATCTTGTCTATAATGTCAGACCTAATGTGCTTTAAAAAATAAAAACCAGATTAAAAAAGTGGGGAAAGTTTCGAAGTTGGAAGCCGCACGTGGGGCTCATTAGCGAACCAGAGCCCCAGTGAGCTCAGGATTGCCTGCCCCATTTACCATTGAGCCGTGTGATGGTCCAGTTCTTCCTCACTGCAGATGGCACACTTGGCAGCTCGAAGACGAAGGGCCCCACGTTTGGATCGATGTCAGCGTCGGCGGCCGTGATGTTGATGACATTCAGGTTTGGCTTCTCGCAGATCTGCGCCTCCTTTGGCAGCAGCTCCGGAGCGTTGTCGTTGATGTCGATCAGGTAGATCTGCAGAGTGCCGGTGCCGCTGGCGGGGGGAATTCCTGCACGGCAGACATGGACCTGTGACCACCACCTGGGAAGCAGCAGGGTTGGCAACACCACGGACCAGCCCCCTCTCTGCCTTCCAGCTCCAATAAACCAGGATTTTCACTTCCCTCCCTGGACCCTATTAGGGACATACTGCACTTTCATGGTCCCTTGCTTTACGCGGTATAAAACTTCCCCAAGCCTCCTAATGTTGCTGTTTTTCACTCCTGCAGAACAGGAGGTTGAGCTCTGCAGATCTGTAGCCTGCAGCAATGCCCCTAGTCAAACTAAAACTGCAAGCAGGTGATGCCAAGATGCTCCTGCAAGTCTTGGTAATGGCTGTTTTGAAGAAGAAAAAACATTAGAAACAGAGCTGACAAGAGGAAGAAGGGGGCTTGGAGGGGAGAAAAAACCTACATAGTGTAGGTAGTGTACATAGTGTAACCCACTGGTCAGCATTTACTGCAGCACTTGCTGGCCAGTTTTCAGCTTTGCAGACCATTACTCTGCTTCAAAGTAAGCCCAGCTCTCCAGCACATTCCACATCCAGCCTCAGCTTTAGTGGTGAGAGGTCCCTGCTCCAAGCCCACATGAGAGCCATCACCAGACACGCTGGGTGATGCCATTAACCCCCAGCAGCAGTGCTACGTCCCAGTACACAATTCCCCACCCTCTCCATGTCTGTCCCAACCAGCAGGGATGGCACAGCACAGCAGTCCAGGTCCTCCACCCCTTCTTGATGGAGAGCCACATTTGTCAGAATAGTGACTACTCACACAAAGCAGTATCTGCCCTGGCAGGAGAGAACAGCCTTCCCAGAAATGGCACAGTGTTTTTCATTTCTCTCCCCATACATTTATCTGGCAGCACTGTGTTGGCCTGCCCTCCACCTGCCTCTCTTGTCTGGCAGCATGGCTTCAGCAATTCCTTTTAAAAAGTTTCTATTTTCAGTCTTGGCCCTTCCTCCCAGTGCTACACAAACCACTTCCACACCAGGCTTCTGCTTCCATAGACCTTACTTCCTACATTCCTTTCTCCATTTCTCAAGGGAGCCTCAAAAATTCTTAAGGAGCCCTGGAAATCCTTTTTTCATGGTTCCCACATAAGCTCTTCAATCATGGACTCTCATCCTTTCATCTTGTAAGCATGGGTAGGTCTCCCTCTAAAACAATGCCTTTTGATCAGCCTTGAAAGCTTCTGGAGAGGCAGACAGCCCACCAGGATACTGGGGCTGAACATGAAAACTGACTTCTGGGACCAAGCAAAGTGATTTTACAGCTTTCACATTACCCAGAGCATCTTCTGGGATAAAAGCAAAGCTCCCACTGTAACCTCTGAGACAGACTGAACACAAACCCTCAGTCCTGAAAGGCACTAACTGGCACGTGGCTGAAATAACCTGCAATTGCTGCACATACAAATGCACTTTTGTTGGGCCATTGAGTATTGTTGGGATCTGAGTCCTGGTATTTTTGTTTCTTTGTGTTCCTGAGTGCAGCTCTGGGGCAGTTTTAGGAGAAATAAAAAGTAAACAATTCTTTAAATGGCCAAGTCCTAAAAACTATGGAACACTTCACATTATTTCAGCTGTCTTATACAGAGAGAGCAAGGACATAGAGCAGGTACTGATGTGCAGTGAAGGATCCTTGGACTTTATCCTCAGGAGATGAGGACTACAATAGCATCACTGACTCCAGTGGAGAAGCTGGTCTGACCCCTGAAATTAAGACTGAAATACTAATGAGAAAAGGAAGAAGACAATACAACTTCTGCATCTACATTTAACTGTTGAATTCTCCATCACTGCCTTTTTTCACAGGGCCAGTGTCTGCTTTCCCACAGCGAGATATAAGCCAAGGTTTTCATGCTCAGCTCTTTGTTTCCTGAAACCTGCTGGAATATGACACATTTAAGTTCTCAGCTTCCCCGAGAGATTGGCTGAAATTGGCTGAGGGGTTCAAACACTTGCAGGCTCCCATCTTGTGTAGACACAGTGTGATCCAAGTGACTCTCTCCTCAAAAACCAGGTTAAAACCATGCTGTTGATTAGGATTCCCCTTTTGCCCTCCTTACCTTGCAGCCAATACTTTTCTTAAAGACAATATCTCTGCGCTGGAGCCCAGGGAGAGAGAGAGCATGTCCAAGAAACATTGGCTAAACTTCTTCTTTATCATGTACTGAGAACAGCAAAAAAAACTTCAAGGAAAGAAGATGCTGCTGCTTCTTCAAGAAAGAGAGAAAAATCCCCACCAAAACCCTTGACCCAAAGCTTTTCTTTGATGCCAGGGAACTTGGAACTTGAGAGCAATGTGGTAAGAGTCTATTAGCCTAGATGAAACTTCAGCTGTTATCCTAAGCACTCGAGACAGAATTTTAAATAAGGTGTTGCTTTATGTGCATTTTAATGGCTGCAATATACCAGTGATAGATTAATTTTTCAGAATAAAGAGATTTATCTAGGCCCTCACTTTCTGAGCTGCTGAATGATGGATGTGGAGGCACTGATGCACTGCTGCATCAGCACCACAGCCAGGGAAAGGGGTTAACTCCACGTTGAGCCAAGTGCCCAGAATTTGCAAGGTCAGATGGTGAGGATTAGGTTGATAGGTTCAAACTCTACCACTGGGTCTGTGAACAGCCTTGGCCTACTCATTTGACCTGTTCTGCCCTGTGGCTTTTGCAGATAACACCACTAGACCCCTCTGAGAATATTTTGAATTTCCCTGTCCTGTCTACCTTCATGGAGGGGAAGCTTAAGGACGGGGCTGTGGGGTGAGTCCTACCATTCATGGCACAAAGAAGGGGCAAAATGCACTTCTTGGTACAGCTCCTCAGCACTGAAATTCTTCCATGAGTTTCCCTCACCCCTGTGACCTGAGATGCAATTACTGAAGTGATACATGGAGCTCCAGAGGGAGGAAGTTTTCATTAGCCCTGCAACCACCACCGAATCTGCTCATCACGACCATGGCACCTCCAGCCTGAGGGATCACACAAACACTGCCCTGTAAGCACCTGCAGAGTATAAGCAATATATTTAGGTGCTTACAGCCAAGCCTAGACTGCACTGTGCTGTGAAGCAGAGCTCTGGTTTGACTGCTCAGCACCCTGCAGCAGGAAAGTGAGGGTGGATGAGGGGGAGGAAGGCCTCCTCCTTGTCCTGGGAAACTCCTGAACCTTTTCCAGATGGAGGAACTGAGGACTGAAATACCAGCATGGCCACATTTGGGTGTGGCTAGCAAAATTCATCAATTCCTCCTAACCAGGATTAGGAAGAGAAAAGCAGGGCAGCAGCACTGGGCCGCTTGCCCTTGAGTGGGGCCAGCACACAAGTTCTCAGCACTGCCTGGACCAAGAGCACCGAGTGAGCTTCAATGAGAAAAGCAAACAGGACTCCTCCAGGAGATCTGACTGGCCTGAGTGGCTTTGGTAATAAGCACACCAGCACCCAGGTGATCTGATGATGGCTGCACATTTCAGGAAGGCAGTGGCCAGAAAGAGCCCAGCTCCAGTGACAGACACACCTTTTATGAAAGCCACCACGGTTCAACAGATGGGCTTACTTTTAATACCCTCCTGTCATCCCGTAAAATTATTTCTGGTTTCCTGATGGAAGGCTTCCTGAATGCTCTGATCAGTGCCTTTGGAGGATTACCAGGACCAGTGTGCTCAGCATCCCTGGAGAGCACACCCCTTTGACACTTTTTTAAGTTCAGGCTACACCGCTACACTGAACTCCCCAAATCAATTTTCCATTTGTCCTCCCTTTCCCTTAATAACACTCTCCGTATACTGTGCACATTTAATTTACTCCAGCAATTTCCCATCCCACTTTCACATTTTTGACCATAAAAACCTGGGAAAAAGATAACTTATACTGACAACTCTGTCAGGGCATCATTTCTCTTAATGCATCACATTAGAGTCTCATTGAAGCATGAACAATGTGAAGCCTGGGCTCACCGTTGTCAGCCGCCAAGAATGTGGCCTCGTAGACATTATTCTTAATGTAGTCTGACTCTCGATCAAGGACAGCAGCAGTAGTGATCTGACCATTTGTGGCATTAATGTTCAGCCAGTTTGCAGGATCTGACAGCTTAGAGTATCTACAGAGAAAGGAAATAAATACATGGCAGTCTTTTCACTGACATATCCTTAATATTGCTTGAAATACGTTTTTTCTGGACTCCTGACCCGTGACTCAAAGGACCTTTGGATAACTGGTTTTGTTGACAAACACAATGCTAATTGAGTATCCGGTTTTTGACCTTTACAATTATTCAATTTTTCAATTACTTTAGTTTTAAAGGTTCTTCTTTCCACTAAGTGCCACTTACATGCCAGTTTCCTGCTGCTAGGAGAGGACATTTCCTGAGGTCTCTGCAGCTGAGGAGAAATGGGTCTGCAATGACCATTGCATTCATATGCCTGAATTAGAGGATGGATTCCTGCTCTCTCCTGCTCCTGACTTTGCCCTTCTGAAAAAAGGTTTTTGAAGTCAAATATATTCTTGTTTCCTGCCCACCACTAATAAACAACAGTTTGGGAATACTACACTGTCAGAGTCACCTCCCAACTACTCAGTCAACTCACAGCTGCTGTCTATCCATGTCCATGCAACCAGCTGATGGGCTTTTTTGGGCAAACTTTCCCTGTTACTTTACTCCAGATCAGTGTATTCAGTTCATCCTTCTTACTTGCTTGTTTTGTTGCTTTTCTGCCTCCCAGTTTTGTACTGTTTGAACTGAGACAGACCATAACTATCCAACTGGAAGCTAATAAATGGCCAGACTATAAATTACTGAAATAAGCAAACAGAAGCTGAGCTTATTTCATGGGTAACTCAGACCTGCTGATAGTTTTATATAATTTGTCATTAGATATGCAGGTGGGAGCATTAGCGGCTTCTGGTGAATATCCCTTTCCAGAACTGGGCTGTTTGAAGCAGAAACTCAAAGGGAAACTTGAGCTGCGTCAATCCATGTGAAGAGGAAAGCAACACACAGCTGCACAAACACCTGCCAAAGGAAAGAATTACATTTCATGGAGCTAGCCTCTTTGGGATGTTTTCATTTCAATAGCACTGCTGCGAGGCTCCTGCCCTTTCTCTGCTAAACAACCAGGGATCCAGTTTCAAAGCTGGCTTTGTGAATGAGTCTGTGGCTAATGAGGATAACCTGAGGTGTGACACTGGCCATGCCAAGCTGTGCATTACTGGAGATGCTCCTGCTTCCTCATCTCCTATTTGTAAAAACTCTATTTCATCAAAGACTATTTAGAGACTGAAATTTGTATGCAAGGCTCTAGCAGCTGGATCAGCTCTGCAAAGTGCTTATCATGGATCTGTAGGTTTAGCCTTTTCGGTATCTTTTTTCCTAACTCACCAATGTCAATTGTGAAGTAAAAAACAAAATACCTTTTTTACATCTCACAAAGACAGTGCCCCAAAAACACCCCACTGCTTCTTGCAAAGCCTGGGCATTGGCTGTCCTGACGCAAAGGGACAAGAGATTGTACTGGGGTTTGGAAATGAAGTGCTGGTGGGTGCACAAAATGCATATCCTAGAAGCCCTAGAAAGAAACAACTCAAGTAGCTGGCTGCTCATACTCACAGGGAGCCTTACAAGACCCTCCCCATGCCCTGTGCAATGACAGGAACAGCAGGAGCTCGTTTGGATTACAGATCACCTCCCTCCAGGTTAGAGGGAGTACTCAATCACAAATGAGTTGTTCTCTCTTCTGAAAACCAGCCTTGGTACAGACATCAGGGAAATAAAGACCCTTCAACGGCCAATATTTCAAAAAGAACACAAAAAAAATGGGCTTGTTAGTTAGGATGGTCTCTTTCCTCCAAAGTCACAATGCCTGTCTAAAGACAACAAGATGAGGCAGTGAATAAACTATCATTTTCTAGACCCGACAGCTCTGTGCCAGGTGAAATATTTCAAACTCTTCCTGACACAAAATGTCACAACTGATGCAAGTTTAAGTGGCCTCAGCCGTGGTCATGTCGTATACTCAGGTTTTGCCAAAAATACCACAGCCCTTACAGACTGGGAGCAAAAAAGAAAACAATTTCTGTGGATGTAAAAGTGGATGTTCTTGGATTCAAAAGCAGGAAATGCATTTCCTGTCTGCACAGATGGAGCTGAAATAGTTGCGAAAGTGTCACAAGGACTCATTTTCACCTACACTTTTCTGCCAATTATTTCCTGGTGGGAAGGTGTGTGAGCTGGGGTCCTGGACCATGGATTCAGTCCCTGGTCTGCCCGGGTGGGACAAAACAGAGTGAGTGACACCCTCCTGGTCACAGCATGAATTAAAAGTGATCTTAAGCTGCTTGGATAGAAATCTGACCTTTACAAGGTTAAAATTTTGCCAGCTGAATCCCATTCATAGGAAAGCAGCTAAGGAGGAGGTGTATGGCAGGTTCTCTGAAGAGAAAGGGAAGGTTGGAACAAACTGCACCTACTGGGAGCAGGCAAGAGAGGTCTGTATCTGCCCACTGGTGAGATACAGACCAAGTGCCAATGGCCTTTGAATGGGTGTTTGACTGCTCAGGCAACACTGAACAATCTGAATCTGAATCACTTTAAAGCCTGCCCAGCAGCTGTTTGTAACCCCACCAGCCCTGCCCTGAACTAGCCGACAGCTCCTCTTGCACTGTGCTTTTAAGCAAGGTTGAACCTAAATCCTCTGGAAGCAACACAAGGCATGATTAAAAATCCAAGCCATTCCCTTTGAAAACCCAGGCCTAGCCCTTTCTGTGCCTCAGTTTCCCCCCATAAAACAGAAATAACAAAACTGCCTTTTTCCAAACCTCTGTGTTTATGAAGTGCATGAACCACACGGGTCAGAGCAACCTGCATGAGACAGAGGCAAAGACTGGATACAAAGCAGCCCTGACATCTGCAACAGACCTCTGTAAGCAGAAATCTGCTCCATTTGAAGGTGTGATCTGCCCCACTACAAGCCAATAACACAGGATCCAACTCTGTCTGCTCTCCTTGACCCAGCTGCTCGGAGCCTGGCTCCCCTGGAGCAGGGGGATTGGGAGTTTACAGGCTTGCAGGACTGCGCAAGCGCTCGACTGCAGGTGCCACTCCCTGCCAAGATTTCATTCATATCCCACCAGTCAGTTTGGAAATTAGCTTTCAGCTGCTTGGCTCCCTAAACTCGTGCAGCTGAGCCCCCCAGCTGCAGGGGAGCCCCTAGGCTGCCTGGTGTCCCACCTTACTGCCTGCTGCATGAAGCGATCGGGATCCACCGCCGAAAACGTCGTCAGGACCGTCCCCGTTGGCACCCCTTCCTCCAGCCTGATTAACTTGTGGTTTGTTGGGAAATACGGCGCTTCGTTGACATCTGTGACTGAAATGGTGACTCCTGCTGTTGACTGGAAGGACATCTGGATGCCACTGGCCAGGGGAGCTTGGTTTGATACCATCACTGTCAGCATGAAAGCTCTGTTCATCTCGTAATCGACTGCCTAAAACAAACAAACAAGCAAACATAGAGCCAAGTAGAGAATAAATTCTACCTTCTGGCTGGAAGCTGCAAGACTAGAAGGCAGATGATATCAAAGTCATTGCCTCATCTTGTTTCCTCCTGAGCTCGATTCTTTTGAAGGTGTAAATCCAGAGCAACTTCAATCCAGTGGAGGATTTGGCCTTCCAGTTTTTGGAGGGTCAAATAGTTAAAAAAATTCCACAAAGGAAAAACTGCAAACACCAGGGAGCATTTACCCTGTATTTTGTTCCAATGCTAAGTGGTTTCCAAAAGACAATCTGCCTGTGAGAGTTAAGCATCAAATGAGCAAACTCACCCAGGGCTGCTCTAATGCAACAGGTGCAGCCTGTTCAGAGGGATGGGATGGGCACTTAGTAGTGCTGTTAGCACTGAAACTGTTGACTGTGGAACCAGGACAGTCTCTGTGGACTCAGGAGCCTGAAGGGCTCTTTATTTTCCCTCTTAAAGTTTATGAGCAAAGATGGAGCTGCCAGGAACAATGCCTGGTCAGGTTAAGCAGGTGGTCTTTCCAGTGGGACCTCTCATCCTCCTGCAAGGCACCTCGTGGTCTTTGGAGGTTGCCTGCAGCTCTTACAGCTGGGTTTTGGTGCTGGGAGGCCACAGATCTCTTCTCAACACACACATGAAGACAACGTGTCTGTCCCAGGAGCCAGATGGAGTGAAAAGCCTTTGCTGGCACGACTGACTGAGCCCAGTATAATAATAATTTCTAAACCATCCCACTAATTATTACGAGGGAAGTCACTAATCATCTGCCGGGAAAGCTTGAGTTATGCAGGATCACACCTCTGCTTGTAAAAACTGCTTTGCCGTGATTTATAAATTTAGAAGCATATCCATCCTCCTTAATACCTTCTCCAGCGCTGAGTCTGCAAAGCACTCACTCAGGGTGTAAAACGCCACAGCTACACCGACTTGGGCAGGGATTTACAGCAGCAAGAGCTGCCTGCCATGTCCTGTTTAAAACCCAGTATTGTCAGGAGGGAAATCAAATCACAGGAGGCTACACGAGAGAAACAAATTTCAGGGGCAAAAGGTAAAACAGCGGAATCTCTGCTCGATTGAAGTGCAAATGTTCCTGATGCTAAATGGCTTCCTGACAGGCAGGGCCAACATTTAATAAATAAAAGGAAGCATAAAGATTCCCAGTACACCCACCCATGCTGACTCACGGACTTGTGCTGCATTCAAAACCGATGCATGGTGAAAGTTCCCATTTAAACACTATTCAAGGCCTTGAAACAATTTGACTAATGGATTTCCTCAATTTCTTTTCACACCCTCTCTACTTTATATTCCCCCAATTTTCTTTTTCTTTTCTTCTTTTTTTCATGCTGCTCTGTTTGCTAGGCTGTCCACAGACACTCTGCACCTCCTTCCCCAAAGGGGCTCAGAGGCAGCTGCAGGCTGAGCTGAGCAGCTCCATGAGGAATGATGTGGGAAACTCCCTGCTGCTGATGCTCAGGACACACTGACCACACACAACTCTGCTAGGATGTGGCCTGATGTGAAGTAGTGGTGGCATTTTTCCCCCCACAAAACGCAGAGCTGTTCTCTCAGCTTCTTCCTCGTTCTTCTGGTAGCAACAAAACCAAGGCTGTGAAAAAATCGTGCAAGAAGCAGAGCTGGACCAGGATCAGCCATCCCAAAGACTGTGCAGGAGGCATCAGTGTCACCAAAAAGTGTCTACCACATTTCAGTCTGCAAGACAGAGCTGATCTGCTCATCAGTCCTGTGTCCCCTGAGTCCTATTTCACCCAGCTGTGTAAAAAATAAAAAAAATAAAAAAGGTAAAATCAAGAGTCTGTGCTGCCCTGGCATGCGACAGCAGCCCCTTGCAGCCAGACACTGTCCAGCCCTAAGGCAGAATGTCTTTCACACCTTAATAAGCAATTGATACCAGAACTGTTCATACCTCTGCTCCCTGAAACTGCTTCCCTCTGAGTATAATGGTGCACAGAGCACTCTGTGCTCCTCACACTACACTCATCCCTTCCACCACCATGCATATCCCTGAAAATGCTGTACATTGGTCATTTGATGTGGTTTTAGGGACACGGTGGATTTGGCATTGCCAGGTTAATAGCTGGGCTTGATGATCCTAGAAGTATTTTTCAACCAAAATCATTCTTTGATTCTATGACAGCAGGATCTGGAAAAAGCCCACAGAGCTGCTACATTTGGGACAAGGACATGCGGGACTCTTGCCTACTTTTAACTTTCATGTCCAAGAGGCACTTGACGTGAAATTAAGAAGCAGCACTTCTGCAGATACTCCTTGCTGGATGTTTGGTGTGTGATCTGGCTGTGCAATATCCCCCTGGAGGTGCTGCACATCTTCCTCCCTCACGAGCACCTCTGACCTGAGTGCAGCGGGGCGATGCCGACGGCTTGCCACGTGTCCTCCTTTTCTCGGGGTACTTTTAACTGAAGTGAACAAATTTGCCTGGTGTTACAGTTGAGGCAAATAATAACTGAAGCTTCAGCAGCATCTCCATTATAAATTCACAGCTCTGATCCATGCAGAGTTTATAATAACATTTTACTTAGCTGGCTGCCACAGGGCAGCCACTGCTGCTCTGGGAGATTGTCCTCAGACTCTGTGGTGTCTCATCTGAGTGGGAAGTTTCTCTCTCCCCTTGATCAAGGCTTTCTTTGAAGATTAGGGTCTTGCACAGTTATGGAAATGGTTTGGAAAGGCAAGAACAGAAAAGGGAAATGTTATACTTTTGGTGATCACACTGGAGCTACAGATGGGGTTTTGCTGAGGGCAGCTGCAAAATGGCCCCCACGAGCATAATCTGAACTCCAAAGGGAAATCGGATTGGAAGGATTTCTGGCCTTCCATTTCAGGCCCCTAAAATGTGGTGCAGTGGTGGGATTCTGCACAGAGCCCCCCTCCTTGTGCTGTTGCTGTGACCCCTTTGCTTGCAGCAGGAGTTACATATGAGCAGCTTTGAAGAGCCATGTGAAAATCCAGCCATGTAGCATGTGTAAATAAATGGTTCATTACTTGACTTAATTTTTTACCTGTGTTTTCAACCCACATCAGTGATCAAACCAGCAAGAGACTGCTCCAACACAGCAAAGAACAAGCTCTGACTGGCCACCCAATCTGATGAGAGTACATCCCCCAAATCTTTACGCATATTCACTTATTAACAGAGAACAAAATATTTCAAAGAAGAAGGTGGAATCCTAAGAGTGTTCCCTTCTTCACCATGAAAATTTAATCACAAGCAATTTCACTCATTCTCCTTGCTGAAAATACACCAAAAAGCCTCGCAGCCAGACAGGGGTAGGGAACCCTGGTGCTCAGGAGGATCAGGTGAGGTGATGTACAGAAGACATCCAATGCAATTTCAAGCTCTGAGCTCAGCTTGATGAGATCAGATTTTCATGTTGTTCTGGGCTTTGTGATCACTGTGGGTTACACAGCAGTGGAAAATCAACATCAGCATCAATGGTGTCTTGACAAATCTGCCCTGCTTTTTGCCTGCAAGTTGTGAATAAGGGATGGTTCATTATGCACAAGTCCTTGTGCAGCAGTGTTGATCATGCAAATCCCCTGTTGTTCACTTTGATGTGCCTTTAAACTACAGTCCTGACACTTTGCAAGATTAGGAATAAAGGGTCCTCCCCTACTTGCAGTGAAAATGTTGGCATTTCGATTTCAGACTGGCTGCTGATGTCAGTGGAAGTTAAATTTTTGCACTTTTCTTCATTGAATGCTTTCTATTTAAGTAGAAAATACACAGATTTGGATATGTGTATACTTACACACATACATGCAACCATATACACGTGTCTAAGCCTGAAGAGGTTTCATAATGTTGCACCAGGTAAGGCTGTCAACCATCATCACAGAGCAATAAAAAGTGATAAATAAGAAGACCCTGCTGAAATAGCATCTGGCAGGTAGGATGATGTGTCCCTTGAAGTTTCAGCAGAGCAGCATCTGCAGACACACACACATAGCCCAAGGGTCAGGGAACAGGACAGGCTCACACGTTGCTGCCAGAGTGACCTCACTGGCATTTCACCAATGTCATTTTTCCTAAGACACAAACTGTGCACATTATGAATGACTGCAACTTGTTTAGCTAATAACAAGGAAACAGGGCTCAACATAGCTATTCCTGAATCACATTGCTCTTTAAACTTAGTATTTCTACCTATGTTGTTGATTCAAACTTTTTGTAAGGGAAATGCCAGACTTATCAGAAGGTGCTAGCTTTATCCACCCCAGGTATTAACCCTTCCCACGTGCAGTGCATCTTGTGTGCTGTGCAGTTCCTGCACATCTCAACACCCTGTGTGTGATGTCTTTGCTGTTTTTTGTAGTCAGAGGGAGCATCCACAGGCATCTCATCTGGGAAGAGCTTCACTGAAGGGATCCAGTGATGTCCTGGCTGCGTGTAATGGCTGCAGAAACACTCACTAGCCTCAAAACTGAAAGAAAAGTGAATGCTCCAATGATGATAGGGTCATGTTCTTTGGAGGTAAGGAAGGAAACACAACTGGGCACTTGCTGCAGGTATCTTGAGGCTTCCAGATCTACCAGCACTTGGAGGGAAGAAGGGATGGTGGATATTTCTGGCCTGATTTCTTGGGAGTCTTTAGACAAGATCCTCTGCTGGTCCAGCCTGGGGGGGGGGTCTTTGAGTGGAGCTGTCCTGAATTGAGGATCTGTCCCACACTGTGTGTTTATTGCTTAATACCAAGAAAAGGAAAATTTCTCCAAGTTTTGCTGCCAAACAACTCAGTCAAAGGGAAAATTTCCTTCCCTTCTGTCACCAGAAAATTCACTCCTCCTGAGATCTCTCCTGCATTTCCTGCTTTCACAGAGGATCACTTGACCGACCCAGGCAGTGAAACTGCCCTCGATTCACAGCAAAGAGGGGATTTCTGGCTCAAGAAGGGCAGGGCTGCCCAGCCCAGGCCTGTTCCCTCTTCCAGAGCTCAAAGAGCCAAGGAGAAGCAGGAGGTGGAGGTCAGGCTCCAGGGCTGGGAATCCCTTCAGCATGTGAGGCTTTCTGAAAGCTCACGGTGGGCTGGGCTGATCTGGGAACCCAGAACCAGCGCCACACGCTGGAGGTGAGAGCATCCAGGACCCCTACAGGCAGAGAGATGGGAAACAAAGCTCCAAGCCCTCGCATTTCCAGGCACAGAAGGCACGAAACACCTGCAGGCTCCTGGCAATCCCTGCAGCTGGGAGGGTGACAAACACGGCGTGCTTCGGCTTCGCCCTTACCTTCACCACGGTGACCATGCCCTCGTTGGTGACGGGGTCTGTCCGGATGGTGAAGTGGCCCGAGGGGTCCCCGCTGATGATGCGGTAGATGGCGTTCCAGTTGGGAGAGTGGGGCTGGTCCCGGTCCATCACCGTCAGGTTCGCCACCACAACCTCCACCCTGTTCTCAGGCACTTCTCCCGAATACTGCAAAGGGAAGACAGGGGTGGTCATGGTGGGAGCTTTCTGCCCATCCTCACACCTCCCTCCCCTCTCCTCTCCATCGCCATGCCTGCTGGGAAGCCAGTCCCATGAAAAGGACCATGGAGTTATTTGTAATGAGCAACATCTCTCTTTCTCAATTCTGCATTTCCCATTTTTTTCCTTTGAGTGTTCTCCCAAAGCCTAACTTCACCTCTCAGCCCAAAGGAGAACAAACCCACCATCGCACAGCCACTGAACAAGATCCAGCAAATGTTCCAAAGAATCCAACAGAATCATTCCTGATATTCTTGCTCAGTTATAGCAACCAGAGAGTTAATTGTCAACAGCAGAGGAAAATGGCAGACTGAAATGTCTAAATTTTTTAGGATGATTATCTCCCAAGGTATTTTGTCTCACTCAGATTTCAGTCATAGCATTTTATTGCTTCTTCAGTGATTCTACTTCATTTTATTTCTTTCTCGTCCATGATTTGATTTTGTCTCATTATTTGAAGTGTTTCTTGTGATTTTGCCACAGCCTTTCCTGGTGCTCAATTTTCTCATTTACACTGATTTCCATGGAGCATGTCCCGTTCAGGCACATCCTGACACATTAACTGCATCCTTTTCTGCTTTCCAGTCCCTGATTTATCACATGGCTGATGAGGGATCCTGGCCTGTGAATACTTCCAGTGTTTGGGGCTCAAAAGCTGCCAGTAAGACACATTCCCAAATTTTCAACTGTCCTCATGTCTCAGCACTGCCTATTAGCAGCACTTGCAAATCAACACCCTGATTGACATATGGCAAATTAAACACTGGGGAAACACTGGGAGCGGCTGGCTCCGAGTCTGCAACTGAAATTCTGGCCCCAAACTGCAGGAGCAGAGCACTTCTAAAATCTGGCCTTTGGTGTGCACAAGTGCCAGGTTGTGTAAATGATAATAAATCATTCCTTTGTTAGCACAAGGGTCCGTTTCCCCTCCTAACCCATCCCCATCCTCTGGCATCTCTCTGTTATGGATGCTTGTATTTAGGATATATTACTTCACCCCTGACAGCAAAAATATTCAATCTGCCTTATGGTAATGTGAATTTAAATTTGCCCTTTAGTGGTATCCTGAATGGCATCTTGCCCTCTTTTCTGCTTTGCACCTGTCCTAAACAAGTTTTCATTAGTGACTGCAGATGGCATCTCTTTCCAGCCATGCTGAGTGGTGGGGAAGAACAGTGGGAAGCTGCAGGATAATTCTTATTCCACTACATGCTACAGCTCTTCTTTTCTCTTTATTTCCCCTGATTTCACTTGTTCTTTACCCATTCTCTTGCCCAATTTGGAGTCTCTGCGGCACACAGCTTAAGCAAGGGAAATATATGGAAATTTATCAAAAGCCTCTTGAAAAATCCATTAGATTATGTCATATGTACACTCTACTATCAACCTTGTCTGAACTGAAGCAGATTAGTTAAACAGGATCATCTCTTCCTAAATCCACACTAGTTATTGCCCATTACATTAAATTAATGTTGTATGGCAGGGCAGCAGTGACAAGCTGATGAGCCCCCCAGCCTCTTTTAGGCTGCACTGCTGACAAGGAGGTATCATATTGTAATTCCAAAGGAGTTAAACACTCTGTGAAACCATCTCAAATCTTCAACCCAGGACCACAGATTTTGTCTGTCACTCCTAGGCTTACGCCCTGCAGAACCAAACAGAATTAAGTAATCAAGAACAAACCATCAGCTGTATTTAACCAATTTAACAGGGCCAGTCCTTTATGATCCCTGAACACCTTCAGTAGGTCACAACCCAGGTGCCGCCAATGAGTTTGGGTTACATGGAAAAGTCCCACACAATAGACTTTACAGCAGCTCCTCTAGCAGCCATCACATCTGTTTCAGCCCACAGTCACGGAGTTTACACATTTTAAAACATGAGGTTATATTAAAAATTATAAATACACAGGCACATGCCAATATGAAGCCTGGAGGAAGATCACAGCAGCCTATAAATCTTTTCCACTGGGGTGGATACCACAATGCTCAGCACATCCTGGGCAATCCAGGAGTTCATCCACTTGTTGTTGACCTCTGTTAGGTACAGTTAGGAAATTATCAGTCCTAAGCAGCACTGAGAGTGGACATTGCTTACTGTGCTTAAAAAGCCAAGTATTATTCTGATGAGAACAGAGCACCTTCACTGGAATCAAAGGAGCCATCTAAAGCTATTCAGGGTAAAAAGCAAATCTTGGAGAGATGTGCCTTGAAGAAAAGAGTGATTTTCATCAGCTACAGATCAGCAGCTACTGGGAATTCAGACTGGAGTCTGCCTTTCCTCCCTCTCATACTCCCCCACTATCATTATTACAGGTAAACGCTGTAATGTGTATTGTCCACAATTGTCTTTACCTTTAATAAAATTAAGTAATGACATTAAATTACACCTGCTAAAGGAAGGATGGCAGCTCAAAGCTACCCACACTTCTTTAATGTCATTCCCTCCCTACCCTGGAGTAATTCAGGATAATGAACATCTTTCACTATGCTGCTTTCCAGCATTCCCTCTGCTCTAAGTTCTCTTTCATAAGATTACAATTGATTTTCAAATAAAGAGAAGCATATCTATTCAAACAAGGTAAAACAATGGGCAACGGAGGAGCTGCTGGAGTAAACACAAGATGGATAAAGCAGCACTTGACCTATACCTGTAGCATTTACTCATATTCCCCTGTATTTCATTTAGCTTCACTTCCAATTGTTGCATTTGAAGTCCTTAATTTCCAGAAAATTTTTTGAAGACCATTCACAAGGATTTCTATGGTTGATTGTTACTTCCCTTCTCAGATAAGGATTCATTCTGAAACTGGCATGTTCTTAAATCCTTAAATTCTGTGGGGTATTTTTTATTTCCCTTCCTATAAAGGCCTGGGCTGGCAAAACCCCTTCTCCCACTCCTCTGGAGCTAGCCCCTCTGAAGTCATGCCTTGTAGAAAAGGAAATAATCCATTCTGATTTTTGGGTTGGTACTAAAATCAGTTAATCCAGAATTCATCTTTCATGTCATTTGGACCTGACAGCACATAAACAGGCAGACAAACATCATTCTGGAGGAGAAAGAGATTGATCTGGGGGAAAAATGATGAATTCACACCATGACTTGACTTTGTGCAATAAATCTGGAGTCTGGGCAGTGAAGCCATGCACAGCTGAGTATAAAACCAATTAGCTACTGCAGCCACTCCTAGGGAGGTGTGGGATTGAGACAGATGAACACAAAGATAATTATTCAGTCTTCCTTCTAAAGGGAATTCCTTTTTTTCCAATGTTCTTACTTTCTTCCCTGGCTGGTTTTGCTAAAAAGCTGTGAAGGCAAAGACTTGTTCACATGAATGTCTGCAGGAAAGATCTTTCTGTTGTCTCCAAGATTCACTAATGATGACACAACATTTGTTCCAGGCAGCAGTGGTTTGTGAAGGCTGAGTTGCCTGGACAAATAGTGTTTGATGACCTATAGTTATGGATTAACAGAAGAATAATGGCACCTTGGTCCTCTTATTAGACTCTGAGCCCCTCCCCTGACAGCTATGACTCCTGCAAAGTGCTGAATCTTCTCTCTAGGTCCCAAAGGCTGGGAGAAACTGAAATGAGAGTGAGTGCATGTGATGGTGAGGAGTCCCATCCCTCCCCAGTTCCTGCTGCCAGCCTGTCCCATTAGGCTCTGGGGATGAGGTGATGTGCAGCCAGGGAGCCCAGCACTCAGGGAGCTCCACTGGCTGACTAAAACCCTCAGCTCCTCAGGCTTCAGGGCATCCATCCGACCCCATGCTGGCATTCCAGGCAAGGGTTTACCTTTCCTGATAACAAAGATGATTGAAAAGCAGGAAATTAATAAACAGCTCTGGTGTGGTTGCAGCAATCGGTGTAAAATGGAGGGGGGGGAAAGATGAAAATCTCTTAATAAATCATTAATTGTGATGTGCCTGCCCAACTGCAGCACAGAAACAAGCAAATGCCATCCTAATTGATTGCTTCTTATTCCATCTTTATAGGTCTGCATTTTTTATTGTGGGGGTCGAATAAGCCCAGAGGTGTAAAAAACCTCTAGATTGTACTCTGCGTATCTGCCAACTTGATATTTAGATCAATAACACTCTTTTCCCCACCCCCCCCACTCCTACTACTGGTAATTTAGCTTTTCTTCCTAGCAGACTAATTGCTGTTTTCTTAAGCCTTACTATCAATTCTGTGACCTTTAATTTTCAATATGGTTTGCTGTAGGGATGGCTGTGCTGGGGCTGTGAGTTATCCCAGCCCTTGCTCTCAGCTGCTGTGACAGCCACACAGGGACTTCCAGGGTCTCCTTCCACTGTGTGCAAAGGAGACCACAATCCTGCTCAAATCCCCACAAAACCCCTATAAAGTCAGCCTTATTTTGCAAGTCAGGCTTTGAGATACTCATTTCAGGTTTTATTAAACTACTCACTCCAGTGAGGTCTCGAGTGATCACCACTGATGTCCTCACTCCTTTTTGAGGCTGCTCTGCATTACACCAGCCAGCAGCCCCTTCATAAACCTCTGGGCTGTTGTTTTTCCAGGTTCATGGCCACAAAATCCCCTGCACTGCAGCATCCCTGCTTCAGCTTCACATCCATGGATCTGCTCCAGAGTCCATGTATGCACTGACACCCAGCTGCCACGGTGCTCCCTCACAAAGGAACTGCCCAGGCTGCAGGCACTGCCTCGTGGTGGTCAGCCAGGAGCCAGCCTTGCCCAGTCCAGTCAGGGAAGTGCATGACAACGAGCTCACCAGCTTTGAAAAGGTGCTTTGGAAGTGCTGCCTTTGTCCTCAGCAGTTAGTGCAGTACAAGCACCTCACCTGCCTGCAAAGGAGCCCTCTCAGCTCTGTGCATGGTGTGGTGGAGGTCAGGCACCCACCCGCTCCCAGGGAGTTTGTGCAGGAAGCCTGAGTGATGCTGAGCTTGGTCTCTGTGTGCTGGTTTCTTTTTCTTTGGGAAAGTTTGAAAAACAGCAAGCCTTAAAGTTTGGCACTTCTGAAGCTGATCTCAGGCTGGAGCACAGACAACCTCTGTCGTGTTCCTGCCACAGGTGACAGCCACTGGTTTTACACTTTGCCTTTACTGGTGTCATTTTTTCAAAATCTCAAGTAATGACTAACTCTGGATCAATATACAAATTTTACTCTTTGAATATGAAGACAAAGCTGGAGCAGAGGAGAATAAAGCAATACCCTCTCTTTCAGAAGCAGCAAAAGAAAAAGCTCTCACTTCAGACTCCGGTGTGAGGAAGGAATGTGTAGGTTTCACCTTGGTTCAAAGACTCTTTGAGTACTTGCCAGGAGTTCAGAGCACATAATAGTAAAAGGATATTAAAAAAAAAAAAAAAAGCAGTTTGCATACCTAACAAAGAGCACTAATTTTTTTTCATTATCAGATGTTACATTCTTTTTGATAGTATGAAAAGATGCTGCAGAAATGATGACACAAGACACCATTCTGCTGCAAGATAACCATTTCCAAATAAATATATCTTAAGAAATGAGGTTTGAAGTTTGCATAGAAATTTAGATATTTTATAAAAGTGCATTACAACACAAAGGAACTTTTTACAATGTTCATATGAAAGGTTTAAAAAGAGATTAAAATTATGTCCTTGGAAGGCATATAGCCTTGTCAAGAAAAAAAAATTCTACATTAACCCCGTGTAGGAAAGTTGTACTTTATCTCTATTTCAAAGGCTATAAAGAACCACTTTAATCAACCTACTTGACTTTGGGGACTTGAACATCTCACTGAAACTCATGAAATCTGGCATAGCGTGGTTTCCAGAACACAAAAGCCTTTAATCCGTAAACCGACACTCCTGTACATTCAAATCCTGATACTATCTCCTTGTTAGGAACTAGAGTTGTGAATTTATCCAAAATGGGATCTCATCTCATCTAAACGACGTAGCCTTTGCAACAGTGACCTTTAACAATGACCCAACAATGAAAGATTTTATGTCAGGAGCCAGTGGAAACAATATACATTAAAATTCTGATCTGATAGCACAGCCTTTTATTTTTCAGTTTTAGACAAGGATCCTTTGAACATTTCATTTGCTCTCTTGTCTAACATACCTTTGTTTCTTGCCCATGGAATGAACAGCAGGAAAAGGTGGCTGATACTGTTCTGCAGACTATTTGATTGTCAGGTGTAATTAGTAATGCTCTCTTTAAAATAGAGACATAGATTTTAAAACAGCTGGAACTGCCTACAAAGCCTCATTCTTAAAAAAAACCCTTATATACATACATTTATATAACAGACCATTTTTGCACAGATACATCATGGCTTCAGAGTGCTTAACAGCCCTATGCTTCCCTTCAGCTGCAGAACCAGAGGCTGAAGTGACTTGCCTGTCTCCCAAGGCGCTGCAGAAGGGGCTGGAGCCGTGCCCTGCGCCGGGGCAGAATCCTGAGAACATCATTAATTCATGTGTTACTTGATAAATCCATTAGGTCAGCCTGGATTAGCCTATCGATCTCCCCAGTGCATTGCCACAGAGCCCGGTGATCCTCGCTGAGCTGCCGGGGTGGAACAGCCCCGGGGAGGCTGGCAGGGAACTGGGAGGAGCTGGATCCCAGCACGGCTCTTCCCAGGCTCCGAGTCCCACCGGGGAGCCCACACAGGTTTGTATGGGCTGGGGAGAAACAGGCCAGAAGAAGTTTGGGAAGCTCTACCACCTCAAATCAAACCACCACGGGTTTGGATAGCCTGATCCCAAACTGCTAAAGCAGTGCCCCCCCTGCATCCCCCAGGGGGCTTTCCAAGGTGCTTTTACTCTCTAAAATAACCAGCTCCCTAAAAAGAGGATGCAATCAATTCATTTGTTGTATGGGCTGGGGAGAAACAGGCCAGAAGAAGTTTGGGAAGCTCTACCACCTCAAATCAAACCACCACGGGTTTGGATAGCCTGACCCCAAACTGCTAAAGCAGTGCCCCCCCTGCATCCCCCAGGGGGCTTTCCAAGGTGCTTTTACTCTCTAAAATAACCAGCTCCCTCAAAAGAGGATGCAATCAATTCATTTGTTGGCACGTCAGGCCTCGCAAACTGCAAACTGTTCCTTCTCCTGCAAACTGCAAAGCAGCAAATAACCATACTGCCTTGAACAACACTCTGAAAACATGATTTTGCTGATTTACACGTACACCAGGGCAGCAGAAATTGAGTGAGAGAGCTCAGCTCCTAAATGAGCAAAATGTACTCCACAGCTCTGGCTCTGCATCTCTTGGTGAAATGTGTCTAGAAGGGGATGTTTCAATTCAGGCACCTGTAATAAAGTTTCATAAAGAAGGGCCTTGAGCTGATAAGTCTGGTTTAGGATTTTCTTATTAACTGCCCATTCCCCTTAATGAGTTTTTAATTTAATTTTTTCAGATTTTAAGGCATGTGATAGCTGCTTATGTGCCTCTGGGATCTCGAGATGGGTATTTGGGAAAGGAAGACTTATGAGAGTACTGAAACTGATTTTTACATGTGCTATAATCCTGGTATTGAGATTTTTAACAAGTTTCCTGTGCAGCACAGCTCAGCCCATCTGCACACTGACTCCTGTTCAAACTTCCTTTGCACTGCAATTGAAATCTTTG
Organism: Phainopepla nitens; assembly: GCA_013400175.1. NCBI lineage: Eukaryota > Metazoa > Chordata > Aves > Passeriformes > Bombycillidae > Phainopepla > Phainopepla nitens. Next base: position 754,016 of record VXBQ01015623.1, on the reverse strand, counting down.
TTATTTCCAGATTAGTCTCAGAATTAGCACACGGGGGGATTTTGGGTTTTTTTACTGGAACTCCATCATCAGGCACTGATGAAGGAAGGAAGACCCTCTGGTCTGGCCATAAAAAGGATTCCTGACTGGAGGGAGCTGTCTTGTACGAGAAAGCTAGAGAAGCAGGTGTTTTGTTCCAGAAGTGTGGTTTAAAGACATGATCTTCTGCCTGGTGCCACAATGGCCGTTTTTAATGTCCTTACTGATGCTTAAAATATCATGGCAGTGTCTGCCAGCAGAGTGAGAACTTGCACTCACAGGAGATTGGTGCCAGGGCTTCCAAAGGAAAGGATGGAGTCCCTAAAATCTCAGAATTACAGAATGGTTCGTGTTCAAAGGCACCTGCAAAGGTCACCTAGCCCAACTCCCTGCCACCTTCACCTAGGTGAGAATCTGGCATTCTAGAGAAATGCCTGCCTGTTTACAGCAGCTCAGAGCACAGAAAAGACTACATTAAATACTGTGTAATTAATCAGCCTTGCCATGAAAAAAGAGGCCTCTTGCTGAAATTTTGTTTACATTTCCAGTGCAATGGAGTAGAGAAATGCAGTGAGAAACACAGGATATTGGGTCAAAGAAAAGATGGAGTCACCCTATACTTGTAAATTCAGGAAAGAAACTACTATTATTTCTCCTTTCTTATTTTTTAGCAATTAAAACTTGTTATTGCAGTATGCTGAGCAGTATGAAAAACTATCAAAAAAAACTTTGTGAAACCTTTAAACCATTCTCTGATTTTAACTGTCTGTTCTCTGTGTTGTGACCCTTTCTTCTACAACTGGGAAGCTTTAAGACATCCTGGACAGTTAGAAAGATTTGATAAGAAAAAACTCACAGCACTCCCAAATCCTTTGCTAAATCTTCCTTTTTTTCCCCCCCACAGCACATCACTAAAGATTCTGTAAGTGAAATGTACTTAATGAAATTCCAGATATATATCCTCTTAAAATGACAGCCCTCAGAAGCAACTGTTTTTAAACTTCCTTTTTTTCGAAGAATTAAAAACCTACCAACCCAAGGAAGTTAGCCATTCTCAGGAAGAGATTTATTTCAGTGCCTTCCAATAATGGAGTTACAGAATGTATTTAAATTTCTCAGCCTCACACCAGTGCCTGAGATGCTGTGGACTTTTAAATTAATGAAGTAATTCAGCACAAATAGGTGTTTGCCTGGGACATCTGGCAGACATGGACATGCCAGGGCTGTGTGGACATCCAGCCTAACCAAGATGGTGCTGGGTGTCTACATTCAGAAAACTGAAAGAGGCTCTCCAAGGCCAGGTCTGGGTTGAGGAGGAGAATCAGGATTTTTTTTTTATATAACCAAAAGAAGAAAGAGGCACAAAATCTACTAGAAATCATTCAAATATGAGGGAAATGCTACAGGTGGAAAAATGCCAGACAAGAAATGTGGGTAGATATGTCATATAGCAGCATCAATGTCTGATTTCTCCTTGAGATTTGAGCCTGACAGACACGCCAGAGATGATGGGAACGGTGTCTGATCCCCACACACAGATCTGGTGGCAGAGCCCAGGGCAATTTCCATGCAGCACAGCACAGAGTAACAAGGGCATTTCTCTGCCATTTCCTTTGACTCCAGAGGTTCTGTCAGTGACACGTGTCCCTGTCACACCTCACTGCACACAGGTAGCTCACACCTGCCTGGAACCTCCTTCTCCCTTGCACAATTGCATGGAAAGCATGGGGTGGGGATGTGGTTTGTGGCTTCTCCCTCTAGATCCTGCACAGATAGAGCAGGGGAGGAGAGGGAGGAGAGAAATCCCTGCTAGATGAGACACTGAATCAGGAGGCAGCTCTGCCAGATGCTGCAAATGAGAGGGCTCATGACAGGTGGGGGACAGTGAGCGACGGCTGATGGGCGCTGTCGTGGGCCAGGGGTTGTCTGAGCTTTGATAATATTATATGGCACTTCATATTAATTAAACACTTGACATTATATTATTATTAATACAATTATATTCTAGTATTAATTGTAATACTAATTATAATATTAACCCAGCTGCAAACCAGCAGGTTTGAAAGCCCAGTGTCCAATCAGTTGTCACACACACGCGTTGTCAGGTGTCCCCACGGTGCTGAGGACGGCTGTGCCACTCACCCCACGAGTGACAGCTGCTGGAAGCAGAGGTAGGAGGGCCTGGTGCTCTGTGCTCCAAGTGGAACATATGCAGGGAGCACACGGAATCTGTGTGGCTCCTCCTGGCTCTGCCTCCCATGTGGTGCTGCAGCTCCAGCTGACTGAGATTACACTCTCCAGCAAGGTTGTATTACTCTTGGTTTTACATCAAGTACTACGTGTGTCCAATCTGAGAGAGACCAAAAAAGTACTTTTTTATATCTCCCTCACTTTTTTTTTTTCATGACAGAAAATTGAAATTTGTAATGAAACTATCATTTCCATTTTTTTTTTTTAATCACTGGTCTTTGGCAATTTTAAACTCTGAGGTCTGAAAAATTCATTACCACTAACTTCCATCAAGGGTGCTCCTGAAACCTAAATTACTTAATCAACTCAATTTAGCTTCTTGTGTAGACCTAATTCAGAAAAACTTTATCTTCTTGAATTGTTATTGCAATTAATTTCTCCCCCCCCTTTTTTTTTTCTGCAGCAGACGACATTTCAGTAATTAGATATTCTATAAAAATGAGTTATTCATTCAGAATAGCTTCACTTTTATATTTGATTAATCATATTACCACTGAGGTCTGGGTTTTGTCTCCAAGGAAAGTTTAATGACCTCATTTTAATCCTTCTTTTAACCACCAGGTAGGTATCAATGATGGAGAAATAAAATTATCTTCTTTTTTCTTTTTCTCTGCTTTATTTCACAATCTCGAGATTACATTTGATGCTTTTTCTGTGTGACTGACCCATTTACAAGGAAGAATCTGGCTGATTGCAATTAGGTTCAGGGCAAAATCAGGCTAAACAGAACCTTGAACTGTGCCTTAATAACTAATGCTCAGTGTAATGGAGAGGAGCTAGAACTGCTTTACCACGTGGCAGCCAGTTTAAAGCTCTGCACATGATTAATTTGGTGATAATTTGAAAATGAATGTACTGAAAGGAAATAAACAAAACAAAAGGCACTGTAAATTTAGGCTTTGATTAATGGTGTCTATTAGGAAAAGACTTCTATCAAAGAGATGACTTTTTTTTTTTTAAATCAATGCATATATACCCACACAATGTAATGGAATAATTCATAAAAACCACAATTTATCTGTGAGTAGAGACTTGGAAATGATTGATGACTGTTTGCCTGGCATCAGCATCTGTCTATGCTTTGGATCCAGCTATATGCACATCTATATTTGGTATTTATTCATATACATCTTTGTATGTCTATCTGTTTTGCAGTCTCAAAGGTATCTCAGCCTTTCTGTCATGTGTAAAGGCTGGTGTAAAGGCTTAACAGACATCACAGAAGAGGCTGATGCTTTTTTCATTAAGACATGAGGAATTATTGTTTTCTCATAAAGTGAGAAGTATCTTTTATTTTAGATGAAAGAGGTGATAAAATAAAGAACAAAAGTTGAGCATGCACAAGAGAGTAGGGAGTGTGTCCTGTGCTCCCTAGCACTGCACTGAAAGGGCCTCCAGGCACTCGGAGATGCTGTGCCTGGGAAAGCTCCCAGGGAATGTGCACTTAGAGCTGGGGATCACCCTCATTCTCTGACAGAATCAAACTGTGTGGGCATCACACTTCCTCAGCTCCTTCAGACAGGCTTTGCATTGAGGTAGGGATCATATCCCAAGGTCAGCTGGACTCCAAAGGCAGATGGAGATGTAAATAATTTCCTAACCATGGTTAACCTGCGTGTCTACAGCTGCAAAGCCCTGGAACTATTGTGTTGAGTTCAGCACAAGGCCGAAACAGGATGGGAAGAATGAATATTATTTCTCCTTGTGCTCTGTTTGTTACTGCTTCCTTCCAACCTAACATCCTTAATCTAATTCACTGTTCATGGCAAAGGTTGTCACCAGGACATGCAATGAGAGGCAGAAAGCCCATTTCAATTTATAAGCACTGGGGTCTTATTTAGGAAAACTAGACTGATTTGTGGTTTTTAAGACTTCACTGACTATATATTTAATGGAAATGCACACAGAATTAGGTAGATGCTCGTATGCCCAAATGCTACTGGGCACATTCGATTCACTTGAATATAATAATTTATTTCAGTTAGAGGTTGACAGCTCTATAACAGCCCAGGCTTTGCTGGGTAGTTTGGCTGAGCCTCGTTTTGACTGGAAAATTGCAAGTGAACACAGTCATCTGGGAATTTCCATGAAAGCATAATTGATTTTTAACAATAAAGCCTGTCTGCAGGACTGTACAGAACTCCTGGGTTTGTCTTCAGCAGTAAAACAACACAGTCCTGTACATTCCCTAACCACAGCACCTGCTCCTTCCCCTTGCCAGCTCTGACCTGTGCAATCTACTTGAATTCTGCCTCCTGTGACAACTGCCTCTAAATTATGCCACAGGCATAGTTTTGATGATTTAAAAACGCTGTATGATCTGGGCTAATCTACATCCAAATGTCACTGCAGATTTTCTGAATGGCACAGGTGTAGTGACAGGGACAGTGACATCTCAATGGACAGCTACATATGCAGCTTAGTCTGTATACTGGCAAATCATGTACACAGTGCTCAAGATTGAAGCCCTTGATCTTTTCCAGGGTCCAGGAACAGGGAGGAGGCAGATGGACACGTGCCAAGGTCCTGGGAGATGGCAAGCTACCCACTTTCACTAGTTTTTCTTGGATCAGCCTGTTAAGATCTCTTGGTAGGAAGCCCTCGAAGGCATCCCGGTCCAATTTTCTGTCTGCAGGAAATCCCAGTGACATCCCACTCCTGCTGGGTTCTCCCTCCACAGTGTAAGATTAATTTGTAAAACATGAGCATGCATGTAAAAGGGATTTCTCCTAACACTCCCATGCTCTGAACGCTTCTGGGTACATCTGCCTATAAATGTGTTTAGGAAACCCCAGGGCAGCCTGACGTGGATGCTGATTTTGGTTTCCTATGACCATTAAATATCATTCCTCCAAAGCAGACCTATTTGCATCTTTGCATCCCAGTCACTTGGAAGTCACAATCTTCCAGCCTGAAGGAAGAGCTGAGGGCTTTCCCTGCTACTTTGCTATTCTGAAACTCACCGTTAAAAATGGAGCTCAGCAGGATCTGACTGAGGGGGCTGGAGCTCAGGCAAAGCATTCACCCCACTTGCAAAAAAGTCACATTTTTACAGTTCACATCAGCTATTTCTGTGCAGTGTGGCTCTAGCATAGGTTGATGCACAGCTTTATTCTCTCCTCAAACAAACAATGAACGTGAGAACAAATGCATTCTGAACAGGGAATACAATTTTAGGTTATGCTTGTTTACTTTGTTTCCACAATTTTGGCAAGTTCACAGAGCAGGAGGCTAAGTGAGAGCTACACCACGGCTGTGAAAAAGGAAATACTAATGCCCTTGTTCAAGGCACTGAAACTGGATTACTATATCCAAATTGGGTCAGAAGAATGAAAACTGAGCAGAGCATGGAGCACAGCAGGGTGGGCAAGATAACCAGGGAAGGCAAGCTGTAAAGCAGAAGGGGTTGGAGGATCTTGGCTTGTTCTGCTTCACAGAATGATGTACACTAGTAAATCACAGGGGAGAGAAAATGGGAAGGAAATATCAGGATAGGAGAAGGAAGAACTATTTCTGGTAAAGGACAATGCCAGCAGGGCAGTGAGAGCATTTTCACTCTCAAATTCCACAGCACTTCTCGGAATGGGCTCATTAACACTTCCCACAGTACTCGAGAGATCAGAACACCTGCACACAAAGGTCAGACATTTCTTGCCAAAACCAAGAAGCCCTTTTAACTTGGGTCTCTCTCCTTGTTCTTTTGTGCAGGAGGCACCGAGCTCTTCTCTGCAGATTCCAGCACTGACTGATCCAGCCCAGCACGAGCCAGGTTAACTCAGCCTCACTGCAGCAGCCAGGGGTGAGCCTGGTCTGGCAATATTAATTAAACAGGCCAGTTAAAAACTGGCAAGAACTGCTTTTCCCAACGTGCTAGCAACAAAGACTTGCTCCTTCACTGAATAGCCAAGTCCATGTTGTAACCAGATTAACCTTACCCAGAAACACATCCCTCCTGCTCCAGCACAGCCTGTCTGAATTCAGGTTACTCCACATCAGCAACTCTGCTTTGAACTCAGCCAATCTTTGGCCAGGTGCCTTTCCCAGGCCAGTAAAAGCCAGCACTGCCCTGTGACATTGGAGGCACCCACCCATCCCCAATAGTCCAGTCCTAAACCTTAGGAGCTGCTCTTAAGTGCTGTCAGCATCAGGATTAGCCAGTGAGGCAGGGAAGGGGATGCTGTCCTAGAGCTGCCTCTTTAAAACAGACTCCACCAGATTCAGCTTTGGAAGAGGAGATTCTCAAAGCAGTGCCAAAGGGCAAATTTTAAAGTAGCTTTAAATAAAACCTCCTAAGGCTCTGGAGCTTAAAGAACTTGAATAGCCCAGTTTATTTTTTCCCTTTCTTTCTGCACTCTCTCCAAATTTTTTTTTTTCTTTTTTTTTGAGAAGGTGATTGCCAGGCAGGTTTTCCCAAGAATCCACAAGCTCAAGTAATCACAAGCACTTTAGTCCTGCAAAATAATATTTTCCTTACATGGGCTACTATAAAAACAAGTTCTGCACAGTAGGCAAATTTAAAATAACTTTTAATTAACATTTCAGACACAGAAGTCTGATCATGCAAATTCATCTGCGTCTCCTCTCTGTGCCTGATTGTTCCTGATTGAATACGATAAAAATAGACTTTGTATGAGTCAAGTGTAGGCATGGATTTCTTTCACTTCTCCTCCCCTCTGATTATGCATTTTCTTAGATAAAGTGGAAATCCTTGGATGGCTATTAACAGTATCACGGGTCACACTGGAAAGGGCATCCTGCCTGAGAGGAGCTAAAGATTTCACTGGAATTAAAGGTGTTCCTCCTGCGAGCAAGGAAGATGCTTCAATCTTACATAAAACCTCACCTGAGACTACTCAGCATTGTTCTGTCTCAGCTGACTTTTAATCTCTGAAATACCAGCTCTAATTTCACTGCACCCCCGGTATCTGAGGTGAGCATCTGGCCAGAGGCTACGGATCCACACTAATATGGAAAAACCACAACTTACTTGCACACAGGAGATAAATATTTGAAGGGAGACTGAGGAATTTCCCCATAATTAAGACGTGTCAGAGGACATGACCCTGTTATAAGTAACAAGGACTCTGGATAATGGAGGGAACAGTGATACCTTTATCTTACAACAGTAAAAGAGCCAGTTTTCCAGTAAAAATTCCTACAAAGCCTTTGTAACACAGTTCACTTAAAATGTCAATATTTTACAACAGCTGGTGATTTGGCAGGTGCAAAATCCACCAAAAATTCCACAGAAATGAATGAGTCACAGAAAACTTGGGCATGGGGGATTAAAATACCTTTTTCTATGGCATCTGACCCAGAGCCTGTGGGCATGGGCTGGTTGGGCACATTGAGGAGTCAGTGCTTACCTCTCCTCTCTGGCAGAGGAAAGAGCTGCCTCTTGTCATTTATTTTTGCAAGCAACAATGTCACATGAAGAACACAACACTGTGGACAGACTGAAGTCCCTTAGATCGCCAGAAGAGCATTCCCTGGGTCACACTTCTGCATTAAAAATGCCCCAAACAGCTGCCTGTGATGTTTACAGTGTTTCAGGGGATGCTCCACTCTAGTGGTGTCTCTCAGGAGACACTTCCTCGCTGTTGGCTGCTCTCTGATGCTTCTCAGCACAGGCACAGGTAGCATTTCAGATCAAAAAAAACATTCACCATCACAAAAAAAGAGCTGGAAAGGACCAGAGGAGGCACCTGGTCCTTGCCTTGCAGCTCTATGCAGGTAGCCCTCAGGACTGTCAGGACTGGCCATCCTGATGGACACTGGCCTTAGAGTTAACATCAGACTTGAGGTCCAAACTGTTTCATCCAGAGACTGATTTCTTTCCTCCCATGCAATTTCAGAACCCTTTGTTTGAGAAGGTGGGGCTCCTTATTCCCCTGCCTTTCATTCCCCTGCCTTTCCCATCCAAAGGATGGGAAACCCACTGACATCAGTGTTCATGGAAGCACCCAGGCATTCTGGAGTTTTACTGAGGTATCTTCATTTTCTACCTTTAAGGATCTTCTCTGTAATTTTACTGCTCTTTTACCACTTCTCATCCAGCACTACGCTTTGATGCCAGCCCATCTGGTACCTCGGATGTCCATTCACCAACACACCTCAGCTGTGTCATTTTGGCATTCCTGTGCCTGTGTCTGAACTTCCCACAGCCCACACATGCAGCCTCTTCCCCCCTGCCCTGTGCCTGGCCACAGGCGTGACTCTCCTGACCATTGCAGTGGATGTTTTCCTCTCTCCCATCCTGTTGTTAAATTTTACACAGCAACATTAATTCCTGCTGCTGAATACATGAGCTGTGACACCAGCGTGGTGCAGTGTCCTCCTGAGCTACATTCCCATCCAGAAACGATTAAGTCTAAAACCACCCTGGCTGAATGACAGGTAATTTAAGAGCGCTATAGGGTGGGCCTTTGTATCTGCCTGGGATGAATACAGCTCCTGAGTTCCTCTCATCTGGCAGCTTGCCAAGAGCAAGCCACAGTTTCAGTTATTCAGCCTATTTTTGTTTTTACAGCAGCATCTCAATAAAACTATTTAAAATAAAAATATACAATATCTCTCCAAACAGTCCGCAGACTTAAAAGAGACCATAGGCTTTCTCACTCTCTGAGGAGCTATAGATTTCCTGGAAAGTGATTTTTGCTATTTTTTTTAGAGGTGTTAAAATGCAGATCAGACTATTTGGGGACAGCGAGGAGATTCAGCTCAGGCTTAAAGAAACTCATCAGCCTGATGCTGTTCCCTCTGCCAGTAAGGGAAAAAACATATTATACTTTCATACTTACATGAAATTCAGCCTGGCTATACCCGGGAGTATATCAAAGATATTTGTTTCCATAGAATCAGAAAGTATTATTGTAAAACACCCTTGGTTTTCAGCTCTTTATAGAGAAGTCCCATGTGCCACTGTGTAAAGCCCTTTGGCCCTTGCAAAACTCTTTCTTCGGTGATTGAAATTAGAGAAATAATGGTACACATCAACTCTGCTTAGAGGAAGAGTAGCATTTTCTAATCCATTTAACACAATTCTGTGGGTAATTTTCTTGATGGCTTTTATTCCTTCCAGGTTTAACATACACCGAGACATTAAATACTTAGAATCCACCTGAAAGAAAATGTTCATTATCCCACCTTCCATCAGCTTTGAGAAGTGCTTTGGAAAGCCATTAAAACACACCACATCTGGAGGGGCTGCTGCCCTGCAGAAGGCACCACTGTGCTGACCCTGCTGCCCAAAACTTCATCTCCAATTTGCATCTGGAGATAAGGACCCACAACCTGGGTCATGTGAACCACCTGTGCTGAAGTGACATGGCCACTAGATGTCATTCCTTTTTCACTCAAATGGAGGGCAGAGAAGCATTTACCTGGCAGAATAAAGTCCCCCCCACACACCAGGGAGCTGTGGCAGTGCTGTGGTGCAAGGTCCCGTGGCCCCACAGACACAAACCTCCTTCCAGAGAGAATATTTCTGTTATTAAAATATCTGACATAGGACCACACAGCCCAAGATCTGTGCTGTATTTTTATGGCTCTTCATAATTATACCATACTGAAGGAGATCTTTAACCACAACTTTACAACAGAAAGACTGGAGTATCTGTGATGGACACGAAGCACACATGTGCTGTTACATCCACTGGAGCAGCAGCACAGCTTGGGGATTGATGCCCAGACCTGAAAACGTGTTGGGTGCCCATTTTGCTCAGACTCAGGAGGAATTTAGGGCCTTTCTTCTTCTTAGAATCTAGGCCCAAGTCACTTTGTGAGAAAATGCTGTTTGGGAGCTGAGCACGTCTCCCGATGGAGATGGGGAGGAAGGACCCAGACTCCAGAACTGACATGAATCCAGTTTGGGTCCACAGGACTCTGCATGACTTCCTTGAGTTCTGTGACATATCTGCAGTTTGTAGGAGTATAACTACAGGGAAACTTTGGTCCTATGCTAATTAATATTTAGCATCCTTCAGGATGGAATGAAAATTCAGAATAATATAAATAATAAAAACATTCTTTCAAGGATGTTCAGTGACATGAGCACAAAGAAGTTAGACCTTCTGTATTTGTAAAGATCTGATGTCCATTTAAGATACATCACTTACTGCTCCTTGTTGACCCTTATATGAATGCAGACAGGGGGTGCACAAGCATTTCTCATTTATTAGCATATAGACCTCTGCACTGCTCTGTGATTTCTAAATTTACTATGCACATTTCAGATGTTCTACATCTATGGATTATGGAGGCTGGAATGAACCAGACCACATCATTTTACCTTCCAATTCTTCACTTTTACCATAATCAGCTCTAAAAATTTGTCATTTGCAATCTCTGTTTTTTTTCCCCTTGCCCTCCAGGAATACCTTGGAACACATGAGAACATAACAGAAGACGGTGCTAATAAAACATAAGAAAAATCTTTAGCTGATTAAAACCAGATGTACTGAAGAATGTCGACACGATTACTGCCAGCACACACAAATACATCTGCTAGAGCTATCAGTGAAATACAACTTTTACCAGCTACCTGTTACCATTTAGATTACTTACAGCCCTTTTGAAATCATATCCAAGCCATAAACCCCAAATATCTCTTGCTGCTCAGAATTTCACTTGTAAGTATTAATAACTCTGATGTGTCTACAGCCAATTGCTATGAAACAACTGCATCCTCTTTGGTGCAATCAGACATGGGCTGTTTGCCACGTTATTTCAGCTCCTTCAGTGCCTTGGCCAAATTGGTCACCAAACAGTTTGGCTGGTTCATGAATCAATCTTTTCCTTTTTCTCCCCTGAAAGTCTTTCTTCCACAGTTATCCATCAAAGTTCCTCCTATCTGCCCAAGCAGCTTGGAGGGACAGCAGATATCAACATCCATGAATTAAAAGCCCCGTGTCCATGCATCACCCTGCTGGTGTGAAGATACTCACCGTGCTGGTAGTGAACTCAGGGGGGTTGTCATTCACATCTGTCACTGTAATGATCGCTGTGGCCGTGTTTGAGAGACCATAGTTAAGATTTCCTTCCATATCTGTTGCTTGAACAATGACTATATACTGCTGAACTTTCTGGAAAAAAAAAAAAGGAAAAGATGAGAGACAAAAAACGCACCCTGTAAAATGTCTTGGTTTATTTGCCATATACAAGTGTGATCTTTAAGCAGACTAAGAAGTTAATTGGATTAAAAATGTTAGTAAAAAAATATCTTTTTTTTTTTGCAATGTTTTTTAAAGTGATTTTTGCATAGATTGGTGGACATCACCTGTCTCATGGGAAAATAAGTCTTATGGGCAAAATTCCCTGGTTGAAGCTGACATTTTATTAACTTTTAAACATTTTCTGCAACATTAGCTTCTGTCTTCTGAAAATCAGTAAAAGTTTTGTTCATGTGTTTTCACTGAAAACATTGCTAAGAACATTATACCCCCAAAATTGACATCAACATTGCCTGGCGGCCCTCCAGCTCGTTCTGCTCACACAGTTTGATGCCCAAAAAGCATTAAAATGCTCTTCTTGTTTCAATCCTTAACACAATCTTGGTAAATAAGGAGAATTTAAGTCCAGTATGGCAGAAAAAAAATAATTCAACGCAATAAACAGCAGTTCCGCAGAACTAATTTAAATTCCTGAGCACCCCCTACATCACAGCTCTCAAAGGAAAAAGCCTCACAGAGCCAGCCATAAAAATCACACAGTAAAGTTCTAAAGGATGCTGTAAGTCAATGCAACTGGAAAATAAACCTGAATAAAATAGGAGAGGCCATCTGATGCTGCATGTGTACACAACTTCCTGGGATCTCTTTATTTAGGAATATGTGCCAGCACCAAGAGAAGTCTCCTGATTTTTACAACTGGCCTCAACAATAAATTTTCATTTAGACCTGCAGAATTTACTATTGATTACGTGTCGTGCCCACAGAACACTTCACAGGCAGATAGGAAAGCAAAGCTCCTCTCCTGAAAAGCGGGCAAAGGGATGCACGAGAGCCAGGCAAGGATCCACCAAAAGCTCAACACAGCCCTGTTCCCAAAGGCTGCAGGTGGCACATCAGAGAGCCCCAAAGGTGTGTAAACCAAGCGGAGGCAGAATTTTATGCAGGAAAACCTTTTTTTGTGAAGTCAAGTGGAGGGACTTTGATGCAAGGAAAGACCGACTACCTCTCGAACACAGCTCAGGTACCCAGGGCTGCTCCTTCAAGGTGCCAATGCTACAAGAGTGTGTGAAATGTCAAATGTCCTCTGAAGTTTCAAAGGGCAAAAATTAGGTCAATTAGGTCTCTTTATTCCCATATAAACATCCTTGAAGTGCTGTAATTGGCTCAGTTCTTTAATTCTTCTGAGTTGCCAGAATAAGAGATCTGCATTTTAGCTTTATCTTGATTTCAGGGCTTTTAATTGACCTGCTAAATTGACAAGACATCACACTCGGGGATCCATCAGCACCTTGCAACTGGAATATATTATGGAAATGCACTTTCATTATCTCTTCCTATCTTGTATAATAAAACATGAGGGAGAAACTATTGTTAGCCCTTGTTTTGCCTCATGCAAGAAGGTGCTGCTCATTACTCCATTTGTAAAGCACTGCACATGGCTGAAATGTCCTTATTAGTGAATGTAATTGCTATTTCATATTTAGATTTTCCTTCCTTATTCTCTGTTATAGACGACCTGGGAGGCTGATGGAAGTATTTCCTAACAGGCCAAATACTTTGGTTTAAATAACAGAAGGTTTAAATCATGGAAGTGGGGAAGATACTTAAAAAAGTAGCAGCAATCAGATTTCACATAAATGAGAAAAACACGTCCGTGTGTGTATACTCACAGACCCCAGGTTTACAACAGAGTTTTTTTATTTAACAAAGCACTGTTCTCTGAGCTCTGTAGTGTTAATAAAAAAACCCCACACAAATTCAGAACACTAAATTAGTTTAAAAGAAAGATATTCACCAGATCATACAACACAAAAAACCAAACAAAAACCAAAACAAAACGAAACAAAACAAGAAAAAAAAAAAAGAGGAAAAAGAGAGAGAAAGAGAAGGAAAATGGCCAGAAATTATTATAATGTGCAAATGTACCAGCCACAAAGACCTGGTATAGAAGGATGGCAAGAAGGGAAGGATGGCAAAGGAACACAGCACTTGTGCAGCAAGTGCAGGCAGTGCAAGTCTGGTGAGAAAATGTGGGGAACTACAGCAGATCTCAAAGGGATGGAGTGATCAGGCAGGATCATGATGGGGTGCACATGCTGGAGACAGGGGCTGTATCTCAGGACAGCAGAGACAGCTGCAGCCACTGGGTATTCATCAGATGTGAGCTTCTGGGGCAATCCTAGAGACATCCCCAAAGCTGCACCGATTTCCATCAGCTGAACACAAAACTATTGGTTTTAGAGCAAAAGCAGATTCTGACCTGGAGAATGGTGTGGGAAGTTGTACAGAACTCAGACATATGAAATCACAGAAATATCAAGGTTGGAAAAGACCTTTAAGATCAAGTCCAGCCATAAAGCCAACACTGCCAAGTCCACCAAATGGAAATAGTCTGAGATCTGAGCTGCCAAACCTTCAGGCACATGGTTGCCACCCACATCCAGCTCCATCCAAAGGCTCTAGCACTGTGGGCATACAAGGGTGCTCCTTTCAAGTGCCTAGTTCTAGTTTATAACTAATTCAATCTCCAGTGAGATTGGCCCCAGCAGATAACAAATTACTGATCTTTTGTTTTTCTCTAGCTAATCTTTTTGCTTTTGTGCATTAAGCTGATTTTATTGAACTATTCAATCAATTTCAATTTCAGCATGTCCTTCCAATTTGTCACATCATCTCCAGGGGCATCTCCGTTTGTTGTCCTAACAGTATTATTATTGTTACGACTATTCAAAAAAAAAAAAAAAGGCAGCCTCATGCCCCCAAGCTCAAGAGACATTTTCTCGATGGCATTTTGATCATACAGAATAATTCTCCTATTCTCTTTCTTTGCAAAAATGACATTTTAAATAGCACAGGGTAGAAACTACAGCATAGAGGTAAACCAAAATGGTCCTAACATTTACTGTATGTTTGATCTGATGGTGATGCTGTGGAACTCGGGAAATGAGCCTGTGGCCCAAGGGGGTCTAGACTAAAAATCCAGCCCCACTGAAGCCTGTGGGAGGTCCTGTGGCAAGTGTTTCTAATAAATCTAACAGATCTTCATGCTACAGCAAAGCAAATGTGCTGTTTCTACTTCAGCCAAGGAAAAAAATAATCTTGATAAGTGCAGAGCTTTTAGTCTGACATAAAAACTAAGAAGGACTTTTGAAGGAAAAAGATTATGAAGGAAAGAATAATTAAAGGAACTGTGGCAGATCTAATCTGTCTGCTCTTCTGTCAGTCATCTGATACAGTGCCCCAAAGAAATACATCAGCTAAATTCCAGAAGATGGGAATTAGTTAAAGGAATTTGTTAAGCTGGTTAATGGGAAATCAGTCAAGGGCTTGGTTAAAAAGGTGCCTGGTACAGGAGGAATGGCAGCTTGGAAGAAGGGAAACTGGATAATAGAAAGATGTAATTTAATAGCACAAAATACAGGAAAATGCAGCAAGGCACCAATAAAACAAAACTTTCCTGGAGGTTGTTTTACTGGACACGAGGAAGGAGGGCTGTCCCCGTGTCCCAGCAGCTCCCTGCTGCCGAGCAAGCACAAATGCTGCTGGCAAACACCCCGTGTGCAGCTCCTGGCAGGGCACATCTGGCAGCCTTGACTCCCTGTGCCAAGCACCCAGGGTTCATCGGGATGCTGAGCACAATCCAGGCTCTGCTGAGCCCCCCGGATCCAGCCAGGTGCCGGCACTGAAGAGCCCATCACCGGAGAAGAGCCTGGAAGAGCCTGGCTTGTTTAGTCTAGCAAAATGAAGGCTGATAGCAAATATGATTGCTGTCTATAAATAACATCAGGAGGATAAACACTAGGAAGGCAAAGAAGCAATTTGAACTAAAGGACAATGTTGACACAAGAACAAATGGGTATAAACCGGCCATGAATAAATTTAGGCTGGAAATTAGTAGGTCCTTCAGCACTAAAGGAGTGAGATGCTGAATCTAATACAGGGTCTGGGGAGCAAAAACATTCAAAAGAATGTATTAAATTAGGGCTAAATCCTCTTGGTCTAGGTAGAAATTATGACAAATTGAGCTAAAGCAGAAGGAAGATCGCTCAGTATTCTCTGTGTACAAACAACTTTCTAAAAAGAAAAAGAAGAAAACCCCTTTCAGTCCAAATAGCACAGACTGTTCATGTGAAAAGGCTTAACACTGATCGTTATCACTGAACCAGCCCATTCCACTGGCACACATAAAGGACCAGGTGCCCCAAACTAAATTACAGTTATTGCAAGTGGCTCTCCCATCGAGACAGAGGCTGGCATGGAAAGCACCAGCTCAAATCCCTGGCTGAGCTGAGCACAGTCTTGCTGAGAGAGGGTTTAAACAAGAGTAAATCGTATTCAGAGACAGAGTAGAAAAGAACAAAGCATTTTAAAATGAAGTCCTAGTAATGGAGTGCTACCTGTGATCCCAATTTTCAAACGTGCACGCATGGTATTTGAGAAATGTGGCTATTGCCAGTTTACACAGGCAATTATTATACATCACACATGAGCTGGGGAACTGTGTATACCAAAGTCCAGAAATGCAGTAATTATGTGATTAAATTAATCTGCATTACGGACAAAGGGTTTGCAAAATTAGGACCTACATTTTCAAAGCTCTGTACAAATATTGTCCAATTAATTACTACTTCCTGAGAAATGTATGACTAGCTAATTTTAGCATCACGTCTGGTAAAGCAAATAAGGTTACCAGGATGTAGGATGTATTAGCAGCAATCTATTGGTGAAGGAGATAGAAAATCTAAATTCTATTTCCTCCCGTGGTTATCCTCACATCTTCTTTAGATCTGTTTTTTTTTTCATCTCCCCTTAATTTTGCAACACCAATGAGATGCATATGGGATGTTCTCGTGATTTCTTTTCTAAATCATTTTTTGCATGCTTGTGAAGAGTTGATGTTCGTGTTTTTGGGTATCAGAGATGGCAAACACACCATTAATAAATACTGCACCAGAACCAGGAAAAGCAGTTCAGAAACAAATAAACAAACTCCCTCCAAACATTCACTTGACTCAAGCAAAAGTACTTTTTCCAAAAAGACCTAACTAGCCACCATTTACACAAAGCTCACAGGAAAAAGCTTTTAAAGCATCTATCCCTTAATACTCCCTCCTTAGCCCTGGCTAAGTAAAAACAGATTTCCAGCAGAAAGCCCTCGTCTGGAAGCTCTGGGAAGAAGGCAGCTTCCAAAGAACACCCAGAGAAGCCTGCACATCTGCAGCTCCCCTAGAGATGGTGCTGAGGCTTCACCCCTGTGCCAGAGCTGAGCAGAGTCTTTGATAAACCCTCACTTTTTCATTTCTCACATGCAACACAGCATCACACCGTGGCTGCAGAGTCCTCGGCAGACATCAAACCCTGGGCCTGTAAATCCCAGTGCACAGGCTGCTTTTAAAAATATGCAGTTTTGCTCCATCACGGGCTTGCTATACAGGACCAGATCCTACCTGAGGTGTTCATGTTTCTGCTAAGACAGGCACAAAACAAGGGAGAGAATGGTATTTTTAAATCAAACTGCACCACTTGCTCACTGCTGCACAGCCACAGACAGTGGAGCAAACAGCCAGGGTTGTTTTCTCCATTTGGCTGGGGCTATACTGGCTTTTCCTCCAGCATGGCAAGGTGTTCCCCTTTCACAAGCCTCTGGTGTATTTGAATTATGAGCTGCCTGTGATGGCAGAGCCCCAGGCAGGGGCGTGCTGGTCTGGCTCTGTCCAGCAAGGCACAGTTTACTCTGCTGGGAACAGCCCTGTGCTCACCAGGCTGCCTTTCTTCCTAGCAAAGGTGTGGATGTGACACCCTGGCCTGCGATGTGCTGGTCAGACCCTGTGAATTCCTGTGACCCTCTGACCAAACCTGCACCACCCAAATACCAATAAACTCCTCTGTGCCAAGCACAGCTTCAGTCCCACCAGCCACAGCAGTGCCATCCACACCTCCAGTCAGGAGGAGCTGCTCCACTCCCCTTCAAAACCCATTTTGTCTGATACAAATGAAGGTCCATAGCCAAGCTCAGGATCTTCACTTGGCACTGGAGCTGTACTGACATCCACCTTTAACAGCTTTCTCTTGGCAGACTGATTAACAGCCAGCAATTAAACTTTTCCTTAACACTTTCCCTCTCAGCACCTAAGACCCATAACCTGGAGGATCTCACACCTTATACAACTCGTTTTATTCTCTCTTAAGCTACTGCACTTTATGATAGTATATTAATGTGTTACAATTTACACCTTTTAACCCATTTGGAATGACCAGTCACACCATTAACTTTTCCAGCTTCTCCCAGGGCAAGTGCTGAATCTCTCACATAAGTGCAAACGAGACCTGCTCAAGCTTTTAGCAGCTCTTTCCTCTTTAGTGTAGCAGCTTCTGAAAGCAAAACAGCCTCTGGTGGTGGGTACAACAGCCAGCACTAGCAAGCTGAGCTTTCCTATGAAAGCAGGAGGAAGTGCTTTAAAAGTTACCTGAAAGAAAGTGGATATGATCTTTTTATCACACAGAGGTTACAACATCAAAGAATGCCAGAAAGCCTTTCAGGACTCTACTCTGTTTGGCCTTTTAGTAGCATGAGTACAAACAGTTCAGTGCTGCTGCCCACGGCTGCCTTTTCTTGTGTCATCCAGCAGGGGAAGGGGTGAAGTGCAAACCTCTTCTGCACCAGGCACAGAGCAGACCCCAGCAGGCATCCCAAAAAGCCTTCCAGCATCCTGGCCACATCTCCCTGGAGCCTCCCAGGCAGAAGGTCTGTGAACCAAACAGAATTGCTCATCCACCTCATCTCATGGTGAGTGCCAGGACGCTGCTGAGCAGCTCCAGGAGCATCTCAGCTCCCAGAGCGATCTGCCAGTCGTCAGGGATACACAGGGAAGCTCAGAAATAGAAACTCCAGGCACTAAACAGCCCTGAGACAAAGCCAGGGGAAAAGAAAGGGAAAAAAAAAGAAACAAAACCAACCCACAGCAGACAAATAACTGGAAATGATAAGACAGGCTGAGGTTCCTGATGGATCATTTTAATGATTCTCTTAACAATGCCTGGTGCCAGCAATACTGTGTATAGGAAGGGCTGTGTTAAACTGGAACAGAGGTGCTTTGAGGGCAATATGCTGCCACCACATTCATCTGAGATAGATACTTTTCTTTTTGAGTTCTACCCCTAAGGGATTAGACACTGAGCCCGGGCTATCAAGGTTCTGAAAAAACACCCAAGCTGCAGTGAAAAATGTGGAATTTCAATGCAGCAACTTCTGCCCAAAGAAAGGTGCATACAGGAAAATACATCCACCAGAACAGTAAAGTGACCCAAACACACCTTGCACAGGGTTTGCCAGGCTCTGACCCCAGCTGGCCACCCCTGGTGGCAGCAGCATGTTTAGAAGGGTGCTGTGTCCAAGGTTAACAGCACAGTAGAGTTTGTTATTACCCTATATTTCTTCTACATTTTGACTTGCAGAGGGTGGGCAACAGAAGTCACGTTTCTCATCTGATATTTCAGCACAGGCGTTTCTCAAAACTTGAAAGAAGTGACTCGGGTGCTATGAGCAGACTTCAAAACTATTATCAGAATTATTATCAAAATTACTGTCAGAAACCCCATGGTTAGTATCTCTGTCCTTGGATAGTATCAATTTTCTGTTTAGAAAGACTCTCAGTTAATGAGCTTCTCAAATGCTTCTCTCATTTATACCAACATTAGAATCACAGAATCACTAGAAATGGGCATCTCTCTTTTCAGTGATCTAAATTCCAGACCAGATGTAAACACACAAGAAAGCAGGAGAGAAATAAGGAAACTGAATTACCTGCTTCTGACAGCCATACAAAGGGAAGGCAGTGAGCTGCCATGAGCTACAGATAAATTTCACTAAAAAAAGAGATTAATATCTTGGATAATGTATTTCAATTCTGACTTCAGCCCCTCTGCCAAAACAGAGGAGGGCTGTGATTAAGGCTGCACGCTGCAGCTTGGAAGATCTGGATTTCTTTAGCATTTTCCCAAACCCTCCCCAAGTGACCTTTAGCAGGTCATTTATTTTTCCGTGCATCAAAGAAATTGAAAATAACACTTCAAAATGAAATTAAAACTCTTTCTTCTCTAACAGCAATACCGTGAGAAGAGAAATCCATTTGTTGGCTGGAGCACTCGGCCACTGGGATGAGGGAGGCTGCAGAGCTCCCATCTCCAGCCCCTTCCCTCTGCACAGGACAGAGCTGGTGTCCATCTGCATCTCCCAGGAAAAGGAACCAGCTCCAACCAACTCCCACCAACACTTCCCAGCCTTTCTGCCCCAGAGATTCCAGGTCATCTCACAAAGAGCACTTAAAAGGAGACCTGAGGAATAATAAGCCTTCTAACTTTTGGCTGAGGCAATTTCTGTAAAACCATGAAATTACATTTGGCTTTTCTTGGGCAGGGAGAGACGAGCAATAGTTCAAAGTCTGGGTGGTCACACAGCACCTGGGTGCTGCAGAGAGGTGCCCTTTGGTAAATATGCCAGCAGTAAATTGATGCTGCTTCCAGATGGTTTCTGCCACTTACTGACAAAAGGAGCTGAGTGCTGAGACAGAAAAAACTCAAAATCTCAAGGCAGAGAAGGGAAAGTAAACAACAATCTCAGAAACATTTTTTTTAAAGTAAAAAAACAACCTTCTTTGGACTTGTGCAAAGCAAAAATTCCTCCTGCAGCGTGTAACTTCTTGGTGATTACCCAAAGGCCAGGCTTTAGGATAAAAAAAATATCCTAGTTATGTCCATTGCACTCTTATAATCCACAAAACCTTTGCTGTCAAATGCTGCCAGAGCAATTTAATAAACAGGGAGAATGCCTTAATGTATTCTGAAACCTGAAAACCACCCATCATTAGCCCCACATGCTGTTTTCCTACTTTCTCTGCTTTAAGCCATTTAGCTGCTACAGCTGTTTTTCTTGTAAGTCTGACTTCTGTTTTTATCAGCCTGATTTGTTTTCTGGTATATCACGCTTGATTAGAAAGAGGAAGAAAAATCTTTTGCATTTCAGGTAATACTGCCTTCTTCTTTAAGCTCTGTCAGGCTGGAAGCTTGAAAAAGATCATCAGGAAGATCAGTGTAGGTGAATAAATATTCATAATATTGCTCATTATTTATACTTGGTCTCATTTTTGCAGATAAGCTTAAAATTCCACACTCATGACACCACTGATGTAGCCAGACCTTTTCATTCTGAGGAACATGAGGTTTTTAAAAAATCTATCTGTGCAGCAACTAAAAAAATAAAATCAGTGTAATATATTCAAACCATTTTGTCTAATCCTATATGTATACATGTGGTATGAACAACACTAAGATCCTGGATTTTAAAATTATTGGCAGTCAGGAGCACAACACAAGTCTGGGGCATCTGTACTGTGTTGACTCCTTATGGTCTGGATAAAATAAACTCATTTGGTGTCATTTGTTATTCATTGCTGAGAATTATTTTAAGAAAATAGCTTGGCTAAGTCCCTGCTGGCTGCATATCATATGTGCCTTATGAATTGAAGGGAATGTCCAAACAGAGAAGGAACAGGTTAGAGCCACAAAAGCAGCTGATTTAATTAAATTTGGCAGAAGGAAAGGTTAGTGGAAAACAGTCAAATAACAGAGAAGAGATTAATGTGAGATGCTCCCTATTGTATTTCTCTTAAGAGCTGTTTCACCCAGCGTGGGCAGGGTCACGTTGTGTCGATTTGCTGAGGGAGAATGTGATTGACAACTTCTGGAAAAGAAATTCAGTTTGGTTGTGAAGTTGGAAATAGTAAAGGGGTCTTTTGTCAAAACCAGCTCTGCCTGCAAAGGCTTTGTTTCCCTGCCTTGGAAAAGGGCTACATGAAAACAGGTGCAATGAAAAAGATCTCCAGTGCTGTGGGAAAATGAACTGAAAGCTTATCCTGTGAGTGAAGGATTTTTTTTTTTTTCTGGCTGGAAATTCTGACCCCAATAAGAAAAAAAGGCATTTGAACATGAGCGATGTTTAATCTTGCTAATTTGTATATATTAATAATGTTAAAGATGTAACACACAGGAAATAAAGACATGCAGTTGATTCAATACTTGACTTGTACTATGTCTTAGTGTAGAAAGGCTACAATTCAGACTGAATATGATGGGAAAAACACTTAGGTCCAGAGCAAAATACAGTAATAAAGTTTGTGTTAACTTATCAAATGCTACACAGCCACAATTACTTCAGTGGTACAAATCATTCACTGAGCAAGGTCTAGGATTAATGGAGGATAAAGTGCAACACTTTTCTGAAGGAGGCATCTCAGCTTTTTTTTTACAAGCTAATGATCCAGATGTTTCTATCTAGCTGTATTAGACAAATAGAAAAGAAGTATTTTTTATTAAACATTGCATGAATGGATTTGAGAGAAGTCACGAATGGGTAATTATGTGTATTCTTACAAAAGAAAGGCCACCAAAATGAAGAACTATTTCCAGAGAGCAGTCTTAATAGCACAGGGCTTCCCATGGAGCTTCCTGATGGTCAGCACTCCCTGCTCTCTGGGGTACAGCATTTAGGGAATGAGACACAGTGATCCCAGGAAAATACTGACTGCTACACTGACCCATCATGGGTTTCCAACAGGAAGTGGCTGCAGGGCATTCGAGCCAACTTAGTTTTGGGTCCCATTACAGCCGAAGACCCAGCAGAGAAACAGCACAGTGAGGTCTGAACCCCAGCTTCCAGTGACCCAGAGGTTTTGCAGATGCTTTTCCAAGGGAGCCATGGCCCAGCTCCAGGGGGGCTGCACTGCCCTCCAGGTCCCTGCTGTGCTTTGGAGAGCACAACTCACTGTCCTGCCTGCTCAGACACGAGATCAAACCGGGCAAGGCAGGAACAGGAACAAATGACTTCATGATAAACTGAAAAACTGCTGATAAATGAAATGATTGAGACGCCAAGCTGGCAGAGAGCCACTGCCAGAGCTGCTGTGATGAGCAGGGACGTTCTCCTTCCCATACTGAGCCTGTCAGCCTTAATCAGATCTGCCTTAGCAGAGTCTCTGTCCACCCAGGTGAGACTCCAAAGAGAGCAGCCGCTGCCATCCGGAGGAAAACTGCTCCATGGCAGTGACAGGAGAGGGTCTGGTCAGAGCACAGCCCCAGAAAAAGCAGATTGATATATGGAGTGTGAAATCAAATGCCCTGTTTATTAATTTGAAAGAGGAGGGGGTAGACCAAGAAGGATTTTTGATAATCCTAAATTGTCCCAGCTGCACAGGGAGACCTTTGGAAGGGTACCTTGGGCCCTTCCTGGTGACTGTGTACAGCAAGAGGATGGAGTGGCAGCCATAAGCCACTGCAATAATTGAAGGCAAAATTTAATTTTCCCAGATCATGGCCTTAATCAAACAGCACTTAATTTCTATGCTTCTTGTCATCTAAGGGATGTGCAGGATCTTTGCAAGTGTCAAAGGCCTTTAGGTGACCAGGAGCAGGTTCCATCGTAGCAGGGGAAATTTTATAAAGGAATTAGCACTTAGAGACCCCCTTGACAACCTCCCAGGCTCCTGTAATATAGCATTGACTTCACATTGCCACCAGGTACGAAAGAGGAATTTGCCAACCACCTTTATGGGATGAAATGCAATTCTTGCAGTTACAAAATTGGAGGAATGTAGCAGTTTCTTGGCTATTAACTGCAAGGGGGAATTTCAGCACTTCAGCTCTCCCCAGTTCTGGCTACATTTACGCTTAAAATACATTTATGTAGGGAAGTGCTGAATTTCGTACAAGAAGCAAAATGACCCTGAATTTAGTAGGCTACATTATCAAATACTCAAAAGTAACAGACTGAAATGAAAAATTGCAAAGCATAATTCTGCCAAGATAATTAATCCTTGTTAACCCATGACCTGATCATATATGATGCTGCTCTGACGAGCTTACTGAAATGCTATAAATAATGCCAGCATATTTTATTTTCTTTGTAGGCATAAATATTGACAAATTCATACTCATTAAACTTCTGCAAGCTGAGAATTATTCCCATTCCTCAAATGGTGAACAGGCAGAGGAATTAAGGCTCTTTTTTTCAGAGGGATTCATTGGTTTGCAGAGTCCAGTTGGAGATGCTGAATGCAGTTTTAAGCCTTCTTTATCCACAGAAGTAAAACTGTATTGATTAAATCCACCCTCACAACGTTACTTCTTTTCCCCCCACCCTCAGCTCAGACTTGTTTCTATGTGCAAGACAGTAATTTTGCTGAGTTACATCAGCTCCCTGAGCAGAGTTATTCCAAAAAGAAACTTTTTGCACACGTAAATAAACTGTCTGGAAGTTCTGGGCAGCAATTCATAGCTTTGTGCTCAGTGACAGCACCAGTCTAAAAATGTAACTGCAGTCTGAGGATACAGGTAAACAAAAAAATTGTTGTGAGACAAGCTGGGGTGTGGATTTACAGTGCTTTAGTCCCTCCACAGGATCTGCTTCATGCCACCCAACACCTGCCATAAACCTGGGGTGTCTTTTCCCACTGAAGGGCACCACCTGTGAGCTGGAATTTGTTCAGGCCATGTTAATTGCAAACAATAGTTCTTGTTCCAGTACTGAGGCACACGTAAATAAACTGTTGATTTTCTGGCAATTATTACTGATAATTCCTGGACACTGTGGGATAAAGAATTCCCTTGAAACAAATTATTTTGGTTTTGGTTGTGATGTGGAATTCAAAGGAAACCATCTCATCTGTGGTCCACACTCCAAAACCTCAGCTGCCTGTACAATGCAAGGGAAACATCCCCAGCACTGCATCCCTGTTTTCTTCAGAATCCAGTTGAACATCTTAGCCCTGCAGCAGATTTAGGAGGAGCTGATGAGATTCTAAGTTTAATACTCTCCAAAATACTGGTGAGATGTGTACTTTTGGAAAAGCAAATTAGTATTTTTCCTACTCCCACAGCAGTGTGCAGTGTTGAGCTGTGGAGCCGTTCACCTCGGGTTCAGGTGTGTGAACTTACACTAAGTAAATGTTGTATGTGTGTTGCTGTATTTCCTCCACTTCTCAGATAAAACCATGCTGGAAAGTAGAAGAACCTGAAGCTGAGGTTCCTCACTGCAAGAAAGAAGCAGGACTGTAAGACCAGGCTCCATGTGGAGCTGGTGGGACCATCCTCTTCAGGCAGAATGCAAAGGGATTTAGGACTCTGCTCCTTGGTCTCTCTCAGAAGAAGCTGGAGGCTGTGATGAGTGTGTGTCAAGAATTTTGTGAGATGGATTGACTCCCTGTGGGGAGTAAGGTGAGATTATGAAATGTATTTAATTTTATCATAAGTTGAACTCACATTTGTGTCCCAGAGTGAAAAGGTTTTATCTCACCCCACTAACAGCAGTGTTTACCCCTCTCTCTTGGTTAATGGGAGCTGTATGGATTTTTTATTTCTTTTTTTCTTATAGGAAATGTCAGAACAGTCCAGATTTAGAGATGTATTATCTGACAGCAGAAACAAAGTGCTACCTCACCCCAGCCGTAACACGTCCTTATTTTGGGTCATTAATGTCTCTAACTAAGGAATTAGCCATGGAATCACTGATGGGAGCCTTCCCCAGGGAAAACACAGCACAGAGATCCCTGTCTGGAACAGAAAATACCATCCCAGGCTGGCACTTCCTTTGATCTAAATATTAGAGGTGCATGTCTGAGGGAGAGGGATTATCCCAGAGATTCTGCATTGCCTGAGGAGAGATGCCATGAGCTCCTGGCATGCAGAGAGGGCAGGGGCAGGCACAGACAGGTAGGATGGATGCAGGAGCATCCCTTCAGGAAGTTTTCCCTCCTGCTCTACTGTGTGCACAGAGCAGAGCCCTCTGCCCTTGGCTGCGTGGGGCAGGCTGAGCACAGTGGATGAACAGGGAATTCCTGCTCTAACAAACCCTCCTCTCTGTCCTGGAAAGCTGCAAACAGGCCTCTGGCCACGCTCCAGGGCCAACAGGAGGTGTGGATGCAGGGTTTTTGGGTTAGCACCTGGAGTGGCAGGCGGGCTACATTTGTCTGATGTTGTTTTTTCAGCTCCTTTTCCAAAGGGAAGGGAATGCTCAGCCCTGTACCCAGGGGCTGGATGTGCAGCAGGACTGGGCCTCAAGATTTTCACAAAATGGGAGAAAAGCAAACAAACACAATCAACAGATGGAAACCCTCAGATGGAAGGGGACATACTGGTTATTTATTTAAAGAGCTGTTAACTCCTAATGGAAATTTTCAAGAACCATTCCATTTAGAGCTAGCAGAGGTTTATTTAGCCCATATTTTCTGTTTGTTTTCACTTATTTTTCATGTTAAAGAACATTTGCTACCAGTACTCCTCTCCAGCATCTTCAATTGTGTATTCCCCAGCACTACCCTGGTTGCTACGGAGACAACTGAGATGCCACAAACAACAGAAAGCTCTGCTGGTGCAGGAGCAGTGCTGCAAGGAAAGAAATAACCCTGGAAAACATGATATCTACCAGCCTTTGCACACAAGCACGGAAAGTGGGGGACATTTATGGGACAATTAATGTGCTGGACCCTAAGTCTAAACGAAGTATTTCCCCAGAGCTGTTTCCCTGTTGCCAGCTGCTTTTCAAGCTGCACAAAAGCCACAATCCATATTCCTCTAGACTTGATGCCAAAGAACATTTTCTACCTGGATTTGAATAATGTGAATATATTAATTAAAGTTGATAATGGCTGATAATGATTTCCATCAGCAGTAGAATGTTGCTATATTTATCATTATTTATGAGATCACTGTGCCTCACTGTAATTTATACAGAGAAGACTTGAAGTAACGTGACTTGACATCTTAACAACTTTTCTGATCACACCTTTAAAGCCACAGAACGTTGTTTTCTCAGACAACCAGATCAGTATGGAAAGAAAAGAGAAGAGATCAAGCCCCCCAGGTTTTGCTTTGATCAGCTTGACTTTGGAAAGGAATTGACTTAGAGACTGGCCACAGCACTGGCAACAATATAGAGAAAATTTAGCATTTGTATTAATTATTGCCATTGCTTTGCAGAACTCAGATGTGGTCTGCAGGCAGAAGTGGGGCTTGAAGTAAAGAGAGATGTGGGAGGGAGAACAGAAACTCTGTGTCTTGTCCTTTCTAGAGTCCATCAGGAGCTGCCCCCACGTTCCCTGAGCAGCAGTTCTGCAGGGGTTTGGGGCTGGCAGCCCCCCCAGCTCCCCCTTAGCCTCAGGGAAAGAGCACCTCTCCTTAGGCAGGGCTGAGGGGCCCTGCACAATGGGAGCTTGCTGGAACAAGCATCTTGCAAAAGCCAGAGGAGGCAGCAGGAGGAAATCTGCACGATGTCTTCTGCAAACTGGTGGGCTGGATGGGTGGGCAAGGACTGGACCCTCCCTCAACGGGGAAGAGAGGGATGATCCCACTGAGGAAGCAGCCAAACCCTCACACAATGCTGGATCAGTGAGCTCTACAACCCCGTGGGGTGGAACTCAGGATTGCCTGGCTCTCAGTCTGGATGCAGGAGGCATTTTTCCTGCTGCTGCTGTGCCTGGGCTGAGTGGGGCTCCTGATGGGGAAGAACCTTCCAGAAGAAAAATTAGAGAGTCAGACACTGAACATCAGGCACTCCTAGTGCTTTCATGGTAGTATAACCTAAAACCAGCTGAACTGTATCTGACTTTAAAAATTCTGTTTTATATCAGGTCACTGGCTATAGACATGCGAGTGAAAATTCTGAAAAACCCCACCAAAATATCAAAATAAGCACTTCCTATAAAGCAGGTCCTAGTGATATAAAATTTATAAAACATGAATTCATAAAATATGCAAACCAGATTCACTTTTAACTGGCATGGCCCAAACTCAGAAACATCAGTAACTGACAGACTGAGGTCAAAACAGTGCAGAAAATAAAACATGGAAAAAAAACCATCCAGGAACCCTCAAATCTCTCAAAGCTGCTGACATCGCTGCTTTGGGTTTCAGCAGACTAAGGCACAAAGACAGAAGAACAGGAATCTTCTTAAACATTTGTTGTTAAGGTAAACCTAAAATGATTGTCTAGCACAATGTTAATTACATTGTACAGCAATCAAAACAGAGACGCCGAGTCTAATGAATCCCTCCTCTCACCTTTGGAACTGAACTGGAGTGTCTCGTTCACCTCCTTATTAGCCCATAAATATTCTAATTAGGAAGCAACTCCAGATGAATAGGATTAGCAATAAGGACATTTTAGACTAGGTACACAAGAGATACTCAAAACTCTCATGTCTTATCTAAGGCTCTCCTGACATTTATAATCATGTAGAAACGCTAAATTTACATAGCTCTGCCTAATTAGACATGGTTGCAATTATGTTTGTGGGCTTCCTTTTTTTCCTGCCCAAGTGTAACTTACACTGTCAACACAGGAAGCAAGAACTGAATAGAAGCTCAGTGAGAAATAAAAGTATTTTCTGCTATTTATTTATTTTTTTTTGTTTTAATTTGAAATTCATATTTCTAAGGTTTTATTTTTTTGCCTTTTTTTTTTTTTCAGATTCCAGGCAAAAACTGGCTGTTACGGATCTAAGGCCAGATCACTGCTGCTTTAGATGTAAAAAATGTGCTTTTTTTAGATCATCAGCATCTCAAGAGCAGGCACTAAACCAGGCCAAATTCTGCAAAGGTGACACGTTCTGCCTGCAGCAGGTGGGTTGCTTGTGCTCTTGGTGACAGCAAGAAACAAAGAAACTTGTTTCCTTTGAGGACTGTAAGGTCCCTGAAATTCTCACCCTGCTTATGAATTTTGCTAACAACCCCGGGGTTTTTGATTTCAGTCTTTTTCCCCAGCCTGAACTTGACATTTCTACAGGAACCCTGTGTTTATCTTCCTGGCCTTCAGAAAGCTGGGGGAAAGCAGGTAATCCATCACGTTGTATTTCTGTGCAGCAAATGTTGGCATTATTGGGCAGAGATTTGATAAATGATGTGTACATTAGAAAACTGAATTTCAATATATTGTCTTTGATGTCCATAATCACAGACAGAGTTCTTTCACCTCAGCTCAAATATAAATCAAGATAAGTTATATACACTCAATTCAACATGCTTACAAATTCCTCTTTCAGAACTAAACCATGATCATGAAAACTCACCTGTGTCAGCAGACTCACCTGCACAGAGCTCAGGCTGCAGCCAAGGTATGTGGAGATGCCCATACATATAAAAAACCTCAGGACTGGGATATTAGGGAATTCCCAGGACAAACACCCACAAACCCTTTTTAATGACTGATAGATGCTTAAGTATCTCTACTCCTAAATATTTTGTTTATTAGAAAACCAGCCTTTTATTTGTCTCCCACATCACATTTCAAGCTCCATGCCAGAGATCAGAGAATCATGGAATCGTGGAACAGCCTGGGTTGGAAGAGACCTTAAAGCTCATCTCCTGCAGTGGCCAGTGACACCTTCCACTGTCCCAGTTTGCTCCAAGCCCCATCCAACCTGGCCTTGGACATTTCCAGGGATGGGACAGCCACAGCTTCTCTGGGCACCCTGTGCCAGGGCCTCACCTCCGTCACAGGGAAAAATTTTTTCCTAATATCTAATCTAAACCTGCTCTCTTTCAGTTGGAAACCATTAAATGCTCATGCCAGCAGAGTCACAGAGCCCTTGGAAGCCAGGCTGCCTGGTGGCAGAGATCAGTGGCTCCAGGATGAGCAGGACTAAAGGAAACTGTCTTAGTAAAGACTGCTGAGGAATGAGACAACAAGCAAAGAACAGGATGAAACCCTCCTGTTTCCAGCTTCACTGCTTGGAACGTGGGAGAGATGGAAAAACAACAGTTCTGCTCCAGCAGGTTTATAGAAGCCAAAATTAAACAATTAGGAAACCAAGTCTCCTCCTTCAGCGAACTGTAAGCAAAGCAGATCACGCAGCAAACTGACCCTTGTGAGCCCTCCAGACTGCTCCTGCACAGCCCATGCTGGGAACATCCAGCAAGGCAGCCCAAAAGCCCAACTGCAGCCCCACAGTGCATTCCACACCCTGGCTGCACAGAGCTGAAGAGCAGGAGTGCTCCTGAATATGACAGACCCTGGCCAGTTTTCCCTGGCCAGGACATCAGCCCTGTGCCTGCTTTCTCATCAAGCTTTCTGACCAGGGCTTGTACCGGTCGAGGCAGCCGGATCTGAAAGCCTCTGATGACAGCCCAAGGAGCTGAAACAAAATCACTAACCACAGAAACCCCATCCCATCCCCTGCTCTGCTGTATTTAAGATCAATCAATATGCATAAACGACCAGTGCCAGGCACATCTGCACTACTCGTGCTCGTAATCAACTTTGTCTTGTCTCAGCTTAATACAATTTTCCACCATATTAGCAGCCTTTATGATATCTTGTCTTTTCAAATAGACGCGATTCGGAATCACTACATAGTTCAATTGGATTACTGGAGTTGCACACAGACCCACACTCTCACACTTCCCCTCCTCCCCAAATCCACTCTGGGTGACAGCCTCTCCTCATTCCACTGAAGTTGGGATTACAGCCATGTTTAAAGTGTTTGCAAGGAGGTGACATCCGTGGCCACAGCCAGCTTCCACCAATACCTCTGGCAGAAGAATATGTGTGTGTGTGTATAATTAACAGACTGGGAAAAGAAATGAACAAACTTATCAAATGCCATGCTGAAGCATCCATTAAAAACTGCACACACTTTTAATGACTTGGGTGAGGGTTGCTGTTGCATAAATTTATTTAACGTTAATGTCCCTAGTTTGCTGTAAATTTCACACTGTGAAATTACCAGGGCAGTTCTAATGGAGCTGAAGACTCCAGCTGCACTCCATGATAAAGGAGGAAATAATTATGAATTCCTCTGGGAAGCCAAAGAAAGTCAAAGATCTCCTTCGAAACTGCTCCCAGCTGAGCTGCTCATCAGCCAGCTGAGGAGGTGCAGAGCCGCTCCCAGCGCCGGGGGAAGTGGGATGAGCAGGATGCTCCCGCTGATGGCGGCGCTGCCATCAACTGACATTTAATTTGGAAGGATTGAAAGCTGGTGTCTGCAACAACTTCTGCCAAGAAACATTATGAACAGTCAAGACAGAGCATGGAAGTGGTTTTACGTTCCAAGTTGGGATGATACTGTGTAATTTTACATCTAATCACCTAGCGCGAGACATAACCGGCACACACAGCTCCAAGAGCTCGTGCCTGCAGCTCTGGCAGATGCCTGGATCATGAGGGGATGCTGCACTATGTGTGTTGTTCTATCTAGGATGGCATTCTCTATAACCCTTCAAATCCAGAGCTAACAGCCTTTGCAAGAGTTTACAAGAGTGGAAAAAGTAAACTCCTCTCTTCCACCCTCCTTAATCTTCTGTCCCTACAAATGTCTATTCCTTCCATTTCTGTTTCTCCCTTTTATCTTCCTGTTCCTTCTTGTTTCCTCCACACCACCATGGGCTGCCCTGGCCAACAGTGCCCTCCCTGCAGCAGGAGAGCCCACCTGGACAGTGAGCAGCTGGGGCACACCTGGAGACCCCAGCCCCTGCCTCCTCCCCACCACCACACTCCTTGCCTGGCATCCTCCCTTGTGTCAGCTTGGAATTCAGGCCCTCACAAGCAAACCAACCATCTCTGAGCACATCTCTAAATGATAAAACAACTCATTCCTGGTAAAAGAATCAGAGAAATGTAAGAAACAAAACCACCTAATGGGGCAGACAGGCAGTATTTATTCAGTTCCTCTCGGTGCCTCACTCATAATAACGTCTTGCAGTGTACTTCAGGCTTGTTTCCCAAGAACAAATATAACTCTTATTTATAATGCAACAAAGGATAAAGCAGGTTTCCTGATTCTGATAAGCGACTCTCTGATTATTTCTTCAATAAAAACTGTCACGTTTTTTCAGATTATTCTTTCATGTTTTATTCTGGTTTGGAACAGAGACAGCACAGAGGGGCATCTCTGCGCCTTGAGCCGCTTGGTTTATTTCCCCATTTATAGAACCTTGGGACCTGCTAGAAAGCACTTCACTGGTGCTTAAGGACTTCTGAACTTCATGGACTGGATTTGCAGCAGTGAGGAACCAAGGCTTGGCTCAGGGTCACCCTTTATCAGATAATTGATCTGTGAGATGACAACAGGGGTGGGGGGAGGGAGGCGTTATAGCCTTGGATCGTGACAAAGGGCTCTCCTGGAAGAGCAAACACCAGCCCTTCCCAACAAACAGCAACCCAAGATTCTGCTGTCAGCAGAACACCTGCTCAGTGCATCAGCACACACCAGACACCAGCCTGATGTACCAAAATGGGGTGAAAAACGTGAAATGAAATGTGATCACCTCTTTGGACTTTCTGCTTGCATTCCAATTTCCCTGCAAAATACATGCCATGTTATTTACTGGGTCTTCTTTTAAGGTAGCTGTCACCATATGACTTAGAAACTCCAAACATACTAAGAATGGGATTTTCTGTGTCAAAATGTCCCATTGAAATTCAGACACCTCCTTCTCACAGTCTGTGCAACACTGTGAAGCAAACAGGGCCCAGACCTTATTGGGAAAAAATCCCCAAACAAATGTTGTGTTTATGTAATGATCTATTTATTTAGGGCCTCTTCAATCAGATTCAGCTGGTTAGACTTGAAAATAACTGCATGAGAAAACGCAAACAATAATTTATGTAACTTTAAATGAGTTTTCGCAAGATGTTTTGATGCATTTTCCTTGAACGCTCCCCTGCACATCTGGATATGAAGTCTATAATTTAGCTTTCCTTATTCCCTATGGAAGTTGCATGGAAAGGACTGCGCCTGTGCCCCTCTCTGAACTGCCCTGGCACAGAATCTGGGGTCAGCAGAGTAACACAAAATCCATTTCTCAGATGTGTCAGTCAGCCTTTGAAGATGCTGATACTGCAGGCAATGGTCACTCTGAGTTACATTAGCAGCTCTTATTGCAAACATTGGAATTAGTTTTCAGAAGAACATCCCTAAATACCCATTTTGATATGGTTGGATGACAGTAGTGGCAGAGACCATATAGAGAGCTGAAGGGGCCTGAGGATGAAAACTGGTGGAGAATATTATGACAAAATGGTTTTTCATCACAAGACACTAAGAGTGAAACCGTTCCCAATGACGGGCACTTGAAATTCCTCCTCACTTGGAATTTATTTTTACATTGCAAAAGAGTCTTTTTTAAAATGGTTTTAACGGTCTGAGCTAACTTTGACAAAAATTGATCTTTCAAAATGTCAAATATCATTTTAAAAGTCCAATATCAATGCGACATTTTTGGAGCTATTAAAACAAAAATGCTAAATCTCTCCAGATTCTATTTTCTGACTGGTAATTACAATTATAAGAATTCATTATTTTGTCCTAATCTGGAGGTGGAGAAAATGTTGTGGGGCATTTCCTGCTTAATCAGGATCATCTACATTAATGACTGCTGATGCTTCAATTTCTAATCTGATGGACAGATCTGAGAGATTCTCCTGCTTTTTACTTTAGGGGTTCTCAGAGATGTGGCCATGGCCAAAGGAACTGGGGGTGGGCTACCTACCCTAAGAACCATCTGGTGTCCTGCAGGATACCTTGCAGGCTGTTTTTCTAGGGAAGTCTGTTCAGTTGCTTTGTCACGAGTTGATACGCCGAAGTCATGAAGCCACCCAGTTCCTCTCCAGCTCTCACTGGTGGAAGCTGCTCTGCTGCTCATCTGTAGGGCAGATTTTCTGAGAGTGCACAGCACTGTAACCCTTCCAGATTGGCTCTTTGATGCCTTGAGAGGCTACCTAGAGCAGAGGCTAGACAGTGTTAAAGGAATAAAGCAGGTATTTATTAAAAAGCCTTCAAGGGATCCACCTTGGGCAGTACAAGGGCCTGGCCATGGCTACACCCAAGATGGATGATGGGTCATGAGTTTTCACACTTTTATAAGTTTTGGTCCATTTACATGTTGGGGTTAATTGTCCAATTAATTGTCCAATTATGCTCAAATATATTTTCTTTCAAACCACATCTAGCTGTTGATTTACCAGCAAATACTGTTCATTCTCTGTCAAACATTGTCTTCTGATATCAAACATACGGGGGGAGGGAGCTACAAACAATTTACAAATCTAGTAATGCCTTTCCCATCACACTCCTCTGCATTGCCATGGCCACAAAAAGATGGAATCAGCCAAGATGAAAGCATTTTCAGGGCTCAAGTTTAATGGCTATAATAATTGCAGAAACATACACATCTCCAAAACAAACCACTTCCAGAATGAGTAATGCGTGGAGTGTCCTCTCATCTGCTACTTCACATCAGCACAGGCTCCCCTGTGAGCAAAACACACCCAATACAGGGTAGGGTGTTTTGATCACAGCAGATCTCTGTGGCTGGGCCAGCTCTACTCTGCTGCAAGCACACTGCAGGGCTGGTCCTGAGTTCAAGAGACAAGGATGCTGCTCTTCTGACCTCTCTGAAATTCACCTTCAGAAGGTGAGCACAATGATTCCTAAGTAGGCATTTTATTTGGCATGTTCCTGCTTGGGTGGCATCAAACCCTCCCTTTAGATAGCAGATAGCTGGCAGAAAAGCTTTTGACTTCTCCTAGAGTCATTTGCTGTTGACTTACAAACCCTGATGCCCATCCCCAGGCAGCTGCAATCAGTCTGGTCAGCTTACCCCTTCTTGGGCACCTGCCCAAACCTTAAACCATTAAAACAAGATCCTTCCCTATAAACTGAGGTGAATTCCATGTTGGTGTGAATAGAAAACTACAATCTATTTATTTTTCAGGCATGTATAAATAAGACGAGAAACACCAACTTACTGAACATCTGGGTAATATGAATCACAGCATTTTTATGCAATTAGTCCCCCTTCTCAATTTGAGCCATTAGATTTGAGGTCACTGATTATGTGACCTGTTTACTTTAGCTGAAAACCACATTTATTTTTCTGGAAAGATATTTGGAACAGAAAGCATTTTAAGTGCAAAAAATGAATAGATTGAATAAAACATGATTGTACTGACATATACTCTATTTAATGAGGATTTCTTACACAAAGTCCTCGGAATTTTTTAGTAACAGGAATAACAGAACAACAATGAAAGGAAAATATTTAGCCTAAAAATTAGAAGAAAAATGGTGAGGTTACCATGACAAAAGAACAAACTGCCTCACTGCTTCAGCTCTGCTACTACAAGCTCCTAGATGCTTTAATGTGCAGTTCTGGGAAGAACAACACACAGCTCCATCCTGCCTGCACATGACACCTTGCTGGCCTTATCCACGAGCCCTCTCTCAGCCTGCAGTGAATGGAGAATAGCCCAAACCTCAGTACCTGATGCTGCGATTATTTATAGCCAGCCTGGCGATGCTCACAAGTGTCTAACAAGAACAGTCCTCCCCTTCAAAGAGCCACCTTCTGCCATCTTTCTGGGTACTAATTAGTACAGAGCTCAAGGAAATAGAGAGCATTCATGATGCAGAACAGCAAACACCCACATTTTGGTGCTGGTGCACACATTTCTGTATTTTTGGAAGTATTACATCCTCTGCAAATACAAACACCACGATCCTGACACTGTTCCAGATGAGATGTACCATAAAAACACTAGATAGATCACGATTTAAATTATACTGTACAAAGCATGTAACAGCCTCTCTGCTGCTTACATTGAGAACTTTTGTTTTAAGAATATTTCAGAATATAAGACTCTGTATTTGGTCTTCTGACATTCAAGGTGACTTCTTCTTTTGCCCAGTTAAGAAAAGTAACTGATGAAGGATGAAACATCCCATAAACTCAATCATGCTCTGGCAAATGTGTTGAAGACAATATTTAAGCAAGAAACAGAGCCAAAGATGCTCACAGGGATGAATTCTGCTATTAAAAAAGTAGTACTAGGCCTAGGAAGAAGGAGTTAACAAAGTCTCTCTTTAAAATGCTAATAACAGACAATGGTCTGTGGATAAGTTAATTAGTGGAGCCAGCTTGTGTTTAATTATTTCACTTGACCTGGTGCAGATTTAGACAATAATCCCTTTAGAGAAGGGAAGGGGCTTTTGGAAAGTATGGGATGTACCAAAAGAAAAACTTTAAATCTGCCTGAGCTGAGCAGGTAGTCCTCTATCTGAAATTGGAATGATACACTCTTCTCCACTGTAAGACAAGCTCAAATAGAAAAAGAAATGCAGGTCTGAACCAGAGAGATTATGCTAAGGACCTGGTGAGCTTTCCACTCTGATACTTAACTTTTTTTTTCCTCCTCCCTATTCAGCTGGGATTTTACTACTGAATAATGTATAAACCAACCCACTGTAGTCAGAGGTGGGATTTCATGAGCAACTTGAAACAAGTGCAACCAGACTGTACCAGAACTCTCTGAACATATTAAAATGTGTGTGAAGAACAAAAAGGATCTATAGACTATTAGTATATGTGGAATTTTCTTATAGGAGAGGCTCTGAAGATTTCCATATTTAAAAGAAGGGAGCTGATGAGGTGGGGTATCAGTTCTATTCTTGCTCGGACTCTATAATCGGATCCAATTAAACTCAAAGCTTTGTTTTATCTGAATAGTTCAACCTCAAATCATGCAGCTTTTCAATTTGGTAGTATCTCTTCAATAGCTCACCCAAATATGAATAAAAAGCAATTACAGTTCCACATGTGAGTCAGTACAACCTCCTCCAGAGGCTACAGCATCTAAATGCTGGCGATAACAAAAGCAAGCCAGGTGTATAAAGAGAGTCTAAGCCAAATGGGAGGAAGAATTAAAAAAACAAATTGTGAGCTACTCTGGCAGGTAGGAAACAGTGTCACAGGTACTGCCTGAGTGGGAGGAAACTTTGTTTCAGCCAAAGGGCAGGACTCACTCTTGGTGGAATCAGCTCCACCGGAGATGTAACCCGGCTCTAGGTTCGAACTGACAGCCCAGCTCTGAGGCTGGAGCATCCTCCTGTGCAAGGACACACAGTGTCACACACAGTGCACTGGGACCAGAGCTGAAAGCCTACACAGAACAATCAGACCAATAAAACCAGCCCTACTCTTTATTAAAAATGTTATCTGATGGGGAATGAAAGGCCTCAGGACAGGACAGGGCCAAGAGGAGTGCAAGCAGATCACACAGCCAGGCTGAGCTCACACAAACTCACAGCCAAACTGGGCCAATATATTCTCAGTTTGTACTGCCAGATAATCTCCAGCCTGTTACATTTTTGTTCTGATCATCCTCCTGGTGTACCTTTTTGGGAGATAAATACCATGTCTGTTTTGGTGTCTGCTCAGAGGACTCCCACAGGTTTCAAGCCTCTATTTACCAGCCTCTTTCTTTGGAAAGAAAGCTCTTTTGTTCTCTAAAAGTGTCTCCTATCATATTCACTTTTTTTTTTTTTCCTACTCATGCTATTTTCTTCCAAGGCCATGGCTCAGAGACCTTCCCCTATCAGTTTTACTAGTCTACCTAGCTATCAGGTTTTTTAAAGGAAAAGTAATCAAAAAACCCTTTCCATACACAGGAGCTCTAAAACTGGTTGTCAGCTTCTTGTTTAGAGAGTTGCAGCAATCGTGCAGAAGAGCAAAAGGTACAGATCATTCCAGAAACACCCACCAGAAAGACACACAGGCACTGCAATTTGAGGAGCTCAGTCAGGGAGACATATTCCTTCTGGGAATTGTGACAAGGCTTCAGAACCACTGGCATTGTTCCCTTCTAAATTAAAACAAATTGTGTGATTTCTGTGACAAGGATTTGCTCACATCTTTCCTACCCTGCAACAAAGGCTATGAGGGATCCCTTAAGCAGGGTTGGACCAACAATACTCAGAGTAGATTTGAGCCCTCCCCATCTGCTAACTTCTGGTATCTCAAATTACTGCAAGTGGCCCTCCACTGAGTGCACACACTTCCAAAGCACTAAACAGGGTTAATGAAATGAATCTTCTTCACTGACGAGTGGTAGTGCTCCTCACCATAATTTGCTGAGAAAGGTCATTCTTGTCTGTAATGAGAAAATGAAATGCACTGGAATGATGGAGCAAACTCAAATCAGTCCTATGTACAATGTAGAAACATAAACCAGAATCCAGCATAAATCTGCTGGCTAAATTCAGCTTATGGCTAATCAGCTCTTCCTTTGACAGGATATGCTGCTGTGGAAATGGGATAATTTTATAACTGAATAATTTAACCAGTTTTATCTTTAAGCAATGATTTCAGGCATATTAATACATAAAGCTTCAGTATTTACATTTTCGTTACATGGCCCTGAAACATTACAAGGTATCAGGGATAACGCAGTATTCACGATAAATGACGTGCACAGAGTGGATTTCATCCCTCAGAGTGACTTTGTGCTCCACAAATCCCTGGGCTGGCACGTGGCTGCCAGGCAGACAGTGAGGGCAGAACCTGCTGTGTGACAGCACAGGGCCAAACTGCTCCTCAGTGGCAGAGTGGAGCTGTTTCCCAATGTGGCAGAAACACATCAGGGCCAAGGCTGGGAGGGACAAGTAAAACACAGTCTGACAGAGGATGCTGAAGTATTTTACCTGCTTATCCCCGCTAAGACTCTGGTAGTTTATGTCTGGCTTCAAGACGTGTTCCACAAGGACTCCCAATCACTATTTGAATGCTGTGAGAAGTGGAAAAGCCACTTAACCCTGGAAGTCTGTTACAGTCCTTCATCATCCCAGTCACTGGAAAACACTTGGGGATCCTGCAAGTCTGGAAGCTAAATACAAGGACTCGTGGTCCAAATTCATAGAAATGGATGTGCCTCAGTGGCAAAATAATTACTAATCCCTCACTCTGGTTGTCCTGTGAGTTCAGCTGTGGAGGCATTTTTCTGCATGTTTTGATGCAGTGATATGGGAAGTTCATTTTGAAAAGCAAGATGCTCGTAGCTCCACAGAGTCTAACAACCTTGTTTTAGTTCTCTGGAAAAAGTAGTGAAAAGAACTTTTGTAATAGATACAAATGGCAAACAGTGTGGATGCTGGATTGGGCATGTCAGAAGGTGACATGCTTGTAGCAATTCTGCTTTACTCCTCTCTGCTCCTTGGAGAAGGCTAATCTGACTGAGGAAAATGGGAACAGGAGCTCTCAGGATGCAGTCAAGCCATTTAGATGTCACTCTCCCTCGTTCTTTGTCTTCTGTCAGTA
Organism: Phainopepla nitens; assembly: GCA_013400175.1. Classification (NCBI taxonomy): domain Eukaryota; kingdom Metazoa; phylum Chordata; class Aves; order Passeriformes; family Bombycillidae; genus Phainopepla; species Phainopepla nitens. Next base: position 715,443 of record VXBQ01015623.1, on the reverse strand, counting down.
CACACACACACACACACAGAGGAGTGACAATCTGTCCAGGTAAACTCATCCATCACTGCTATGGTGTGGGATCCTTCAACCTCACCCTGCAGCAGATGTTCCTCCAGCCCTGCTTGGAGGAGGAGAGGCAGCTCTGCAGAACATCACACTGATATGCAGTGAGAGAAATAATTAGCATGGGCCATGGTAATTTAAAACAGAATAAATTCCTTTTGCTATATTCCAGCGGTGGATGAAGGATTGAAACTGCTGGACTCCACTGTCTGAGGGAACTTTCCTGGTACAGAAAGCCATGCTCAGCCTGAGTTACCTGCTGGCTACACTTGGATGATTGTCTGGCTGGAAGAGACAAACCCAGACTGAACCCACTGTATCTGGGTAATCTCAGATTAGTGGATGTCTATCTATGGGAATGTTTCACAGCAGTCTCAATGGCTAAAGTAATTTCTGTACCAGGGCAATGCCTTGTTTACTCCCAGCCAGCATTTGAATGAACAATAAGGTTTTGAAAAGCTATTGCAATGACCTAGAGATAAATGTACCCAAAATAGTTACTGCAGATAGTAAAAACCGTCCCTGCTCAGTGTTTGGAGCAGTGTACAGTTTGTTTTTTTTTTTTTTCCTTAACATAACATTTCAAACTCTACACTATCAGAAATGTCTAGCTGCACCAAACTCAGAGTGTTGGAAATCAACTGTCTCTGCTAATAAGAAGAACTTCTCCTCTTCCCCACAAAAATTCTGCCATTTCATTCATAAATAAAATAAACCTCTAACTCAGTTGTTGGCAGGCTCTCCCTTTTATCTTTCACTCACTTGAGAAGGACCAGCAACATCACATTTTTGGAAAGCCAAGTGCAGTAATCATAGAATCGGATTTCATGTATTTTTAAAAGCATTTGCAGCAGCAGAGATCCAATCACTTTTAAAAGAAATACAAACATACAGAAATTTGGAAGAAGCAACTCAGTGCTCCTGACTGCCTTCATTTCTCCAGCACCAGATGAATGTGCTGGGAAGGGACTCCTTTCTAAGGGACATCTCAAAAAGTTAGTAACATTACACTGCAAGCACCGCAGTGCTGAAATACTTATTATCTCAAATAAACCTGGATGACATTTGAGATGTCTCAACATTTATTGGCCTGCCAGCAGAGCCTGGGATCAACCACCTCCTTTTCTCTCATTCCTTTTTTTTTTTTTTTTCCCTCCTGCTTGCTCAAAGCCCGTGTTCATAAAATATTTAGGGGAAGCTCTTCAGAGGATGATATTGCCTATACTATAGCCCCAGTGAAGGTTTACTGTGCTACTGAGACAGATATTCTGCCACCAGAGAAATCAAAATTGGTGATGGGGTTGAGTTACTGCACCAGGAGCACCATCAGACTGACAGTCTGGGCTTGATCCCACCTGGGACACTGGGCTGAGTGCAAGGAACAAAGCAACACACAGAACAGAGGTGGTCGCTCTTGCAAGGTTATACAGAGAAATGTTACTTTTCAGGATGGAAAACAAAAATATGAATGTTCTGCTTGTGTCTGAGACTCACCTGACCCTTTCTTACCTCTTGCAATTTTCTTCCCAGTGGAAAAAAAAAACCCCAGCCTAATGAAATGTGGAATTCAGATGTGCTGCTAAATGAAGCCGTCAGCCTGGCAGCACCTCGTATGCTACCACCCACTTATGCAGCAGCCTGCCATAAATTAAATCAGCTGCCATGGTCCCTTCCTACCCCTGAACTTTGCCACAACCTGCTCATCTCATTCCCTATAATGCACACATTTTGTGCTCCCATCATCACATGATTTTTCCCTCCTAATTTCATTAAATCAGCTTCAGATTTCCTATGTTACTCTTATGTTTTCCTGCAGCAAGTATCTGCTTTTAAACTTCTCATCAAAACCTGGATGCCTGAATGTACTTCTGAACCTTTGATAACCTTAAATCCCTATTATTTTCCCTCTTAGTTCAAGGGATAGGGTTCCTTTGTCCCAGCCTTGGCATTTCTCACCCTCCAGCATCCAGGCTTACATCAGGTTGTTGCTAAACTGTCTTTAATAATTTTTATGAATTGCAGTCCAATTAACTTTCTCTTCCTTGGGGATCCATTCATTTAAGTGCAGTCATAATGAGTGAGTGGACACTGAGCATTGTCACCATATTTACATCCAGATTAAGGGGAACAAGGTAATATAACTTTAAAGCCATAAATATTTTAATGCTTTGGCTTTTGATTGTGCTACCTTCAGTGTCAGACACATTTAGGAGAGACCAGCACAATTTGAGAGGCTGAGTTTTTAATTTCCTCCACGGTTTCTGGAAATGGGAGTATAGAAACAGCAACAAAAATACAGACTTTGTCTCAAAATAGGTTTCTCGCAGGTCAAACAAAACACTTGTCCTGACACAAAATAAGCTAAAACTTCAACCAGTTCACTCCTTCATGGATTGAAGGTAATTAAAGAAACCAGCAAAGAACCAATGTTTAAGTGGAGATACTGAGAACATCAGGAAATCTCATCTAATGAGCATGCAACAGAAATGCTGAGCTAGGAACACCAGTTCTGAAGTGACTTTTCTCCCTTTTGAAAGACAAATGCTGGATCTGGAACATGGACCTGTCTCTCAGATATGGAATAGCTCTGGAAGTTATTTTTACACCTGCTTTGCATTGCAGAAGCAAGGGAGAAGGGTCCAATGGAGACTGAAAACCTGGTTCTGTATCACCACAGCTTAACTTAATTGTGTCTTAGGCACTGATAAATGTGTCAATAAGCATTTGGAGAAATAACTGGTATCCAGGGAATTTATCTTGGTTATAAGAGTTTCAGCTGAATAGGTCAGATTTGTTAACATTTTAATTTACACAAATCTGCATTCCAAATATTGCTCTTCGTCTCCTTTTCCTAACGACAAGGAAATGTCAGCAGCAAACCCAAATTCACTCCTCTAATAGCTTCCTCATGTTTTCAGGAAAAACAAACAAAAACAAAAAACCAGGCTGTGGTACAGTGACGGGGGTGTTTAAATACAATTTTCAGCTTAGATGCAATATAACTTTAAGTTAATGAATCAGAAAGTTTTGCCAATTCCAGATGTAATCCTGAAAGTAGGAGAGAGAGCTGGGAATCAGCATGCCCTGTAGCTTCAGGGCAGCCCCAGGATTATGCCCAGAGCTGGTTGTTCTGCCTCGATCCAAGTGTCCCTTGCCAACCTTGTACTCAGCTTGGGACACTCAACACCAGATTTCCAAATACAATATGCCAGCTGTGATTTCCTGGACCCTGTGCACAAGGGAACTCACATGAATCACATGGTTCCCCTGCAGGTTTTTAAAATACTTCGGATGCAATGAGAGAAACACTAAAAAAGAGAACCATTCTGCCTTATCCTTCCCCCTAATTATCCCCTGCCTCTTTTCTGAGCTGATTTGATGAGATTAAAACCTCACTCCCACCAAGTTATCCCAATCTGTGTTTCAGAAATTAATATAAACTGACGACCTTTCTCTGCCCAAAAAGCCCTGCATTAAAATGCTGGCCCCCCACTGTGTCAGGGGGCAATAATAGTTCTTTCATTTCCATAAAATCAGCATTTTCCTGCCAGAATTCCAATTTCTACTCTGAGTACTCCGCTACCATCCCCTTGAGGGTTGCCAGTAATCTCTCCAGCACTTGTTTCTCCTCTTCCACTGCGAGCCTGCTGCAGGCTCCAGCATTGCCTGGGATCATCAACCTGCTTAAAATTCAGCCAACTGCTCGGAATAAAAGGAGTAGGGAAAGGTCAAACCTGCCCTAGGTTGTGCTTGCAGAGTCTGCCACGTCAGGTGGGAAGGAGAAGGCGCTGGAGCTCCTCCTGCTCCCCCAGCTCTGCTTCCTGCCTTCACACCTGGAAAGCTCTCTGCTCTCCTGACCTTCTTCTTGGAAAGCTGTTTCACACAGTGTGTCCCCCCAGGCCAGCTCACTCTGAAATGGTGCTGAAGGCAAGTCCTGTGCTGCTCCCAGCCAGCATTCCCAGCCAGCATTCCCAGCCAGCATTCCCATCTCATCCTGAGTGTCCCAGCAGCTGCCCTGGGGCTCCACATGGGCTGCTGAGCTGCTGCTGGGGCTTTTATCTGCTCTCAGCAGCTGCCTTTGGGATTCTCCCTGCGCTGCTCTGAAGCAAAAAAGCAGCCTCAAAATGGGAATGAAATGGGCACAATCCCTGGCAAGGAATGTCTCCTGACTGGAGTCTGGCACAGCACTCAGCAGTGGGGCCAAAAGTTGCTGCTGGCCTGAAGGGCACGAGAAAAATCTCCCAAGGTCCTGGAGCCTTCACATCTCAGAGCTTAGGTCCCAGGCCCACACGTAGGGACTCCTGGCTTGCTCTGCTCCTGCCACTGCCACAGGGGAGGAAAGGAGAGAAAGAACAAAACCAGTTTCTGGTGCCTTCTCCCAGAAACGCAGCACACTGGGTTGTTCCAGACTGGACTCTCCCACTGGATGTGATAGCTCTGGGGACTGCCTGAATACAAACATCTGAGCCTCAGACTCAGCAAGTCCTTCGTTCCATACTCTCTGTGGCCCATTGTTCCATGAACAAATGATCCTTCCCATCATTTAGTCAGTGGAGCTCCCCCAGTTGCACTGAGCTGCACTCCATGATCTGCACAGTCCAATGGGAAATAAAACCAGAACTGAAGTTCTGGAGTTCTCTCTCTTTACATCCATTGACCCAATCTCCTTCTTCCCACTCACTCTATCCCACCACTGACATTGCACTGATTTTTGTTTAATGTGTGAGGTATAAATGCTTTGTCCTTGAGCTGCATCCACAACCAGAAGAGGCAGAGCTCTGAGAGTCACATTATATATTTTACACTGGGAGAGTATTTTTTTGTCAGTAAAAGTGAAATTTCTGCTGCATTTGGAAAAGCTGCACATTGTAAAATGCCAGAAAGAAGAGGCACTAAAGGCAGAACACCACACAACCCCCAAATCACTGGATTTCACACATTTTACTAGTTTGGAAATGACACAAGGACATGAAGTGTGCTGAGTGCAGGTTGTGTTCCTTTTCCAGGGATAACATGCAAAGAACTAAGAAAGACAGGTCTAGAAAGGGCTGTAGATGTCTGGCACTTTGTTGCCCCCCAGCAGAAGGGGCACAATGACCATTTATCCATCCCTCTATGCCTCCTGGAGTATTTTCTACATCTTTGGGTTTTACAGACTTAGGAAGGGAAAATATCAGCTCCAGGAGTTTGAAGATTCTCACAGGGTTTCATCAGCTGATATGGATTAAGAGAGAAATATCACATCAAAGCCACGATGCCCCACAGCTGCTGCAGAGGCAAAGACTGTGATCTCCACACCTCAACTCAAGCTTTTAGGGGTTTGGGATTAAAGACAGGGCTTGGACTTTTTCACACCAGCAACCCTCAACAACACCTGGCAAGACGGTTTCAAACTCACCTCCCTGTCGAGCCCAGCAGCCACGGTGACAATGTCCCCTGTCTCGCTGTTGATGGTGAACATGTTTTGCGAGGGGCTCTGCGGGGTCTGGGTGACGATCCGGTACCTCACCATCCCGTTGGCCGTGGTGCCGTCGTCCGCGTCGTTCGCCGTCACCGTCATCACGTAGGTCCCTGCCGGCAAGCCAAGAGGAACTGTCAGTGCTACCTCACGGCAGAGCAGGTTGTGCTCCCGCCGACCTGGGGTCATGCATTTTGTTCAGAAATGCTACGGAGTAGACATGTCACTTCAACCCAGCCAGCCAGGCAAGGCGAGGATTATGGAAATAGCAACACTGCTGAGATAGATGATCTGGAAGGATGCTGATTACACGTAACTGGTAGATAGAGAGAAGTCATGTGAGGGTATCTATGATTAACTTCTAATTCTTTCAGTGATTGTAAGGTTTACGGCAGCATTTTTTTTTAGGGCTGCCATTTCACAGATTCTCACAAGAGTTTTTTTCCATCCAATCACTGCATTCACATGCATTCAGAAGCAGAATTTAATAGTGGAAAGCCCATCAGATTTCTCAGCAGCTTCAAAAGAACATCATCAACATGCCCATGCCCAGTGCAGGAAGCAACCGCCTGCTGCTTCCAGTTCTTGGAGAAACATCCACCTTTCTTGGCCCTCCAGGATTAAAAAATCCATTTCTGCAGAGCAAATACAACAGCTGCTGCCCAGCAGGACAGAAAATCAATGATTTGGTATGTGTGGCCAGTGATGTATTGAATTGTTGGTATGTTTCTTGCTAATCATCATTGTCTTCATTTGCCTTGCAAAAAATAATCCCTACATTCTCGATACTGTGGGGAGTGAACTGATGCACTGACAGGCTCATTAGCACTGGAGCTTGGCAGCAGGGTGTTCTGCTGAAGTGGGAAATTATCATTATGAGCGTAAAAGATGTTACTTGATTGGATGGACTCCTGCAGCTCCATGGTCCTGTGACCCCCCAGAGCTCGCGGGGCCCAGCTTTACACTTGTTATATTGGTGGGAGGGAATGAGTAGAAGGGCAGGCACACACTGCTCACACAAGGCAATCTGCAACAGTGGATGAATATAATGATATGAAACCTGGGAGGAGGAGTGGGAGGCAAAGAGAGACAGCAAAACGAGGCATAACCTCGTTGCGTGATCACCAAACCCAACAGCACCCATGAAAGGAGGGAAGGTGCCGCTCGAACACTGCGCTTTTGGGAAGTCTGAGCACACAGACCGACTCAGGAGCCTGCAAAGGGGTCCCAGCAAGAGCCTGAGCTGACTCGAGATGGAGCCATGTGTGGCTTTACAAAGAGAATTGTTTGTTCTGGTCCCTGAGTCAGATATGAGCCGTGGGCAAACCTGAGGACGTGTGGCTGCATCAGCATTGTGCTGTGTCTCCTCTGGCACGCCCAGGTCCCCAGCCTGGCCACACTGGCAGCTACCACACTCCTAGTTCAGGAAGACCAGAGAGCTGGAGAGCTTGTATCTGTTTGCAATGGACTTGAAAAATACCCCATGGTCTAAATGGCTGCAGCATTTTGTATCTTAGCCAAGTGTCTTTAAGCCACTCAGCATGTAGGAAATCCCCCCAGTACCGTTCCCAACTCTGGGAAAGCAGTGTTTCTCAGTATTAACAAGAAGTTTGTATTTTTGCATGTGTGTGAAGTGCTTTGCTGATCTTCCATCTGCCTCAATCAGGCTCTTTTTGTTCTCGGTCGTGATACATATATTCCTGTGAGTTTTCTCAGTTCAATAAGAATTATAGATTAAAAATAAATGAATGTGTAAAGCAAATCTTAATGATGAATACATTCCTGTTTTTCTGCAATAATCCTGATTCACATTTGTGAAATGAAAACAAACTATTCAACAACTTTAACATTCTCCTGATCAATAAACTTCAGAAGATGGAAGGAACACTGAATTGAAACAAGGCTGTGCAAGCAACAAATTTTCTCTATTTTCTCTACAAGCATTCGTTTTTTGCTCTTTTGCAAAAGCAGTTATCACGAGACAGCTGATACAAATAATGACACCAACCCTTAGATAACTACAGGGAAAATGTACAGGAGAAATTTAAATAGGAAATATGCTGAATGAGATGTTTGATTTGGAATTTATGTTATCTTAATGCATTCAATACTGAAAATATCTCTGAACAGAATGTCAAAACCTGGGGCTAATGAAAACAAGCGGAAGAGGAAAACAGAATCTATTTTAGGACATGTGCAGTCTTAGGATGTATTCCAAAAAACAAGTGGTAGTTCATGATGCAATTCTAGCTCAAAAAACAGCTCTGAAAGTCATTTGGACTTCCAGGTTCAGACAAGGGCACCCCACAACTGTTGTGCCTCCTCACGTGGGATGTCTCAGACTGTACTGCAGATTCCAAAATTACCTGGCACATGCATGAAATTCTGGGTTCCCAGCCTGGCAGGGGAACCTGCAGACAGGCTGTGACTGCCTTGGGAGGGGCTGGGGGACAGCAGCTGTACGGAGGATGGAGAGCATGGAAGGTCTCCTGCACTCCTTCTCTGACCCTTTTGCTTCTTTCCTGCGGTGTAGCACTGGACTGAGCACACCTGCTCTAGAGAAAAGGGATTATTTCAACAGCATTTGACCTACATCTCCATAACGGGTGATGGGGCTGGAAAAATGTCTCTAAAAGTCATGAACTGAGCACCAGGGAGCTGTATTTCAAGAGCAAATCTGCTCCCTATCTCCTATCTTTAATTTCGATTACGAAACCCAACCACAGAGAAAATAAAGACAGGAACTTGGCATTAATTACTATCTTGTAACTTAATAAAACACCCTCTGCAAAGGGCCCTGTGTGGCTGCACATGATGGGGTTGCAGCAGCCGCTTCCTCCCTGGCTCTCCCTGGGGCTGCCTGTCTGACCACAGTCTGCTGTAAGCTGGCTGCAAAGTGCTCCTCCCTCTCCACAGTCTGGACTGTGGCTGGTATCTCCTCTCCCTTTGCTGTGTTCACACTGCTTTTCCCACCTGGCAGTGCTGACTGACAGCATCTCCTGCTCCCCATGCTGAGGGCACCAACCCTAGGGATGGCTCCCGAGGGATCAGCTGGTGTAACCTACACCTCTGCCTATGTTCCACCTGGTCTGCTTTGCATTTAGCCTGTCTTTAAGCAAGATGTATCCTCCAGCCACCTGTGTGTTGCAGTGAATGACACAAACATAGATCTGTGCACAAGAGTATTCAACAGAGCGGTGTGGATATACACAGATAAAGTGTCTGACATCCTCTGGGTGCTGTATAAACTCCTGCACTACACTCAGATGGTTGGTGATGATTTGCCTGCAATGAAAGTATATAATGTCATGCTTCTATGTCCTTTGCATGGAGATACATCTTCATGTACTTTATATTTAAATAAAGGCAATATATCCCTGTATCCAGCCCCTAATACTACACAAATTAGGCAAATATACAGTGGCAGAGAGCACAGCTCTAACACACTCGAGGATTGAAGCTGGTATTGCTTGGTTTTAAGTGACAAAGCATTGACTGCCCAATCTGGCCCATAGGATGTGTGTCTTTTGTGGAAATCGAAGTATTAACCACATCATATTTACAGCCCTATATCCTACCCCAACAGAGACTAGGAGCAGTTACTACTGATCAGAAACACCGAGAAAACTCTTCCATGTCACACTCAAGACCCCAAATCTCTACTCTGCCAATTTTGCATCAGATCCTGCTGGTGGTGATGAAGGTACAAGAGCAGGTTAAACAAGTATAAATAGGTCAAGAGAGACTTTATGCTTTTAGTACCTGAGAAAAGCATCACCTTTATTTTTCTGCTCTGCAGGGCTTGCTCTCAAGCACACTGACAACATTAAATGAATGCTTGAAGTGCCCAAACTCAGAAATTTGCCCCAGTCTGTGCAGTGTATCACAGGATGAATACCCAGTGCAGATATAACAGATATATATTTGATATAACTGCATTAAACCACACACCTGGCCCTACTCAGGTAGGTAACCTGTTGAAAGAAAACCATTTCTCATCAAATAAGGCACATGGTATGTTAAATAAAATACCAAACCTAGTACATCATGTCAATATTAAATCAAATTTGGTGCATGTTGAACAGCTCTTCTGAGCAGCAGATTGAATTACCATGCACAGCTAGTGATGACAAGATTACTGTGCATTAGCCTTCATTAACTAATGTACAGAGTTCATATATCACCTGAGTTAAAATTAATGGATGGCATGACGAAGGAGATCTATCAATAAAAGGCAAGACCTGCAGAATCTGTAACTTCCCAAAGCATTCCCTTTGATTTCCCAGAGACCATAACCTCCCAGATGTTATTTTGTCAAATGAGATGGTTTTGTTTCCAACTATGGATAAGACACATGAGAGAAATGCTTGAAATCAACCCGTATGGAAAATATTCCCACTGGATTAATTAAAGTTTCTACAGGATAGGCAAAAAAATGCCTTACAGAACCTGGGAGAATGGAAGCAAAGGGAGATAAGTTATACTGTACATTCAGTTTTGTTTGTCAATTTTAAAATGAATTGCATCTCCTTGTAAAAGACTGCAAAGAGATTTTGCTAGATTCACCATATCGCATTCCATCTGCACACGTTAAGGAAAACGAAAAGCAAAACAAGAGAGATAGCTGCCCTGAGCATGTGTAAGCAGATAAGCACCGTCACAAACAAATGTCCCCCTTAAATCACTCTGGAATCTGAGAATCAGCTCAGTTCTTTGTAGCTCAGACAATCCCAAAGCATGCTGAGGGCTGCTAATTCCCCTCATGTTGTCTGCAATCTCTGCTTTCCCATCTATGCAACTTCATTTCTCCATAAAGATGGAGCTTTCAGGAGTTTAAGGCACACAAACAGCATTTTGGCACAGTTGTGCTCCTGAAGTCTTTGTTACAATTGCTTTATAACTGCCATTTTTCTGAGCTGGTTTGATATCCATTAGTTAGATTTAATGCATGTTAAAATAAAGAGCTAATGGGCATTTACCAGGAAGCCAACAAAATGTAAAAATAAAAACTCCTTTCACTTTGCCCTTTATCCCACATGTCACAGCAAAAACACATAATCCTCTCTGTCTTCTCCTATGATGTAAACAGAAAACATTAAAACTTCACCCACTTTTTACTGATAATGCTGTTTCTCTATCCAGCTTTATCTTACAGTTTATGTTTTTAAATGGCTGGTAAATGGCTGCAGAATCATTAATGGTTGGTTAACCTTCTCAGTCTAATTTTGACCTACAAGACACTTAATTTAATCATTCCTCCATAGAAAAGGATAGAATCATTTTGTGCAGACATGTGGTGATAGCCATATTACATTAGATCTTCATTAACCCAAGTTAATAATGGCTTTGTACTAATGGAAACTTCCCCTTACTCCTCATTTTTTCCCCCCAAATTGGAAAGCTCACTTAGTGAAACCTCTGCATCCGATGCTAGACAGAGAAGACAGAGTTGTGGGGAGATTAAATACTGAAGAACAGTGTAAAATTTACAACATTTCCTAAAATCAAAATTTTCCTCTCAGAACAGTTTCCTGATACTAGTTTCCTTCCCCACAGCGGATGGGAATCTCATGTCCCTGCTCTTAACAGGCACACTTCACCCTTTGGGTGATTTCACTCATTGCAAGGAGGTCTCAGGGACAGAAAGACACAGAAGAAAAGCAAAGGCATCAAAACCAATGACAAGTATGATGGGATCCTGAAAACGTCCTCAGAGTACAACTGAACTTTCAGAAGTGTTAAAGCCGAAAGCATTCCATCTAACAAACTTGCATCCTCCTCAAGATAAAAAAAATCAAATGTATTCAGTGGGTGATGTGAAACAATTTCACACACTCATTGTTAAGGGTTTCAAATGCAATTGGGTAGCTGACCCAGCAGTGGTGCTGAGTGGAGTCACAGAGGTGAACAGGAACATGGACAAGACATCAAGATGACAGGAGTGCAAGTGCTGCAGGTGTAATAAATTGCAAATATACTTAAATTAAACTGCAACCCACATGCTCCGGATAAAAAAAAATGAAATACAAGCAGCTCTTTCCTTCCAAATGATATCCTTTCTGTTGTAACTGATAGCTACTGTCATTCTCCTGCACCGTAATTTCTGTAATCATTGGCAAATTTTGACCTTTCAAACAGCTAACCTAATTCATAACGGATGCCACTTCCTAATTAGCAGAGACATTGGATTCTCAGCTTCAGACAGGGCAAGAGCCAACCTAATGAGAATAAAGAGAGTGAGCAGGTCTGGAGAGACAACAGAGAGAGCTGAAGAGGCTGCTGTCACCCAGGACGGAAATCAGACCTCCTTATTGTTAAAAATGGAATAAATACCTCCGGAGAGCCAACGAGCAGATGCACTGACTGCAGCCCACACATGGCCCCTGCCAGGTTGGAACATCCCTCCCCTCCAGCAGCCTGCAGCCCGCTGAGACGCCCTCACCCCAGAGAAATCCCACCAGCCAAACGTCAGGATGGGCAAAGGCACATCCAGCCTCTGAGCAAACGCTTCTGGCTGCATAAATTCATGAGGTTCAGCTCGGCTGAGTTCCCGCACATGCATCCTCTCAATTTCCAGGGCTAATGTAAAGAAGGGGGAAAGCATGACTACTCAGGTATCCTGAACATCCCCACTAAGCTGTGCTGAAAAGCATAGCCAGGTTTCATGCTGCACTGAAGGCATGTGTGACTCCAGAAATCATGCAGCCCTAGCTGCACACAACGTGACACTGAATACATCCTCCACACAGCTTCAATCCAATCCCTGAATTTAGACACTAGAATACAATACAATATAAAGTGGTGTAATTTAATATAAACATTATTATATATATCATACTATGCTATTTGTAACTGCTGGTTAAAAGGAGGCAGAGTGTAGGCTATTACAGTGTTCAGTTATAACTCCCTCCTACATTGGTATCAGACTATGATTTCCACATTTTTTTCCTTTGCATCAACTTGGCCATTCTTTTTTTCTTTGGAGGGAAAACCCATCAGTCCTGGGATTTGCATTTTTTTCACACTTACAGTCCTATAATTCACTTCCTTGCTCTTAGGACTGGATGCTTCTGGAAAGGAAATTAAGAGCACAGATTTCATAACCACTCACCTCGAAAGAAAATGGAAAGCACTACCACATGAGTCTGCAGAAAAAACAATTTCTTATCTTAAAATTGTGCTTGGCTGAGCAAAAGAACTTGAAAAAGAATATTGTGTATCCTAAGTTTGTGTGTAATGTGTGAAAGAACAGAATGAGGTTGGACAAAGCCATTTCTAATAGCATATAAAGTGCAAGGACAAGAGCAGCACCTGCCCAGGGTGCAGAAGATGGCATGGCCATAGATGAATATATTCAAGCTGGGGATGGATCCAGAAGTAATGCACCCAACCTGTGAATACGTCTGGGATGAATGGAAGAATCCACTGAGTCCTACTCTGACCCTCTGGAATATTTTACTGTGCATGATCTCTCTGATACATTCAGCATTTGTATTATTTTTAGTTTCTAGTGCTACAAACCAGAACGTGTGGCAGCCCCATCCATGAAGCTGTTCAGGTGCTCTCTTGAACTGGGACCTTCCTAAATGAAGAATTCTAAAATTATCTTACCTCCAAGCTGGAAAAGACATATTGGATGTTTTGAGTATGAGCAGCACTATGGCATTTTTGGAATGGGCTGCAGTGGCAGGAAGAGGGATTCCTTCTGCATCCTATTAATTTTTTAAAATGAAACATCTTCTCTTCAGATCTCAGGCCTGCGACCCAACAACACCTGCTCTGCTCCTTCACTGAACAAACAACCAGGCCCACCAGGCATCTCTTCATGAATTGCACTGTCAGGTGGGAGAAGAAGAACAAGTCAGAACTGCAAAATCCAGATTCTCCCCATGAATATATATACGAATGCAACTATATGCCTTAAAAGATTAATTTCACAAGCCTTAAATTGCAGTTTAATTTGAAAACTAATTCAGCCTCATAATTGGCTTTCTGTTCAAATCACTGAGGCTAAAGATTTAAATTCTTAATATTCAGATGACTTTGGAGTTTCTGGCCCCATCTGTGCATTAGTCCATGGTGTTAATCTCTGAGGGAATCTCTGCTGGCATAGAAATAAAATAAACAAACTGGGACACTAGTAGAATAATCGGCTTTTAAAATCCTTGGTTTTTTTTATATACTGCTTATTTTTTATGAGATTTCTTTAACTCAATTTGCCACATATAGATTTGGCTCCCGGCTATTTCATTTTGCACGTGGCATGTTATCAACAATTATTCTATCAGAGTTCCATGGACTCAGGAGGAGATGGAGAAATTTTAAATTACAACATTTCTCATGTAAGAAATACTAATATTCCTCAATTTTGGAGGACTCTCTATACTCAGCACTCTTTCACACCACTCCCAAGAAGGGTGGTAGGAGTAAACTATCCTACAGAATGAAGGGGAATGAAGGGGCTGGATGGAGTTTAAAAGAAGTCACTTGGACTTGAGCTATTGAGTTGAAAGGGACCAAGATGTATCCAGCGAGTTAGTGAAGTGGAAAGGATGAATGGGAATGGAAAAGGCCAGTCTGACAGGAACAAATTGTTTTGGAGAGATGAGTTAATTTTTGACAATCTTTCTGTTAAAACAAAATAGATACAACCCAGAGCGAAGCACTCAAGTCGCTGCAGAGCATTTCACATTGACCTTTTCAGAACTGAACGCTTCAGTTAAGTAAGACATACACATCCTTCCACGAGGAAGGGTTTGCGGTGGTTATAGCAAAATTAAGCTTCTGCAGAGATGGAAATAATCCTTCTCCATCACACTGTTGTTTTGTGATTAAATTCCCATTCTTCTTTCATATTTTAGCATTTTCATGCCATCTTATTGAGTAATTTTTTTTTAAAATGTCAGAGTTTCTCCTGAAAGAGCCCTTCCCAAGGACACTGCTGGGATCCTGCACACCCAGCAGTACAAGTTCAGGGACTGTGCTCACGGCAGGCAGCAACTGGTGCTGTACAGAGGGGAAAATCCCACTCCAAGCCCCATTTCCTTCCTGCTGTAAGGAGCTGCTGTGATGCAGCTCAGGGATGTGGTCATGGAAAAGGCAGCAGCATCCTGGCAGGGCAGGCAGTGCTGGGCAGCGAGCTCTGCACCCATCCCGCTTTGTCAGCGCTTGAAAGGCAGCTCCGGGAGAGCTCTGCTGATTAAGGCTGCCAGAGGGACCAGGGGAATTTCAGCTCCAGCTTGCAGTTGCATTTTTAAAACTTGGCTGTGTTCTTCACACAGAGGCAAAGTTCAAAGAGGCAGAACATTATTCAACATGAGTAAAACACGGTCTTTTAAGATACACTTTCAAACAGTGGCGCGTTAAATCAAAACAACTCATGGAGGGGGAGAGTGAGGAAGAAAGAGTGTCCTGTGGAAAAGGAAATCCTGCATCACTACTCCTGTTCTGCACTTTTGGAAGGGCCTGCTTTTACGCATTTCAATTGCCCAGCTACTTGACCTGAGGCTAGATAAGCTAGAAATGCATTAAACTGTTTTTTCAGAGAGTATCAGAAAAGGAAAGAGATGCAATTCAGTTTAAGAGCCAGCACATCTGAGGATGTCCAGGGGCCAGTTCTCACTACAGGGAACTTCACCAAGAGTGAGCTCCTGATTTCAAGAACACTATGCTACGGCTCAAGACACTATTTCAATTAAGTTATTATAATCTTAACCAGCAACAACAACCTATTATAATTAATAATACTTGATGATTTCTTTTCTGTTCCTGCCAAGGGTTGCTTCAAGGTGACTCGCAGAGAGCATGCTCCTTGGGAATCCAGGATGAGTGCTCCGCAGGCTGGGAAGCCCCTTCACTTAAACCCCATCAGACTGTCTAATGAGTCTCTTCACATCGCTGACAACTCTTCCAGCTCCTGGACAATTTCGTGTATTTGTATCCAGGCTAAAGCAAACTTGCTTCTGCGGGAGGCTGAGTGCCCAGCAGTGTCACACCGCGCCGCAGGCTGGAGCATGCCTCCTTCTGCATTCCATTTCCTTGGTTCACTCCACCCTCCTTCAGCTTGTTCACTGTTGAGTCAGTAGGTCACATCTTACTTGGCCACCCTCCGTGCCCTGCCCTGGCCTGGCACACACTGCAGCTCCCTGCCATGCTCAGGGATGAGGCCCCACACTCTGTTCCAGGTCACCACATCCCGGCCCCAAGTGGGGACCAGGCTGCGCTTGGCAGCGCAGGGAGGGACAGCCCTGCCTGCTGTGCACACTCAGCCCTGCCTCTGCTCCAGCCTGGACCCCGGGAGTTCTGGGACAGCACCACAGGGCCCTTTCCTGCTCACTGGAACGGGATCTGCTCTATTGATCCTGCTGAAGCCTTACCAGGGCTTTCCTCGCAGCTCAAGGTCACTGCGCCCTGCTCAGCCTCTGCTCAACAGCACATTTTTGATGGTCTTGCTCTGCAAAATTTCCATGGGTAGATCTCGAGCTCCATATGTCCTTTTTTTGTCTTTTTTTTTTATTAAATCTGGGCAAAATTCCGACTGACTTCAAACAGCCATTGGTTGCTCATTCTAGCTGCATTCAGAGTGGGCATTTATTTGGGATACTCTAATACTTTTCTCATTAGAGGTGTGCAAAATTATTAAGAACAGTGCAGATATTGTTATAATCAAGTAATCCTGCATTTTTAATCACAGCCATTATAAATGGGCATATGGAAGATGTGAGAAATAACAATTGCACAGGATATCCAGGGAAGCATTTTCAGTCCTCAGGCACAGGTCAGCAGCACTGAGCAGAGGAAAATGAATACTGAACTCCTGTAACATATAACAAGATTTTTTGGTTTGCTTGAAGCATGGATATTCACACATATGCAGATGTATTTTTATAGATGCATATACATATCTAACTTACTGTTGAATCAGTACTGAACAAATTTTGCTGTTATCTCAAAGAATATGCAGTGTCTTTCATTTTTCAACCACTGCCAGAAATAATCGTGAATTCTGGTCATGTATTTCTTCTCTTGCAATGGCTGGTTGTGGTACCTCCTTAGTTGTTACAATATTCTGAGGCATCTTGAACTAATAAAAAGTTCCTAAATATTTGAAAGATATACCCTTAGCAAAATGCATTGTCTATACTCGTCTCTGCACAAAAGAGGGGCACATAATTCTGAGGCAAAGGAGGAGCCTGCAGATATTCCCTTTGACTCCATGACCTCTCTATCACTCTCTCAAAGGCACAAGATCATGTTTCTTGCCAAGCACACAGAATGAGGGCCTCTGATACCCAAATTCCTAGGAGGCTCTACAGAAGCAAGGAAGAGAAATTCAATACTGATATAAACCTTTAAAAGAATACTGATTAAACAGGAAAGAGAGAAAAAAACCCCCCGACAAATACATCAAAGACAAATGTAATTGCTTTTGAATAAAAACAGATTGCTTTCTACCTTCCTGCCTTAAAGGCAAGCACTCCAGCCTGGGATAGAGAATACCAAAAAACACTGCTTGAAGCAGAGGCAGAAGTATTTTGTAGGCAAAATTATCCTGTTCTATTTAATAGCTCAAAGGCTTATCTGGATTTCAGACAAGAAGAGGATGCAATTTACTGCTTCTTTGACAGATGAACAGAGCTAGTTAAAACATTTGGGAACACTTTGAATATTGATCTGTCCTCGAATAAGATGTAAGAAATTTGATTTGCTATGGAAATGTTCTATCAATCTTCAAACCTTTCTATGCCCCGAAGTGGCCTTCAAATGAAAGCTGGAAAAATACTCTGGGAAGATGTCATCAGAGCTGTCAGCTCAGGGGCTTCTCACGTTCCCTCCTCCGAGCAGGACCAGGACCAGGACTTTGAAGCTGGGACATCACCACCCAAAGGAATCAGAAAGGGAGCTGTACCTATTCTTTGCTCAGAAATAACGTCGCGTTCTGTCCCCACCACTTGTCCCCCACAGCTGCAGTGCTGGAAGACAATCAATCAGGATGTGAATCACCTTGTTAAAACCAGCGCCCACCGGAGACTTCCCTGTCACACCGCCGGCAGCGGAGCCGCCGTGATAAATGTTTGCTGACACAAACCAAAGTCACGGGGTATTTAACCCCTCAGCTGGCAAACAACTAAGGAGAGAATCCAGCAAAAAACTCCCTCTTATTTCAGGAGACTTCCAGTTGTTCTGGTGGCACAGAACAATTTATGTGCAAAGAATGGACACGTTCATTTTAGTTACACTCAGCAATGAGCTAAACCTACCCTGCTCCCATTTTGGAAACTGCAGGGTTACACCACACTTAAATAACAAATCAACAGAGTTGGAAATAGAACATTAAAGACCTTTACTGCTCTTTTTTTCCCCAAGCATATAAATGTGCTCATGTAAAAATCATCACTTTTCCCCATACACCTCACACCCTCACTGATTTTTCAGCCATAAATTTCCTGAAATTCAACTTCACGTTTTTCCCCATTTTACCCTCTGTTAGAAAAGTCTGTGGGGAGAGAGGATGAGCCTGCAATTTCAATGCAAATATTCCCACTTCTGCAGGTTTGCATCAGGTCCCAAGTAAGGAAGTGTTTTCTTGAGACAGAGCCTTCTTTGGAGTCTGACTGGATGCCAGATATTGAGTTGGCAAATGACTGAATTAAATATCAAGGAGGAGGATATTGAGCATTTGAGACACAGGGTCAGTGAAAGGCCACTGCAAGGCTGTCTTTCAGTGCTCTGCAATTAGAAAAACAGCCCTGTACATGCTCAATGAGTGTATGAGAACGGTGCTACAGAGCATTACTCCTCAAAACTGCTGCTTTTACAAACTCCACAGCCAGGAAGGGACCACCAGGATCCAGGTTCCCTCCATCCCAAGTGTGCACTTTCTCTTCATCCAGAAAAAAGAGACACCAGATTGTTCTCACCTCCATCAGTCTTCCACCAAGAGCAAATCTCTCCCTCATCCCACGTTCCCAAGCCACCACACCAGATGAATGGCTGAAAATCTGAAAATGTGAAGCTTTGAGACTTTTTTTCCAACTGTACCTGGTTTAGAGCCTTCATCAACAGATCCATTATAGACTTGGTTGATGAACTCTGGCCTGTTGTCGTTCATATCAATCACATAGATGTAAAGGTCAATAGGATTCTCCACCTTGTTTCCATTCATATCCACGGCATGAGCCCGGAGCTGGGAATGAGCACAATGAAAGCACAATATCAGCAAGAGGATTTGTTGCAGCATGGGAGACTGTTTTGCAAGGATTGACTTTACATCATAAATACTTTCTCAAAATTGAATGGAGCCAGTATCTAATTCCAGCAGAAAGCACTGACATGGTTTCCATCTACACTCGATCACAGACAGTTTTTCAGAGCTTAATATAATATTGAAATAATATTTTAAAACAGCGATTGTCAGTGGAAACACTTCAGCTCTGGTGTAGTGATGCTATCCTATCCCCTTCACAGCTCACAGACCACTCTATTTTAATTTTTAAGACATATTGAACCTTGTCTGACAATCTGAAAAGCAAATTTTGCTTAGTTCCAAATAAAGTGAGGAAAGGATTTTGAGTGAGAAGTTTCTTATGGGAACCTGCAGTGTTTCACACCCATACTACTAGGGAGTAATAAATGAAGAGATTTCAGGATGATCTTAGTAATGTTTATTCTTTGTTTAATTATGGTCTCCAGAAACAGCAACAGCTACTGACCCCATTACTCTGTGCACCAAAAGACATTTAAAAAGTCCCTTTCCTTCAAATAATGAGAGCCCCCATGACACTAAGAATGCAATTTCCTCAGGCTTGAATAAAATACCCAGTGCTGAGGCGTTTCAATAACCAGAGCCACAGTGTTAAGCCCTCAGTTAAACTGGAACTGCAGCTTTATCTTATTAGCAGTAACCATCAGTAATAACGCCCAGAAACAAGAGCATCTGTTTTCTGAACAAAAGAGACAGATACAGCATGTCAAAATGAGTAATTAATAAAACAAAGCAATCACAATAGTCTGGAACAATCAGTAACCAGGTGAAAAAAATGGATAGCTTTCTCATTAAAGGGAACAGATGGCCACTCTAAACCGTGCGTGGCTGATCGCTGCCGACGCCGGCTCCGCGAGAACTCCAGTGAGGGAAGAGCTGCACGGCTCCTGACCCGGCTGGCAGTGGGGAGCCACTGCCTGGCTGTGAGTGCTGCAGATTCTGGCCACCACCCCTCTTCATGTCAGCCCCTGTGAGCACTGCTGAACCTCCGCCCTGCCACGAGACCTGGGCACAGCCCTCGGGATGGCCGCGTGATGTCCCACAGGGCTGGTGGGCTGAGGAACCAAGGCTTCAGAGGACATCAGCTTCACAGAGTCACAGGATCACACTGGCTGGGCTGGAAAAGACCTTCAAGCTCATCTAGTTCCCTCTGTCACAGGCAGGGAACCTTCCACTGGACCAGGCTGCTCCAAGCTCCATCCAACCTGTGCCTGAACACTTGCAGGGATTGCTTCAGCTTCTCTGGGCAACCTGTTTGTGCCAGGGCTGCTGGGGGTGAAGGACAGGGGACACACCAGCTCGTGCCATCCAGCGGGAGGGAGGCCTCTGGTCCCTCCCACCAGTTCCCTACACCATCAGGCTGCTGCTGGGAGTTAGAGCTGACATGACAGGGAGGTCTCCAGCTCCTCTGATGCAAGACAAATAAATGTGCTAATTGCATTAGCCCTGGTTCCTGTCTTTCACTCTCACTGTGCTGGTGATTGATGCAACTTTCCCCTTCATGTATGGTGCTCAGAAGTCCAGAGCTTAACAAAAGGAACTGCACACCATTAGGACGAGTTGGATTAACATTTAATCAAGCAAAGAGAACAAACTGCCACGTGAAATGAGCTGGGAGAAAAACATTTTTTTTTTTTAAAGGAAATTAGGCAGCATGTTTTCCTTAAAGCCTGAAGAAGTCCAGCTTTGCTTTCAATACAGAGAGTACCATTTGTGTTTTGTGACTTGCAATGTTCTTAATATCTACATTTCTTTCCTACATAGGAACTGCTTTGGCTCCCACCTGTTGAGCTATCCTTCATCATGTCAGATGTAGCAATTCAACAACTTTACAGTCAGAGGTCAGACTGTCTTTGAAAAAAAGTAATTCAGAGCTAAAATTAAAGTTATTATCTTCAAACTGAGGCAGCACTGGGCTCTCTCTTACAGCATTTCCAGCAGCGGAAATGGTTCCATTCAGAGATAAAGCAGAGAGCAAAGCCTGTATCTTCCCCCTCAGATCTGACTCTCCCCCTGCAAATTTTTAATTACATTCGATAGCTTTTGTTTGAAATCTCCAGGAGTAAGGGACTTCTCAGCAATGCACATCTATCTGCTTGTTGCACTCACTGAGCACATGTACCCATCAGTGTGTTACTGCCTGCACTCAAGGCAAAAAAAATTCAATAAGCAAGACTGCAGGAATCTCATCAAATGTGTGGTGACATGCTCAAATGTCCTGAGCCCAGCACCAGCACTGGGCTAAGCTATGGAGGCAGGGCAGTGCTGGGCACACTGGTGTGGTCATTGGTGTCCTGATTTAGCAGTGCCAGGAAGATGGCATCCTCTCTCCTGCTCCTTTTTTCTGCCTGGCTTCAGTGAACATTTCTACTTTTCTCCTTTTGTGCTTATTTGCACTCATTTTCTCTTGCCTGTACTCTCTGAAAAACTCTCGTGTGCCAACGCCTCCGTATCTCCCACAACATGTTGCTTCTCTGTGGTCAGTGCCAGCTGTGGCAGAGGGAGAAGGGAGTCCTGAGCCAGAGGGTTGAATTTCAACTCACTGGGAGCCCTGCCTGCTAAAAACCATTCCTTGTTCAGAGACAATTACTCATTAGAGACCATCCTCAGCAGAGAGAGCTAAGGAAGGAGGGACTCCAGGGGGCCAATCTGTCTCCTGGGAAACTGGCTGGATCTCCAAGGCAGATCTATACTACATTTCCCTTCCTTAATTCATCCTCTCCCTCGTTCTCTTGTCCTACTTTTGGTATTCATGAGGCATCCTCGAGCTGGACAACACACTTTGTTCTGGAGCCATTCTTCAATGGCCGAGATGGGGCTCATTGGCCTCCTGTGACCAAGCCACCTCCACCACCTCTATTTTTGTGTTCAAGTGATGGAGGGAATGAAAAGTAGATGCATGGGGGATGCTTTGTGGCACTGGGCAAGACACAAAAGGTGATGGTTGAGCTCCACCAGACACACACATCATTTTGAGCTGGAAAACACATCCAGTGAAAGGTCAGTGATCATCAGCTGAGCCACAGGACACATGCCAGACACGGGGCACTGCACAAGTATTCAAATGGGAGCTGGCCGAAGACACAGTTAAGAAACATTTATAAAGTTAGTTTGAAATATTTACATTTTCCCCAAAAGGGAGAACATGACAGGAGTGAAGAAGGAATAAAATCAAATGAAATACCTTGCAAAGGATTCTGAAAAATTAATACACGTAGCCAACTAATCTCTAGATGATGCATCACTCTGCTGTACCAGCCAAGGAGCTGGCTCGATATTCTTTAACAAATATTGTTTAAAAGTGTGACAATTATTGCTATCATATTCAGCAGCAGCTACCACAGGTCTCTGAGGTTTTCCTACTGACAGTTTCCAGTGTAAATGTAGCTGTTGGCATACAAATGATTTGGTATCATGATTATTGATTACACTGGAGGCTGGTGGTATCTGAAGGTAGTTAGTCAAAGTCAACACAGTGAATTGTGTTAAATATGAATATTACTTAGGCACTAATACTACTAATACAAATATACATTATCAATCAGTGACAGAGTCTTTATGCAATAAGCATACAATGTCATGCCTAATTTGTGTGCTCTTAATTGTGATTAAAAGTTCAATTTAGAGCATTGTGACACAAATGGCTGCCATTATTCAACATGGTTCAAAATAGTGGAATTAGCTCTTGTATCCCTTAATGTGTAGTAAAATTGTTTTGTTCCTTTGCATTTAAAACAACTCTTTGTCAGTCTATAACCCACCTGTTCTGCTCCAGCCATTTCTGAGGGAGTGTTTCATCAGCCTGATGCTGACAGTGCACACGTGTCTGGAACTGGATTAGGACTTGCTTCAAAGTTTCCCTATAATGCATATTGCTTGAGTATCATAAGCAATGATTACTTACTGACATGTTTATGCTGATGTCTTTTGAAAACAGAGCTTGAAAAACGTCTTGGAAAACTAAGCTACCAATTTTCTATCCCTTGTACTTGCCAGGCCTAACTGAAGCTTAATATGAAACTGGTGTCTGGATCAGAAAAGACATTCAGAGCCACTAATTCTGTCAGCAGCACAAATGGGACTTGGGGAGCACAGCTAAATAAGGCCAAGAGAACTCATGCATATTAAATATTACTACCTGCTGCAACTTACTTGGCATGCAGTGAATGTTTTAGGGGCTGACTGCAAGGGGAGGTGCAGCACACGCCAGCCACAGTGAGACAGCAGAGAAATGTAGGGAATGTGTCCCACAGCTCCGTGTCCCAAGGCTGTGTGTCCCAGGGGTGTGTGTCCCACGGCTGTGTGTCCCAAGGCTGTTTGTCCACAGCTGCGTGCCCCATGGCTGTGTGACCCAGGGCTCTGTGACCCATGGCTGTGTGTCCCAGGGCTCTGTGACCCATGGCACTAATGATGCCAGGGTGGCTCCCAGGACACCACTCAATGCCACCTGTGCAGTTCCACACCACAACGTGGGGCTGGTTAAGTGGCTGCAGAGCCCACTTTGCTTTTCTCTGCTCGTATTTTCAGCTGACTCTGTGTCTGGAATGTCTGTGAAGTCCCTAGGGAGTTTGTGCTCTGGTTTGGAGTGCAGACAAAAACAGATGAGGTCAAAACACAGCTGAACTTGCGATCACTGGGAGCATCAGCACACACAGCACCTGTGCAGGGGCTGTGAGTCCCAGAGGCACATACATCTCTGCATACCTCAAGCTCGGAATGATCCTCCCTATAAGTTCAAGAATGATCAAAAAAAAACCAGGGGAAGTTCTGCTGCAGAACTCCTGATCTAATTAGAAAAAAAATCTGTTTCACCTTAGGGAACGAGGCAGGTTTCATCAGACAAATGGCTTGCTGAATGCAAGAAGTGCTAAAACACTAGTATTTTAAAAATGGTAGTCCTGAAGCAATACAGATAATTATGCATAAGAAAATATGTGTTGAAAATGTGGGAGTTAATGAAACAGAACTCTTGATATGTAGCCTCACAAACACTTGCAAATTATTGTTCTTTCTTTTATAATTAGTTTTTAGATTACCTGGGAACAAAAGCAGCAAGGACAAAACTTGAGAGTGACAGAGATGCTGGAAAGACTCGGTTCTGTTTGGGGCTGCAGAAAACCTGAAGCTGTGTAAATGCACCACCTTCAGCTGGAGCACAAGGCTGCATCAGACACAGACCCGTGTCCTGCTGGGTCAGAGGGACCAGTGGTGCCTTGCAGCTCCACTGACATTCTGCACCCCAGATGAAGAGCAAAAGCTACTGATTCAAGCTAAAGGAAACTACAGCAGATGTCAAACAAATTTAAAGCTGGCCAAGTTCTCCAGTTCACATCCAAGCCTACACCTCAGTCACTGCTCTTCCAGCACTCAGTTCAAATCTGGCTCCATGCTGCCTTTCCTATCAGTTAGAGACTGGGCTCTATGAAATGGCATAAATTAATTGATTTCTTCAAACTTTCAACTAGCCAAAACTTTGGACTTTATCTTCTTTCTGGAAACTGGCCAAACTTTTTCTGGTTTCCAGCACTGTTCATTCCTACTGTAAGTTTCTGCTCCAGCATTTGGATCATTGCTTTGTGCATGGTGTATTTATAAAGGCTGTGTAAAGGGTTAGTAAATGAACAACTGATGGTTCAAGAAATCATCAGTCCCTTGCTACTGAGGCTGAAGGATCTAAAGGTCATTTACAGACAACTTAAAATGTTCTTCATCACCTTCTACTGTTCTCCTGACAAAGATTTTTCTATCATTCAGTATTCCTGTCTATAAGGTCTCATAACATACGTATCAGTTATTCTGTCTATAAAATACATCTTCCTGTAACCTTCAGAGGATGAATATGCTTATTTACATATGGATGCCACTAGTTCAAGGTTTCTGGGAGGAACATAAAAGGCTGGAAATCCTGTGGTATGTACAAGGCAGACTCATCCCATCACCTTTGACAAGGCAAGAATTCAATTTGCTGAATTCACTGTGACTGGTAGATTCAGTTCATTTTTAAGGGGCACAAGGTTTGTTATGATAGAGGACAAAATCTGTTTCATCTCATGTTTTTGACTGCGAGTGTCTGATCGTAGATATCACAGCGGCTCCATCAAAAGTCTTAAGTTCTTTATTATTGACTAGACTGTTATAATAACCTGGCACTGCTGAAACAATATCAACAATGCTGAGATGAGACACACTTTATCTCAAATATTTCTTCTCCAAAACAACCTCTCTCCATATTTTCCTAAGCACAACAAACAAAATAATTGTTCTTGTTCACAGAGAAGAAAATAATTTTTCTTCAGATCTCCTTTTACCCAGGGGAAATCTCTTTTTCCACCCAACTAAAGAGGTAATCTATTTTCTTTATCCTTCCACCCCAGCCCAGAAGCTGTGTCAACATGGTTAACTGGATACCTGATAAAGCTGTCAGAATGTGCATCTCTGATGGCGCAGCTGGGGATGGGGTGGCAGTGGAAGTGACCCGTGTGCTCTGCTGACATTACAGCTTCCCTGGCAAGGGCCATTACCACGCCAGGAGATGGGGCTAAGGCTGATAACAATCCGTGAAACAACCTTTCCCAACCACTCCAGGAGGCAACCAGAGCGCAGATGCAGAAAATGTTTGAAATTTCGCAGGGCTATCATGCAAGGGGCAACCTATTCTTTTAGCAATTTGTGGGACTGGATCTGCTGTGCAATTACACTGAGCAATAGAGGAGCTGGGATTTATATCAACACGTAGCAACCAATTACACTGTGAGCATTCTGCAGGTAGAGCATTTTATGAACTAGGATAGCATGAGGCACCATCACTTTTGAGTGTAATTAATCTTAATTAATTCCCTGATATTTAATATTAGCCTATCTGCGTATTTAAAAACCTATCTGACACACCCCCATCATACTGCCTGAACATCTCCTGGTGAATTAAAATGAAAAATGACTATAGCAATTATTGCATGTTTAGATGCAGTAATTATTCTTAAATTAGTAATTTCCCAAGACATGCTAATGTAGTGACTGGCTTCTCATGGTTTTGGGTGGTTCAGTCTACACATAAATTTGCATGGATTTAACAAACAGTGTGAAGTTGCACCATTTTAAATGACTCTATGTCTGAAAAAGACATCAGTTTATCTCCACTTTCATATAATCACAGAATTGTTTAGGTTGGAAAAGCCTTCTCAGATCAAGTCCAATTCTTCCCTCAGCACTGCCAAACCCATCACTCACACGTGTCCCCAAGTTCCACATCTACATGGCTTTTAAATCTCTGTAGGGATGGTAACTTCACTACTGCCCTGGGCAGCCTGTGCCAGGGCTGAACAACCCTTTTGGTGAAGAAATTTTTCCTGATTCTTAAACCTAAACCTCTCCTAAACCTCAACCTAAATCTCCCCTGGCACAACTTGAGGCCATTTCCTCTTGTTCTGTCACTTGTTGCTTGGGAGAAGAGACCAACTCCTGTGTGGCTCCAACCTCCTTCCAGGTAGTCATAGAGTGATAAGTTCTCCCCTGAGCCTCCTTTTCTCCAGGCTGAACCCCCCCAGCTCCTTCAGCTCAAACTCACTCTCTCTACCCTTCCCCAGCTCTGCCGCCCTTCCCTGGACATGCTCAATGCTCTTGTGAGGGGCCCAAAACTGACCCCACCTTTGAGGAGTGGCCTCACCAGACTGTCCCCCCAGTGCCCAGCACAGGGGGACAATCACTGCCCTGGTCCTGTTGGCCACACTACTGCTGATACAGGCCAGGTGCCACCTGGGCCACCCGGGCACACGCTGGCCCACGTTCCGCTGCCACCAACCAGCACTTTGCACTGGTTTGGCTGGTTTGGCGTGTCCCTTCTCGAACCCAGCAATTCTGCTCTGAGCCTGTGAGCCCAGCTGAAGGTCAGGAAGTTTGATGCTCACATGGTAGGAAGCTCTCTCCTCCCTGTCCATCGGGCGTGTCACGTACATCCTGCCAGACACGGGGTCGATGTTGAAGACCTCCATGGGCGGCTGGTCGGCTCCCACTCCAGTGATGCTGTATCTGATATGGATCTCTTTGTCCTTATCGGAACGGATCTGGGGGAAATAACAGACACAAGAATCCATAAGTGCTGGACAAAAGCCATACGGATGTTTAAGCAGCTTTAAAGATCTGAGCCTGAAGGCTGCAGAGATGTAATACCACTGTCAGTCCTGACAAGGGAGCTGAACGCCAAAGATTTGGCAAAAAGCCATCGAAAGTACATTCCACATAGTTTCAGCTGTTTTGCTCCTCTTTAATTAATGAGAAATCACTGAAATTGTGACTTTTCAACTGAGATGTGGAAGAGCCTAAAATGCACAAACCCCACTGTTTACATATTACTGAAACCCCGGTCTCCTTAAAGTGACCAAATTTTTCAGCCATACCCAGAGTCTCTCGGCCATTAATCATTTCTGAAAACACTGTCTGCAAGCTCCCCATCGTATTCTCAGTCCTGGTGACTGTGCACAAAAATACTCCCATGAAATTCAAAGAACGGGGCTGTTTGCTCCTCTTTGTCCAACCCTGCTGGCTTGACAAGGCCAGGCTGGAAATGCCCAGTGGGATGTTACCATTTCATGTGATTATTTGTTGAAGAAAAGTGTTGGACACTGTTTCTAAAAGCCCTTCCCTCCTGCACCTTGAGAGCAACACTGCAAGCTGAGTACAGAACAGCGAGTTCCATGAACCTTGGATACAGAGCTGAGGAAAAAAAGAAGGGAGGTTAATATGTTGTCCTGGCAACCCTGACTATCTCTTTAAACACAAATTTAATTTTCTGATCAAACGCTGAAAGAAGTTCTTGCAACAGCATGACTATTCCCGAAAGAAAGTGCAAGGTACAAATAAATTACCACCCCCTGCACCATCACAAAGTGTCTTGGCACTGTAAAAAGCGATGTGCATAAATTTTTCCCTAACAGGTCTATGAATACAAGGAAGTTCTGGGAAGATAATAGAGCCCTCGTAGCTGAAGGCACGTTGGCATCTCTGCTACGGCAGCTGCACCCTTGGAGAGGCCTTAGTGGGATCCTGTGTCCCCCAAACAGCCCTGATTTGGGGAGAAAAGGTCATTTCCCAAGTGAAGAGGAGGCTTTGCTTGTCAGGCAAGGGAACTGAGATGGGGCTGTGGGCTGCTCCACACTCCTCCCACATGTGACCTCCTGCTATTCCTTCCTCTCCTGACACAGGAGGCTGACAAGACGCTGAACGTGTCAGTGCAGGGCAATAGCAGATCCCTGGCTCCCACAATGTCCTTTGATACCTTTGTCCAGAATCATTACCAAGTTTGTACACTGTTTTCTTTGTACTTCCCCCACCACAGTGTCTGCTCCTGCTAATGGCTAATCATGTCAGTTATTACAGACACCGCCAGGATTGATCTGTGCGGCACCTACGCCGCCGGAGCTGCAGGTCAGGGAACAGACACAGTTCCATTTGTCTTCTCTCCAAAGGATTCACTGCTTGTTAACTGTTCGTATTGAAGAAAACTGATTTGACTTACACTGGTACAGTCACTTAAAAGAGGGCCTGGGGACACTGAAAGTGCCCTCATGCTGCACAGGAGGATTTGTCCGGGTTTGTGTGGGGCTAGCGGGTATTTGGAAGAGAGACTCAAGCAGACAGCCACGAATCCAACTTTCATTAGCAAATCTGTAGGTGAGGAAGGGCATACTAAAATCAAGCATTGCTTGCACAACTGTGGTTTCAGTGACAGCAGCCAACTCACCAGTTTGATAGCTGAACACCACAGTCCCCATTTTCAGCAGGTCAGCTCTGCCCTGCCAGGGGCAAGGGCTGGGAATGCGCCGGTGGCAATGTTTGTGCAAGTGCTCAGCTCATGGCAGGGAGTTCAGGCTCCCACCCACTACATCCACATCTGGAGCCAGGCTTAAGGTAAGTGAAAACAGGAAGACACTGCTGGACCTCCAGCTTTGAGCCAGAGGTGGGGCTTCCACCTCACAAATTAAAAAGGATAATGTGGGACACACAGCTGTGTGTCTTTTTCCGTGTGTGTCTGCACAGCTCCAAATGAACTGTAATGTAAATCTTCCCTTAACAAAGGTATTTTGCCCTCCTATCCAGCCCCAGCCTGGCTCACCTATAGCTGTGCTTGAGCACAAACACCAAAGAGCTAAGCAGACACTCCAGGGAACCAAAATGGGAGCAGTTTTAACCCGAATCACAGAAGGGAAGAGCCTGTTAGTGGACATTTTTCTGCTCTATTTCCTGTTGCATATAGTACCCAGATCCCATTGTGATAGAAGCATTAGAAATGCATAGAGAGACAGAAACAGGGGAAAGGAGCCTGGATTTAAATACTCAGTGCTAAAGGCACTATATTTTATTTTTGAGAAATGCAGATAAACAGAAGCTCTTGAAGAAAGCTATGTACAGTTTAATAAAGTGCACGCTATAGGATGTCCTTGCAGCACTTTTATTAGCATTAATAGGGTCTAAGCTGTCTGTATGTAAATCATTGCAGATCTAGGAGATGAAGTATATCATAAGACCCACACGACTCATCCAATTATACTGAGAGAAATCCATGAGCTAATTATACTGCATTGAGCAAAACAAAGATGGGGAAAATATATTGCAAATATTCAGCAAAGACTTGTTATTTGCTGTTAATTGCAATCATAACACAAGGGTTTGCCTGCTATCTATACTTAAATCTATTTCCAGTAAAAATACAAGGGTGTGAAGTATTCAGAAGAAAAAAATGTAAGAAGTAGCACTTGTCACAGAAAGTTGCAAAGACAATTGACAATGAAGCGTAGTACATTTTACTACCAGGGAGATACTTATCATGCACATGCTTTTTATATTGGAACATATAATTTTAGCACTCTTAATAAGATTAA
>VXBQ01015623.1:661733-685788 GCA_013400175.1 Phainopepla nitens | reverse complement strand
AAAAAAAAAAAAAGGTTTTTTCAGTAATCCTGTAACATTTTGACCAAAGGTTTCATTTGCTTAATTCCCAGGGTGCAATTTAGTAAATCTTGTTGAGAAGTTAAGAACATTATCTGAACACAATGCAAGGTTTACTTCTTTTGTTGAAACTGTCCCTGGAGCAGTTTACAATAATAATAATAATAATAATAATAATAATAATAATAATAAACAACCCCTCTCTATTCCTAAGGAGTTCACTAAATCAGGAGTAAAAATTACTGGTTGGGGGAATTTACTGGTTCAGAAGGGCGTTCATTTAGCTCAGGAAGTGTGAAGATGGTAACAGATCCATATGATAATCTTCTGATTGGAGAACATACACATGAATTTTCCTTTCATTTATCTCTCCTTTTATAATGCAGTCAAGAGGTATGCAGGGCTCTGGGTTACAGAACAGATGGCAGAGGGACGGTTTTCCTTAGGCTGCATTTATACATTTTTTACTTGGAGAACCCTTGGAGCTTTGAGCTCCTCCAGTGCCTGGCATGATACAACTCTGCATATGATGATGTGAGCAGGATGAATGATGATGGCTGATGACTGTCATAAAAGGAATTTGCTTGCAAAGCAGCTTTTATGCTCTAAAAAACTCCTCTGAGATGGAGCTTGGGAAAACGTCCCAGATCAAAAGGCAATTTATGTTGGAAGATGCAGTCCCTTGTTCCTATCCTACCTCATGAACACAGGTAGCATTTTCCATGCAGGAACCCTTACCAACTCTGACAGATACAAATGGACCATCTGGAAACTGTGGGATCAGCCACCAAAGCCCCAGAGGGGACCTGCAGCAGAGCCAGGCACTGATGGCGTTGCCATCCCTCTGCTTGGCTGTGGCCAGCAAGGACAGGGTGGCCTTGCAGCCCAGCAGGGAGTGCTTGGAGCTCAAATCATCGAGGCATCATCCAAAACACAGCAACGTTTGCAACTCAGAACCAGAACATCCAGAGTCTGACTCAGCCCTTGCTTTACAAAGCAATCCCAGAGATAGGAGAAATGGTGCAGTTTGACAAGATGGGTATTTTCTACTGCAGGTTCTGATCTAAGAACTAAAATGTTTGAAAATGAACACTGCAGCTCTTGAGACAATACAGGGTTAAGCCTTTCCAAGCTGGCCTTCTCCTCTGCAGCAATGTCACAGGCAGAAAAGCAGTGTTTGTGGCACAGGATTGCATCCTGCTTTCACAGATAACATCTTACAGGTCGTGCATCTCCGTCAGGATTTACTGGGTAGCTAAACCATTCCCACAAACTTTACTGGAGAACAGAATTTCACATGGTGAGCTCCTCTAAGGTACCAGATTTTACCACTGTTTTTCTTCTGTTCATCCACACCCTCATGCTCTCAGCACTGCCCTTTCTTGCTGCAGGGGTTTGAATTCACAAGACCTCCTCCCTTGTCCTGGCAGTGACAGGAACCACCAGAGATCCCTGCAGTGCTCCCATGCCAGGAGCAGGGGTGCTACAGAGTATGGAAAGCTGTGTGGTCAGCAGATTGGAGGGCACCAGTGAGACATAAATTATACAGTTTTTGGAGCACGACATTGCCAGAAAAAAAAAATTGTGTTCCAATGGAGACTATTTAGAGAGCAGTAAAGAAAATGCCTGGAGGCCCAGGAAATGGGGTGTGTAAGGAAAAGCTGAACAAACAAGGACAACTGAGCCTACAGAAGAGAAGATGGGACCGTAATAACAGCACTCCTGTACTTAATAAACTATATTTAGAGAATTTCATAAGGTGTCTGTGGTCTGGGTTCTGCCCATCCCTCCCTGCACTGGGCCTGGAAATGTGTCTGGAGAAAGCAAAGGAGGACATTTATCCTCTGTTACATTTTCCTTCCATAGAATGAACCAGAAAATAAATTTCCTCTGAAGTTCTTTGTCTTGCTCTATAACATATGGAGTCAAAAATGCCCTTCAAAAAACACTTAGTTTACCAAATCTCCCCCGGAATAGTACGCAACATTTGCACTAACATGACCTGGGGATACTTAGACTTGATTTTTTTGTTTTATAAAACCCATTATAATTATTAATGAACACATAAAATAATGTAAATGATAAGCAGTAAGTGTCTTTTATTATTAAGCTCTTAGCTATTTTGCCCATTAAGAAAACCAAATTAAAATAATTGAAGATTATAATCTGTCATGCATTCAAAATGCTCCATAGAAATTCAGACAGGCAAACATATTCAAAGCCTTTAAAAGAGCACACTTAAGAGTCAGTCTAAGCATTCCAGGATTGGCTCATTAATTTTAGTGGAAATATTTTAATTCAACTACTCTTACGGTTTATGGAAATCTTTGCTAAGGACTAACTTATTTATTTTTAACTGAATTTGCAATATGTTTAGGACTCATTTGTATAAAAGTTCTTAACTCTTATTTCACAGTTGTTTTAGAAGCCTGTAAAGAGACACATCTCTGGCCCTGTATTTCCAAACAAATTACTGCATATTGCTGAAAAAATCACATATGGTTTCAATAAAAAGATGCAAAAGT
Source organism: Phainopepla nitens (assembly GCA_013400175.1). Classification (NCBI taxonomy): domain Eukaryota; kingdom Metazoa; phylum Chordata; class Aves; order Passeriformes; family Bombycillidae; genus Phainopepla; species Phainopepla nitens. The sequence continues at coordinate 683,245 of VXBQ01015623.1, read as the reverse complement.
CAAGCAGAGAAAAATTAAGAAAGATTTGGAGACCCAATCAGGTGAAGGTAACATTTAATTTGTCTCCTTTCATCACACTTGCCAATGATCCCAAGCTATGTCCTAGGAGGAAATGAAAAAAACCCCAAAAACCCAGAAGATCCTGTATAACACTGCTGTCTTCAGAGAAAAATGCCTCTTCTGTGCCTTGCAAAGAGGGTGCTTCAACATGGCAAGGGCAGTTGGTATAAAACCAGCACTTTCACTAACTCCTGCCCTGGGTATAACAGCAGCTTGCCCTGAAGTGTTCACCCACCCCTGGACAAAACAACCATTGACTGAGCCAAGTGTCCATGGTGGTGGCATTTACAAACAAGGGTAAGTGGGGAAAGGCCTCTACTGGCAAAGAAAGGAGGGATAGAATTGCACATTTTTACTTGGGGATTTCCTTCTTTCCTCAGCTGGGACTGGCTTCATCTCTCACATGATTTTCTAACAACTTTGTATCTGGTCTCAGATAGAAAGAAGAGAAGCAAGTTTTTCCAGGGTGAAATCCACCCTCTTGAAGGCTTAAGTACACATCACATTTCCTGGAAGAAGTGGTTTTCAAGAGAAAGAGAGAATCAAGGACTAGAGACTAGAGACCAAATTTTCACATGGTTGAGATTCACTGCTGAGAGCTTAAGTTTCTTCCTCTTCTTTAAAATATAAATCCAAAGCCAAACTGTAAAGCATTCCCTTTGCCCCAATGGCTGGATCTCTCTCATGTCAGGTTAAATCTTCCAGCTGAAATCTGTGCAAAGCAATTTGTAATGCTATTTATTTTGATGATAAGACAGAGTACAAGTAGTGCTCCAGAGAGAGTAAAGCTGTTGTTTAAGCCATTAATGTAACTGATGATGTAGTCTGCATTAAAGAAACAAAGCTATGAGATGTTTGAGCCCAAAAGAGAAGAACCTCTCCTGTGTGCCTGGCTTGTTCTGTGGTACCTGCAGAGGAGCCCATTCCCGTCCAGACGTTCTCATCCAGACATTCCTATCCAGATGTTCCCATCCAGCCCTTCCCATCCAGCTCTCCTGCTCCTTACCAGGAGGATTTGCTTCCTCTGCACGCACCCTGCAAGTGCTTGGCCAAGGTGCTGCACCAAATGTTCAGCTGCTGACAGCTCCCAGCATTTCACAGGTCATTTGGCTTCCACATGGCTCCCTCTGTCCAAGGGCTCCTCTCCAACCCTGCTGCTCCCTTCAGGCCAATTACATCCACATGGACACACTCCTCTGGAGCCTCCCCTATGCCCAGGGGTAGCTTTGATAGCTTCCACTCCTTCTCTCGCTTCCAAGTTTTTTTGAATTGTTTACCAGGATTTTCCTCCTCTACCTGGATGAAAATGTGACACTGAGCAGATGGAGAACGGCATATCAATCAGGCTCAATAAGGAGCTGGTAATGCAGTGGGAGAGAATTTCTGCCTGCAACTCTGGCCAGTAACTGTGAGTGACCCCACACATAAGTACGGGATGAAATTGAACTTGTCAGACTCACGGTCTGATTCTAAACTACCATTACTCTGCTTGGGATAAAAGCGAAATAACAATCCTTTTGCCTAGAAAAGCCAATTCTGTACATGATGAGATGACACACTACAAGCACAGAGTACCTGATGTGCAGCAGTGCATCCAGGCCAAGGATCTGCTGCAGCCTAACTCTACTTTCCTACCTGCTGAAACAGCAAAGAATTTATGTTTTAGCTTGAGTTGTCCTGACATAAAAAGACTGAGGTCCACAGGGCTCATGGGGCCAGTCTGCTCTGTGTAACTCTGCAGCTGGTCAAAGTTTCTGAGTGGTGACTTGGGACTGCCAGAAGCTCCTGTCAAGTCTCTGTCTTTACCAGTGAAAAAGTCAGTAAACTGCAATTTGTTGCCAGGTCTTTGTGATTAAATAATTAAGTAATTTTCATCACTAACTATTATAAAGTCAAGAAGCCAAAGTCCCCATATCAGGAACTGGCCAATGCTAACAGATCTTCCACATCTAACAGTAATTGATATGGCACAGTCATTTCTAAAGCAATATGTGCGTTTCTTTGAGCCTTTTGCAGCCTGAGAACTCCACTGTGGAAATGCTTCAGACTGTAGCAAGGCAAGAGAGAGGGAGGACAGCAGCTCTGATGGGAAAAGAAGATTACAGAACACCTCCACGTGACCAACATCTTATCACTGCCAGAACCTTGATAGCAGAAGCAACAGAACTAATTTTTACTACTCTTTCTCTTATCTCTCTTGCAAGAGAGCAGATTCTTCACTGCAGTGACTGAAGGCATCCCAGTGGAGCTGATGTGCTGCTATCAGGTGAATTTTGGCCCTGAAGAACTGAGGCTGGTTCATACTGTGCAAGATGCAAGGGGCTGATACTGCCTGACTGGGATTTGAACCAGATGCACAAACCCTCCTCTGCTGTGGAGGATGCTCCACGACAAAAGGTGAGAGGAAATACCTCTGAGAGTTCAAAACACACTGTTCTCACTCCTCTGACAGAGGAGTTGTGACAGGCAAGAGAAGATCATCCTTCATAATCCATTTAAGAAGGGCTACCCACTGCTTCTTTGCAGAGGGTACCATCCTGCAGCACCTTCTTGCAGCTGACCCCACTGCTGCCTGTGCTGACTATGCCTAAATGAAGACAAAGTCAAGAAAAACAAATCATGGCAGTGGGAATTTGTTGTGATTTCTTTTTGAAGTGCATCTCTCCTGAAGCCTTACGCCATTACGTCATGTCTGCCACAAAGCAAGCCTGGAAAAGAGAATCCAGCACCATTCTGGGTACAACTGAGCAGGAAACTGGAGTGCTTAATGTAGAAGATAAATAAGGGTAGCAAATATTGACCTACACAAGAGGAACCTGATCACTGTAACTAATGATTGAAGCCCTCAGGTGACATAAATCAGTGTAGACTCAGTAGCTTCAAACAGAGGCACATTAATTTATTTCAGCTGAAAATCCAGTCCATGGCATTTAAAAATTCAGCTGCACAGCAGAAGAACAAGTGAAGAATGATCTTCACTCGACCCACAGCAATTCACCACAAGCTGCATTCCTCTTGGTAGGGCAGTGAGCTCGGACACAGGGAACAAGGATTCCACAAGCAATTTACCACAAGCCTTCAGGGGAGAACAAACACACTGGTGTCTTCAGGAAAGAAGTTTTTCCCAGACTCAAGGGATATAATTGGTCTCAGTGTGTGCGACCTTTGCTTTTGTAGTGAGCTCTGGCTTTGCCAGAGTCATGCACTGAATTCCCAATGGCATGATGCCTACAGATATTACTGATCATGGAGAACTGGTGCTGTGGCATGATTGTGAGTGCTGCTCTCAGCATAAAATAAAGCTTTTGGACCTGCCTGCAAATAGCTAACAATGGGAAACAACAATAAAACCCTCCAGTGTGTCTATTTTGGAGAACAAAATTTGCTGAGGCTCGTGTTTGAGACACTACTTTGGGATGCTTGCAGAGCAGGATTTAAAGCTCTGCAGCTCTCAAAGTCCCTCTAAAAAGTTTAATTATAGGAAAAGCAAACCTATTTGTTTGTTATGTAGGGTAGACTACATGGCACAGCATGTACAGAAATTCTTTCAATGGTCAGTAAAATGAAACACCAACGTGAGGAGGCAGGGAATGAAATTCTCTCTGTGCACAATGAGAGCAACGCTAAAAGACATCAGTGCAGGTCTAGATTTGATGATCCTGAAGGATCTTGTCCAACCTGAGATATTCTATGATTCTCTGATTTATTGACCAGTGAACGAAGACAGTGTGAGATGTCTTTGTACCCAGGACTCATCCTCTTTTGTTACACAGGCAAAATACTGAATCCTCAGTAATTTTTCCCTGATGGCCAAATTCTGCCCATGGATGCACATATATGTTTCCTTCCACAACAGCCATGCTGGACACTCAAGAGCTGTATTTTTCCTACAATAAACTTGCAGAGCAAGACCCCACAAGAGCTCTGTGGTCAGGAATGCCCAGTAAGGTGACAGCAAACAGGCTGACATCAGGCTGGTACACCCAGCCTGCACAGCTGGATCCAGAACACATCTGGCGTGCAGGCACACAGCTGCAGGCAGGACACAGCAGCTGCAGGACACACTGCCAGGCTCATGTCAGCACCCTCTCTCCCAGCCAGCTCTCCTGTGACCTCCCATCCCCTTCCTGCAGCCCCTGCCTATGCTCAGGGTCCCCCAGCAGCTGCAGCTCCTGCAGCAACACCCCAAGTTCCAAGGGTTCCTTTCCCTCTGGTGTGGGTGTCCTCAGCTCAAACACCCATCGTTTGTGCAGGTGTGCCTCGTGCATCGGGGAAGGGAGATTGCCTTCGAGGAAATTTCAAACCTGGCTGAACTCTGCTCATTTGGAACGAATTCACAGGGCCGGATTTTGGCAAGTTTTTCTCTTTCGTTAACTCTATTTCTGTGTGGGTTTGATCTGAGACCCCTGCTTGCTTTGACGTGAATTCATGTTAGACTTATTCATGTGACTTATTGATGTGCTTCTCATCCACACACTTTTAATGCAAGAGGCAGACAGGCCAGCTTGAGGACATGGCACCATAGATTTTAAAAAAAGAAAAAGCAGTAATTTCTGACATGTTACAGAGCCTTCTCATATCTCACTTCCATTTATGGCACATTCTGGTTCTGGATTTTAACTCTCCAAAGCAAGTAACAGTCCTCAAAGATCACAAACACACACTTCCCACCCTCCAAAAACCCCAACAACAACTGCATTCAAGTCATCAAGGATTTTAGAGTCCAGCCTGGTCTGGGATGCTTATTCTCAATTCCCCTTTTAACTGTAGATACTGGGATAGACATACAGAATTTCTTGTTTAATTTTTTTTCCTGCAGTATTATTAATTGATAATTTAATTTTTGATCCGGTGAATTACATGCATTATATGAATTCACCATCAGTGAAATGACAAGTTTAGAGCAGAATAGTTTAGGTAAGCAGATTGTCAGTGCTTATGGCTGTAAGACATAATTATGTACAGCCAACTGTGTAACGCGCTTGAAAAAATTATAAGCCTAGGCACAGAAATTAAAATTATTTCAAGATGAAGTTGTACAAATACAGCTGCAAAAAGCTGCAAAATCCTATTAATTTATGCCAACTGTAGTGGGTAGTGCAGGGGGGATCCAGCCCCCACCTCCCTGCCAAAGGAAGTTGAACACCCAGTGAATAAAGGGCTGGGTGTTTATACAGAAGACAATTTCAGCTATTCTTTATGTGGGCATCAGCTGGTAACGTGGTATGATTCCTCAGTGCGTCAGGGCAAACATTAAACGCTGCATTACCATATGTCAGCTTAGGGTGGTTAATAATTCTACTGCATCTTGGACAACTTGAAGGTTTTCCTGAAATTGCTGTCAAATCGAATCCTTTCTTCGATCAATAAAGGAGCACAAGGAAATACACCATTTGTGGTGTCGAAAAGAACAGATTAGCAAAATACTGTACATGCAGCTGGCAGGGACAACAAACTGCATTCTCTTAGCTAGAGGTGCCCAATAACCACATCAATGCTTCCAGTGAGGGGACCCACATGAGGAAATGGCAGTGTCTGTTCATCACATACCTACCGCTCTGTTCTGGTTCTTTGGTTCTGTCCAGCAAAGCTCCCTGACCCCGTGCTACCTGTGGATCTAACAGGCAGCAGGTAATTACGGGAGCAATATTTGTTCTACACCACTGGGTCTATCAATTGCAGCCAGAAGAATGAAATGGAGAATGACTGTGAGCATGGAGAACCCGTCCGACCTGCTGCTTGTTTTCCAAGCTGTGTAATAGAGATATTTCTGGCAATACTGAGGATCAGGACCAGCTGGGAACAGCCAAATCATGCAGGAAATGCAGAAATCTGCACACTGGGCTTATTTAGAGGGGTACTGCCCACCGCAGATCGTGCTGCTTCTGCCACTTTTACTCTCAGTCAAGCACCAGCTACAACAAACACACTCCAGCAAGTAAAACAGATTGGAAGAGATTCTGTTTCCTCTGTGCATTTGACAGCACCAGTGACACATTTCAAGACACTCAATACTGGGAAATCAGGACCACATCTCCCGTTCAACTGTGTTTCCTATCAAAACACCTGAAACCAAAATCAAATTATTCCTAGGCTTTCCTGCACATCTTACTATGGATAAGCAGAATATCTGGCAGTGGGCTCCTGCAGTGCAGCCACAGGATGCTGCAGCCTCTGTGTGAGCCCTGGAAAAGATTATTCCTTAACATCAACTGACAGAAAAGGTGTTGCACTGCAGATGGCTTTGCTGAGCAGCACCCAGCCTGCTCCTCGCTCCCATGAGCAGCCCTCCAGGAACAGGGTTGGGAAACCCTGCTCCAGTTTCTTTTTTTGAAGCACTAATGAAATCTGAGCTCTTACAGCATCTCAGTGTTTTCTCCTGCTCTTTGATCTCTTCACTACATGCACTGTCGTGTCAGATTTTATAGTTCAGTTGTGAGTCAGAAATTCCTTCTCTGGATCTTACAGCACACACACCTTCCCAAAGCCTTGCTGGAGCCTGGTGATAGCAGGAGTTGACCTGAAACACACTGGTCCCCAATAACCTTTAAAACCATCAGCAGTGAGTAAGCAGAACGCATTTCTTATAGCACATTTTTTGAGCATTTTGATTTTTGGTAATTCAGGTCACTCCATCCAATACCCTGTTGCTGATAGATTTAGTTGTAGCAGTTGTTCTCAGGCTGCAGGGCCCTGAGACAGTGATGTGAAAGTTGCTGGTTGCTGGTAGCAGGAAATTGCCTTCATAATACTTTCAATTTAAAAAAGTTGGTAATGACGCAGGGAATGGGTCCTGTGGGAACCAGGAAGGTTGAAAATAATCCACCAGCAAAAGAATTGTGAACTGCTGACTTTGGCATTTCATTGGGATGGAATTACAGGTCATCTCCTTCCATCAATCCTGTGTACATGCCAAAGATGATACTAAAAAGGAAAAGATTATTATTATTTCATACAGTTCCTTTTTTTTTTTTATTCTAATCAGAGGAAATTAAAAGAAAACATTCTGTCACATACTCAAACCATGAAGCTGCTTTATAAGTCATGCCTTGCTCTGAGCTGGTGTAAACTAGCACAGTTTCTCTAAGTTCAGCTTTACACCCATTTCCAGTGGCTGCCAGGCTGACCCAGTATTTCTGTGCTGATTAGAGTGGGATATCGCTTCATGTTTATTTCTAGGAAAGCTCAAAGTTGGCTCTTGTGCCTTTGAGGAGCTGGATGTATGTGGGGAAATGATGTTTCTTCAAATTCTAAATCTTCAGGGCTTTTTCTTTTTAATAAGAAGCAGGAGGAAGATTTCCTGACCCTCTGAACTATCCCTGGGCTTGAATACACTACATGGCATGCCTGTAAACACAAGAAGAAAGCTCTTGTGTGAAACTTCTTAAACTGCAGAGGATGATGGGCAGCAAATGGGATGCAAGCCAAGGAACATGACAATTAGCACAGAGAAAGTTTTCAGGGTTTATTCCATCAGTCAGCACTTAAGGAGGCTTTGAAGGGGAAAAAGCATCCTTTTTTATATTAATCCACTACTTCTGCACTTTCCCCCTATTCCATGGATTTAGTGCTTAGCTGCTAAATATCTATATGCGGAGCTTTATTAAGAGGAGTTGGTTTACTTTTTGAAAGATTCCACATCCATTAGTTCACAGAGAGAAAAGAGGCAAAATCATTTCTCCTGCTGCAATACCCAGAGTTTAAATGATGATTTACTCTTCCCCAGCTTTTACTACTTAAAGATGTGGATGAGAAAAGAGCAAGCATTTCTTGCAATGGTATTTCTGGTCATCACCTTACTACAGAGTTAGTTGTGCTACTGATGATAAAGTAATTCAGTGAAAGCAAAGGGAAAATCCCCCCTTTTCTCCCCCTTTTCTTTTCTAGTTTGGCAGACTTCACATCTGAAGAGGCACCTTACTGTTCCAAGATAAAATACTTCCTTTTTTCTTTAAAAAGAAAAAGTTCTCTCAAGCAAGAACTTGGGCAACAGCAGGGGACAACGCCATGTCAGTATTAATTAGCAAATTCCAAATGAATCATAGTTTATGCTTAGCAGGGTATGGCTGAAAATGATGAGAACTTTTAAAGTGTTGTGTTGAGCATAAAAGTTACAGCTTACTTTTTATATATTTTTGAATAAGAATAACAAAGAAAGAGTTGCTTTGGAAGGGCATTTTATTCATTTCCTCCATGGCCCTGTTCCCAGGCATTTGTGCTCTTGCCCACCTCTTTATCCAGAGGGTGACACCCACCCTTAGGTCATCCCTTGTGGTTCGAGGCCACGACTGGGGGATGGCATTTTGCCTCTAATTAAGAGGTGGCGTGTGGGGTTGGCCCCACTGAGACCTGAATCACCTGGCAGGGGGTGGATGGTGACATGGAACACTTGTCACCTCCCTGCCTCTTTGATCCCGAGTCCCCAGGAGTCCCAGATGTGCCTCCCCCACTGAGGAGTGGTGCTCCTCCGAGCCAGGGCTCCCCACCACAGCACAGGAGGCAGAACTGGGCAGTGGCTACATCTGGCAGATGTCCAGTCCATCTGATGGACTCCAATCTTAATTTCACGATTGTTCAGCTTATGATTAAGCTGGGGTACCTGCCAGTGCAAGGCTCATCAGTTGTCTTTGATTTGGAAAACTCTGCATCTGAGTCAGAATAGTTTTAATGCAAAGCTCTGTGGCTGCTTTTCCTCTCTTTCCCTTTAATATTGAATTTAAAAGAATCAGGAGTTGAGAGAAGAGACTGATGCACTGGGTCTGGGGCAAGTAGCCATGGGAGGCTGTGAGTATTCATTCAGGTAGCTACAAGAAGAAAAAGATGCCCTTGGCAAGCTGAGAAATGTGGGATTCCCAAGTCTCCTTGTGCTTTCCCTTACCCTGGCAAACAGAACTGACAGTGCACAGAAGAGCTGGGGGCTATTGCAACATAAAGAACAACTGCAACATCCACTGGGATCCAGAACATTCAGAGCTATTTTAATCAAATTACTATCGATTAGGGACAAACTAGAGTCTACTGAAGTTAATGGACACATTTCCATCGACTTCAAAGGGCTCTGAAACAGCCTGTAACCGAAAACAAGCAAGTACCAAAATGAGAAAATGCATTTGAGTCTCACCCTAATTGCATGAGATGAAAGAACTGTTTCAGCTGGAACTTTTTGAAACTATTCTGCCCGAGACAAATGTCAAACACCTCAAATGGTCAAAAATTCAGCAAAGCTACCAGAAATGAGGGAAGTCTGACAGCAGCAAGCGTGGCCAGCTGAGGGTACCAGAGACACACAGACAGATGCATCAGCTCTACTCACAGTTCTGGAAGATCTTCACTAACTTACACGGGAAAAAAAATCTCTGCAATTCTGTGCGTGCTTAGATATATACACTAATTTAGTTTTTCTTTCCATTCAAATTTATTTTCTCTAAGAAGGAAGAGGTTTTTTCTTCTTTTTCCCTGGAAATGCTAGTGTTTAATTCCATGCTACAAATTTGTCCTTTTGTCTTCACAGGACCTAATCATCTTCTCTGAGGGATGAATACGAAATCATGACACAAGCAATTTGTTTAAAGTAGCCTCTTTTAATGCCTAGAACATTTCGTTGTCTTTAAAGCTATATATTTATGTGATAGCCAGACATCCATTAAAACCCACAAACCTTAAGGTCTGTGAGGTACAAAAAGGATTTCTTCTTTTAAATTTTTTAAGGGAGAAAACTAGGCCTGAAGACTGGAGGGTCATACCTTTACTGACCTTCACAATATTCGGTTCTTCCCAGAGCTGCTGTAATTAAGTGTTGAGTCAGTGGATGAAATAAGAGTTTTTTTCCTATTTAAGAAGCTAAATTGAGACGGCATTTTAAAAAGCTTGTAAGGACCAGCAGCACCATATTGTTGTCAACTCCAGCACTACCCTTCTCCAGCTTTTATTCATTCAGTAAGAAATGTAAACTTAGAAAATAAACAGATGAATCCCACTTGAGGTCTGACAGTGTAATCCCACTGCAGTGGTTTTCTTGATCGCATGGTACTCGAGAAAATTTGGGGCAGTATTAAAGGAAGATTTTGGGACTAAATGCTCCATCCTGCCTAATTCTTTCCTCCATCATCTCTAAAGGGGATGCTTTTCTCAAAGTGTATCAGAATAAGTACCAGAATCTGCATATATACAGATATATACAGATATATATATATAGATATAGATACATGGATGGATGGCAATTCCAGCAGCACTGTTACCAATGAGAGAAGAGTACAAATATCCAACAAACACCCAGATACCAGAGGCCTGATTGGCAGCTCTTTGGTAGAAAATCACACTGAAGACTTGTCCACCAAAGGGCCCAGTCCCAAGGCTTTCCAGGCAAACCCTTCACCCTGTGGGAGAGAACATTGCAGAGCACAGCAGGAGCTGATGGGAGCCCTTTTTCCAGCCATGCTGCCCTGTCAAACCACAACGTTCCACCAGGGGAGATGCTGCTCATCCTTCCCTTTGTGTGGCTCCCGACCGAGTCTGACCTCAGTGGTCACCTCGAGTGTGTGACTGGAGCATGGGCTGAAGAGCTACCACCTCCACATCACTTCAGATACCCAGCTGGGATTGAAAGATATGGTTCAAGCCCCTCTTAATGTCCTGTTATCTGTGGATCACTGGCAGGGTTGATTATAACAGTTTGACACGGCTCCAGAGGAGCTGTTACAGTCTATTGTGTCAATAGGTACCTAGGGAGTCTTTAATCTGCAGATATATGTGTAAAAACAGCAGACTAAAACCACAGCTTTTTTTTTTTTTCCTTAAAAGTTGTTATTGCTAAAGCAGTAAAAAGAAGCAAAAGTAATGCTCATTGTAGAAATAAAAGCCCTGTCATTTTTCCCATGACAAGACCACAAAAGAGCCTGAAACCCAAGATTTTTCCCCTTTCAGTTGTAATATAAAAGTGATCCAAAATGTTTACGCCAGGAGACAATTTGGAATGACTTGTTTTCCCGCTGAGCTATAATCTTGGTCAGCGGGAATGCTACTGATGTGACTCAAAATGTATTGCTGCTCTAGTGTGAAGGAAAGAAGGGGTGAACTGTCATAATTCTTAAATTAGCAGAAACGGGTTTTTGTGTATATGATGTGTGAAAGTATGACAGTAAACATGGGGGGAAATTGTTTGTTTTGCTCGGAAACTGATAGCTGGATTTGATTAAGGAAAGTGTAGTTCCATGTTAGGTCCTCATGGGGTTCCTGGATACTGCAGAGACAGGCATGGTGTGCAGGCACACACAGAGATTCTGGCATGGTACAGAGAATATACAATTATCACTTATCAAGTCACAGGCTCCCGCTTTTAACAAGCAGATTCTTTCAAAACACTGATTTGCCCAGTGAGGTCTATGAGATACCACATACCCGGAGCACAGAGCAATTCAAATTTGTTTTCCTAGAAAATGCTGTTAAAAATGGTTCACTTACTAAAGAATTCTGTTTACAAGCAAGAAGTTAGAAGATGCCTTGGAAACATCTGATTGCTCATTCTTTAAGTAGTATATTTTTGCAGATACAGTATAATTTTCAAAAAAGGGTATGAGGTACATAAACATCCAAGATCTCTCATGAGAACATCACTGATTTTTCAGTCCTATTTCTATTTAGTCCCGATAAAGAAACACGTCCACTGGAAGTTTTGCAAGAGAATAAACACTTGTGATGCTAGCAATTAAATCCTTCCTTGTACAAGGGTCTTGATGTTTCTTTCTACTGACAGTCGTGACAGAAGAGAACCACTCACAAAATCAGAATTTTAATAAAAAATTATTGAATGCAGAACTTCCCTTGTGTGACTTGGCACACTTCAGTCCTCAGGTCTTTAGGGGGAAAAAGGCTGCGTTGCAAAGCCCATACAACAGAAAAATATTTGACAATACGTTTCAAAACATTATTTAAATAGAGACTTCTGTTCAAGTTATTAATGCCTTTAATATGGATTCTCATCTCCTCTTTTTCATTACTTTGTGTGTCTTTCTGGTTATTTAAAGGGTTGTGGAAAGAGCTGGTCAGCACTTCAGAGCTCCCACTGCTCATCAGCGACAGATGCCGACCATAAAGTTAAAGCCAACATAAAAGAAAAGCCCAGTGCAGATTTCTATTTGCTCCTCTCGGGGGAGGGAAGGCAAACACATCCATCCTTCCCCATCCTGCTCCTCCCAGCTTCCTACCAGAGAGCAAGCCTGGAGCCAGAACCGAGCTTGATGGCTTATTTTAACTAAGAATGTGAGGGAATGAACTCTTTATTAATCACTATCAGACCTGGAGCAGAGCTGCTGCCCCAGGAGGGAGTGCTGAGGGAAGCCCAGCAGAACATCCTGCATCCTCAGAAGGATCTGCAGGCACTGGGGCAGCGCCTGCCCCTCCTCTGGCTCTGTGCTGTCCTTTCCTTGGGGCAACAGCTGGCTGTGACAGCCTGTGTGCTCCCTGCTCTGGATATCACACACACGGGAAAAGGGTCACGCTTTCCAAATCATCTGGTGCAGTAATGGGAGGAGACAGCTCCCCAGCAGCACGAGCCAGAGCATCTCAGGGCTCTGACACCGCGTCAGGGCAGCGGGACAGGAAAAGCACAGCAGCCATCTCCCGTGTCCTGCAACATCTGGTCATCTCCAGCAGACCAGGGCTGGTGGCAGATCGTGCCAAAAGCATCTGGGCTCCTTGTTTGCTTCATCTCCCGCACCTTCAATCTGAACTAATTCAAAGCACAGATCAGCTGGTGAATATTTAGTGATCATGAAAGCTGGCAGCATTAAACAAACACAGCAGAACAGGACAGATATCATCCAAAGGCAAAACCTTGAGTCCTATCTTCTAATACACCCAAACCAGTGTAGTCCCAGGCTCTCCCAGTAACAGTTTCTTATCCTGACGTGCTGAATGTTTATGTAGCATTTTCCACATTAATGGCACAGCAAGGAAATAAAGAGCCAGACGATTCATGTTCATGAGTAAATGATGTACACAAGGAGAGAAAAAGCCCAAATCCATTTGGAGTCTGAAATCAGATCTCCAGGGATGCTTTAGATTATTGCCCTACAGAGTTTGTAGCCAACTTAATGGCTTTCCTAATACCAAGATGCTCCTAATGAATAACAGGGCTGGATGAAAAAACTTTTTATAAAGTCACTTACAACTGGATTAAGTATATCAAGATGTTTTCTTTGATATTGTCTTGTCAGTTCATATCAAGTGACTCTTCCATGCTTTCATGTCAGGTAATTCCCAAGAAATTCATGGCTACAATCTAAAATAAATGTGTGACTTTCAAATCAGCGAGAGCTGAAATGATCGGAATTTTAAATTGCTGGGATAAAACTGCTAGCTACTTCATAACACTCATGCTGCTTCCAGATTTAATACCTGCCTTTTCAAACACTATCAATTCACTTAATATGTCAGTGGGGAATAACATTACTTTATTTTATTTTCCTTTATAAGGATCATGAACCATTTTCTCTTACAGGAATGTACCAATTACCCACATGCCAATTGTCCCAGCCACACTCTGATCTTGCGGCGTGGACATTCAGCTCAGGTGCACACAGAGCTTTCTGATGCTACAAAAGGACCACTGTGGGCTAAATTCCAGACTGATGTAAGCAGGCACATTTCTGCTGACATCAATGGAACTGCACTCCCCAACACAGGTTCTGAGTTTTGCCCTCTGCCCTAAGAATCTGACAAATGCCGATGGAAGTCAGAAAGAAACCTTTCATGTGAAAAATTCCTAATTTAAGAAATTAGCAGAGCAAAGCTGTGGAAAGAGAGGGTAGAAATAAGACACCATATTGTTCCATTTGTGCTGGGATAGGCAAATTGTGTCTTAACTCTGGCAGCTGGGACATTTGAGGATGGGGAATTTCCACTGTGGCACGGCCAGAGGTGTTGGTACCGCTCCCTGCCCTTGCAGGGCTGCTTGGTATGAGGAGCATGGCACGAAAAAAGGGAGCCAATGTCCAGGAAAGGCTGCATCCAAGGGAACACTGAGGGATCAGGTGTATGGGGGCAGAGCTTGGCCCCTCTGTGTGGCACAGGGGCTGCAGTGTCTGCAGGGCACAGCGAGCAGTGCCAGTGCCGGGGGCTGTGTAGCTGTGCCTGCCCTGGCTAATTGGTCCTGCTGAGGGCTTGGGGGCTTGCCAGGGCACAGTGCCAGGCTAATGGAGCTGTGTGGCTGCTGGAGCAGGGCTGGAGCTCTGCAGGGCACTGGCCTGGGCTGGCCAGGCTGTCCTGGCTGCTCACAGTACCCTGACTGCCTCACCTGTGCTGACAGATCCCCAGCTGTGCTGCAGTGAGCTCTGCCTCCTGCGAGGGTACAACAGGCTCTGACCAGATAAAGGAGCTTCATTATTTCAAAGTTGCATCCACTGACCACATCCCAGAGCTAGCAGCTTGCTCTACACCTTTTGCAAGCTCCCCTGGAGGAGGCAGGGCATGGCTCCTTGATCTGGGCAGAGCTGGCAATGCTGGGAGCTCTGCAGCAGATCCCTGCCAATTTATTTCTGGTAATGGATTGTCCCACTGTTTCAGCATTGTTTACACCGATTTATTCAGAGTATATCTGCATATATATTATACATGCAGCTCTCACCAATGCTGGGTAGACCTTATTCTGCATTGATTGGGATGTGCTGGGAGAAATGCCAAACACTGTTAGCACAGAGTATCACACTGTACTTGGAAACCTTTGCCTTGAACTTACCAATTCCTTTCAGCAAGGAAAACTCACCTCCCTACTCTTTTGGGAGCTAGTAATAAAGCTCTAGTTTAGAATGTTACCTGCAATACTACTGATGCCAACACAGGTTAAAGACACAAATACTATTCTCAACAGATTGATGACCTCCCTGTGATATCCCAAGCACTGGGGGATATAATCCAAAGAAATAAAACTTTTTTAGATTTGAAATGTTTTAGGATTTAGGTGACACATTAAGAATTGAACTGTAGAAGCCAGCATTTCAAAACCAGAAGTGCTTTGCTCTTAGTGAATGGGCATTGCATGATATTCCCCAAGAGCAAGAAAAGAAGGAGCAAGACCCTAACATGAATCCGGTGTTGAACCTGGTTATACATCTGTGTGATACTGTGGCAGGGAAAAATTAGGAAGAAGAGATGGGAAAGAAATCATTTGCAGCCATGTGATAAAGGAGAAAGATCTCATGGTATCTACAGTCTGGGGCATAAAACCTGTACGAGCCAGTAGGGAAGATATTAATGAGCATCTAACAAATCTAACAGGAGGTATCAAAAGCAGATACCAAAGATATAAATAATGAAAGAGAAAAAACACGCAGTAAGAGAATAACGAGACTGAAATGGATTTTGAATCTTTTGGACACGAAGTAACAATTTAATCTGCACTGACCTTCTAGAAGCAGCCACAAATCTGATTTTAGATAAGCAGGCTGCAGTGCTGGAGCTCGTTCACAGAGCAGAATCCTGCTCATTCCCTCTTAGCAGCGCTGCAGACAAGGGATCGAGGGGACAACCTCCTCCTGAGCTTTTCAGCCGCTCCTGGCAGAGCCAGGGCAAAGTGCTAAAGCCCAGGGCACTGCAGGAGGCAGGGATGTGTTACAGGGATGTGCCACGGCTGGCTTGCTCTCCTACAGCCCAGTGGTTTCATGGCATATTCCTCTTTTTAACAGGTTGCGCTTGTATTGATTCAAATCAGCGAGAGCTCTATTGATCCCCCGAAGGGTTTGACTCTTACATAGGAAGAACATTTTCAAAATACCCGATCCTCCTTATTTTTCACACTTATTCCCAACAATGCAATAGGAGAGAGCTCAAGGCTTCCTCTGTATTCCTCCCTTTTACTGCTACACCTTAAAAACCTTTCCAAGAGGCAATCCTCAGTTGGCAGCAGCATTTTGGGCAGCTGAATTTCTCCATGTAAAATCAGCTGGCGACCTCTCAGCGTGGCTTCCTTGGCCAAGTGCCCTCCAGGCAGGTTGGCAGCCACTGTGGCCACCAGCCAACCTTCCAAGGCTCCTGCTTGGACAGGGCCCTTCTGTGTTTTATTTGCCTTCATTTCATTTTCATTTTAATGTGATGGTAAAATTTTTATCTGATAATCTAAACAAGATAATAATTTTGTGCTATAAAAGTGCCTGTCTTCTGCTGCTACTGTCACCATCATATATTGGAGGGTAATATTTGCAACATTATACACAACTGTTATTCTAATAAAATGATAAAAAGGCAGCAGTTTTATTACAGGAGTGATTTTGGAGGCACTGAGATGCCCTTTACTGCAGACAGGAATAATAAAAACATTATTCACCAACACATTAGGGAACAATCCTGTGATTTTGGAAAAGAGTTGCAACAAACAAGTAAGTTATTACAGTGACATGCTCAGGAAACACAGCCCTAAATCTTATCTACTGTAACTAAATAGTGCTAATAGCCAGGGACCCTGCCTGCTCTGCACTTCAGCACCCGCTCCCCAAGAAGTTGGCAAATCATAAGACAGACACTGAGAATTGTTCATGCACTTTCTGCAATCCCATCTAATCCAGGCCTTTGGATTTTAACCCTTTATTTCTACTGAAGTCTTAAGGATTTACCATCTGTCGCTGCAGAATCCATGAAGATGAAGAAGGGGAGAGGATTAAATTAATTAACAAATTCTAATCCTGAAACAGTGTTGGTGATGCTAGGGCTCTTTGAATTCTAATGAGGATTTAAAGCAACGCTGACAACTTTCCCATTAAAAAGGAGGAAAACAGTGTCACATTATCGCACCCCCAGCCTCTGCCCACCCCACACAGCATTTTATCCAACAGAAACTAGTACAGGGATCATTCAGTTATCCAAGGCACCTTCCCAGCCATGCCTGCAGGCAGGAGCATAAGCCCATGTGCACAGGCCAGAGCAACGTCAGGCTGCTGCTTGAACATATCATCAAAGTTTTCTATATAATATTATACATCCTCCAAGTTTTTTATAAGGCAATCCTGAACCAGGTAATACAACCTGGTATATCTGACTAGCAAACAGACCTTGTGTTTTATTCCTTTCTCTTCTCTAACTCCAATGGATTTGCATCCATTGCCACCGAGAACCGCCAACGATCTGTGCCTGCAGGAGATGAACAGGGAGATCAAACAACCCAAGGAAGTGTCTGAGGTGTCAGAAGTCACCAGTGACTCCAGTTCAATAGGGAGAACACAACATGGGAAGACAAAGTTGAGCAGGGAGAGCTTCACAGGGAGACCACAGAGTTCCCCTCCTAATTGTGTTTTGGTTTTGTCATAAAAAAGTCAAGTATAGGATGAAAATCAGACCACACCAAGATGCAGTGCAGTGATGTGCAACACGTTCTCTCTGCAGCAGCAATGCATAATGTGCATTAAAACAACAGTCCACAGCCCCACATTCATTTAAAATCCAAGACTTCTTGTGGAAAAGTGCAAATTTAAGCCATGTCAGGAAGGCAAAAAGGGCCCTTTGTGCAGGGAAGCAACTTTATATTTTCTGACGTTGCCACAAATTTGGAAAAGAAACATATGGAAAGCAGATGACATATTTCACAAACTGCCAAGCAGATTTTGCGTGGTTTTAGAGAACGTGTACTCCAGGGAGTGTCCACAGCAACTTGATGGTCCTGATGGCCAACATTTGTTTTGCATCTTTATGCAGAAGAAGCGAGACATGACCATTCATCTGTCTCCTGTTTCCATACAGGTGCGCGTTTCTCAGGCGTGCTCGGAGCACAGATGTTGCTTGCAAATGCCTTTTTAAAAGAAGGAAAATAACAGGAGGGAGGGGGAGAGCCCACTGGAGCAGCTCAGAGGCTCGGACTGCTCTCTCTCCCGGAGAGCCCTGCCAGGCAATGCGGAGGCGCTGGCCGTGGCATCGCTCCTCAGAGCTCGGGGTCTTTATGGGAGCTGCTCACTATGCTGCAAATGAAATCAGCTTCTTATTAGTCTCCATAGTGGAATAACAAACTACAGGATTCATAATATCTAGAGACCAGTGGCTACATTTTGATTTCCGAGCTTTTGAAACCTCTGTGCGCAAACAAACTCTTCAAAACAAATGCAAATTTGGCAGTTTATGCAGCAGGGAAAGCCACTTGGGGGGATTAAAGGCTGATGTACTATCAGCTGAAAAAATGAGTAGCCCTGAAACACAGAAATGGAGCTCCAGCATTTGTATATTGATCCTCTATAAACTAGTGCTGAAAGTAGATTCTGAAGGACACCAATTCCTTCATTTTTAAGCCTATTGTTTTTTTTTTAAGTAGGAGGAAGCTGAAGAGATTTGACTGCCTGAATGTTGTGAATTCGATTTTCACAAGCAGACTCTGAGTTTTAGAAGCACAGCCTGTAGCACACAAGCTCCCAATGACACTGTTGATATGTACCAATACCAAATCTACCAAAGCCAATGAGGGTCTTTGAGGCCCTGTCAAAAATGAAGTATTTTATTTACATTTTGCTGCTTGCTTTAGAGAACTGATTCACTGCACAGTGTGATGCATTTGCAGATACTCCTCCATCTCTGCGTCCTTAAGTGATGGAGTTGTTGGAATCCTGTGGGTCCGTTCTTTACCAAGGGTGGCTCACCTGCCCATCAGGATGAGAACTTGTAGCTGCCAGCAAGCTTAAAAACATAATTTCAGAAACTACAGAAGAACTTAGGCTACAGCAACCTGAACCCCATTCAAATTAGCCTGTCTCCTTTGAGACAGCCTGCCAGCCTAGCAAGAATAAAAACCAACTTTCCCTTCTGTACATTGTGCTGCAGAATACTGTTATCTCCAAGACATTTTGTTCACTTCTTGAGAAGGCCTTATCAGGGAGGCACAGTATGTTAGAAAGCCCAAATAACCATGCTCCCAAAATGTATGTGCATGTGTGTGGGCATATATCCACTGCCAGCACTGAAATAGATTTAAAAATACTTCCACATAGCCAAAAAAAGCTGGAAGATGGCTAGTAATTATATGTACATTACAAGTAGACCACACATGGGGGGGGTGTTAAAGCATTCATATAAATTATACCAACCAGCACAGAAAGGAGGAAAAGAAACACTGAGGACATCAAATATGCCACTTCTATAACTGAAACATGCAAGTACTAAATCATGGCAAAACAGTGCTTTAGAAAACAATGACTAAAATGTCATCCTAAAATGAGTTCCATCTACAGCTCTGCTGCCTCTGTAAATGCATGTGATCATATTAATGATATATTTTGAGGACACAGGATAAATCAGAGACCCCATGGAATGTGAATACATGGGGAGATTTTTCTTCTGGAGGAAATAAGGTTTTGTCAAAGAACTGGAGTACCACGCACTGTAAAGATTTTTTGATTGTGTGGTTAAATGTGGAGGTTCAACAGCTTTTGGGGTGTGATCAGAAAATAGGTTTGATGAAATTTTCCCCCTCAAAGCACAGCACAGGCTATATGGTGGTTCTGGAATGCCTGACCTACATGCCAGCAGAGCCAGCACGACACTGTTTTGTTCAAAAATCCCCAGTCATGGTGCCTTGGGACAGGGGAATTAGAAAAAGAATTAGGATAATCTTTCCAGGCAGAAGATTTAAAGTCTGCTACAGTTATTCTCGATCGATCCCCAAAAGATTGCCAAGAAGTGTGTATCTTAAAACTGCTGCTAATTAGGAGGTTTTAAGACACCGTTATAAAACACCTTCTGCTTGGCTTGTAAGGAAAACCATTTAGACTTGTAGTATAGAGAACAAAACAGTCATAAAACGTTATTTGTGGCTTCCATTATATTACCATTACACTATATTATCACCAGCATAGTTACATACCTAACATAAAACCATTTAATGAAATGTTTGAACTTTCAGGAGACCTACTGGCAACCTTCTTATTTTTAGCAACAGGGCTGACATTTCTTGTTTGCTGCAATGCAAACAATAATAATTACACATTGAGATGTTAATGGGGACAAAAACTAATATTTAGTGCTGCTGTCTGTTCATGACTACTCACACAAATACAGAGTCCAGGATTAGTAATTTAAGAAGGCTTTGTTGTTGCTTGGATATATAATTTATTTACTTTATTATTATTTGTCCTGCATGGGATTTTGAAGCTTAGACTAGAAGGAGTGACAGACAAGCAAACAGGCTGCTCAAATGAAACAGGCTGCTCTACAAACTGGAGAACTCAATGCTCTTTTCATTTCTCTAAGAATGGAGCAACCTTTGAAAAGTATTCATCATCAATTTGTAATCTGGGCAGCGTGGCTGTCCTAAAACATGTACCTGGAATATGCTACATCTAAATGCAGGCTGTGATGTTGTCTGAACATTGATTTTATTAGCCTGTAAGGATGGCTAATCTTGCCTGGCCAAACCACATGACCTTTAACTATTTCTTAAGTGGGAGCTACAGAAAGCCTGTCCCAGACAATTACTTGAGATGTCAATAAGAAAGGGGAAAGAATACTGAAAAAGTTTCCTAATTTCTTCATGCTTTTTCTCTCCCTTTGTGTTATTTGCACTTTCCTCCTTGCTGCTTGTCTGGATCTTAATGGTGAGCTACAACTCTGCTTTTCAAAGCTGCTATCCAAACTTGAGTTCTGTAGGATGGTTTACAATCTTTGGTATTCACACTGAAAAACACCACGAACCACAGCCAGATGTGAAAAACCTGCCAGAAATAATTGTTGCCCCAATAATTGATTTTTGTGGGATGACTTATTCAATTTTCTGTTTGTTTGCTTGCAATGGCTCACAGAAGAAGCTTTCTTAAGACTTCTGTAAATGGGGAAAAACATTGCAGGTTTAGGTAAACACAATTAGGCCTGATCACGAGGCAATTACAACATCCCAATTCCAGTGAGTGAAGAGCGTGCAGACAGCAGGTCTGTCTTGACTTTCCATTTGAAAGCTCAGCTGCTCTGATGCCTTTATGTCTCTTTTTTTTTACATGTTTTCTCATGATAATTTAGGATTAGCAGCTTTGAGAATCAAATCTGAGAACAAAGTTTCATGAGCCTAGATTTAATTCTGACTTGGTTCTGATCCAATGCCTTTGTACACTCGCCAACTGTGCCATACAACATCACTGAGAAGAGGATCATTGAGTGATCTTTTAGGTCCTGCAGGTTTTATTTTCTTGTTGAAAAATGGAAAAAAGAAAGAATTATGTGTCCTCAGCACATTTCAAAATATTTGACTAAGAGTTTAATATTACAGGATTTATCTGTTAGATCCACTAAAGCGATTGTGTCTTAATACTGAATCCCTGAAAACACCTGGTACATGAGAGGGACTGGGTCAACTCTTGGTCATGAAAGAGCAGAGAGATTGACAAAGCATGTCAATTATTGCAGCATGCCTGTGACTTAGAGCTGTGCCAGCTTTGCTTTAGAAACCAATGGAGTACAAAAAGAAAAGAAAAAGACCATTAACATTGGTGGGGGGG
>VXBQ01015623.1:633775-661708 GCA_013400175.1 Phainopepla nitens | reverse complement strand
GGGGGGGAAGCACACAGGGAGATGTTAGTCAACTCAAATGCAGCAATCTACTGATCAGCCATAAATCCTGGGGCAAACTTCTCCTCCACCCTGAGCCAATCCACAGGCATGTCCAACTCCCTCCATGGCTATTTCCTGCTATCTCTCCCAGGAGTGATGTTTGCATTAGAACTGTCACTGCAGGCGACAGCTTATTCCACTTTCCCAGTGAAATACTCCCTGAGGAGTGTCTGTGTGCAAATAATGAGGGTGCAGTAAATTCCCACCCCATCTCACCACATGCTCTCATTTGATCTCTATTAAGCTTTTGGACACAATACAGAAATTACTCAGAACAGCCACCTCCTCCCCTTTGAGAAATGACCAGCCTGCTGCAAGGTGTGGCCAAAGCTGCTCCTCCTGCCATCTGCCCCAGTGCCCAGCTGTGCCAGCACCTCTGCACACCCCCAGGAGCACCATCCTGTGTCCAAGCTCCCTGGGGCCCCGCACTGCTACGTGTGAGCTAGGGCATGACAAATGTGACACAACTTGATTTTGGGGTGGTTGGAGTGAGCGGGGAGATCCAAGCAGGAGCTGGGAGTCTGCCTGGAGGCACCTATTTCAAGTTGGATCAAGGTTAAATTAACCCCATTCCCAGTGCTCATGCACTGCAGCTCACAGCATAGTAGAGAAGTATGGAGAACAACAGAGCCTGCTGGATCTGCTAGGACAAAGTGCTGTGTATTAGGGGGAGGCCAGAGGAGAGAAATGGTGAAATTCAGAGGGAACATGGGCTTTCTGTGAAAAGGATTAATGCAAGAAAGCCATGGGTTTAAAATAGCCTAATTGACCCAGGCATAATGTAGTTCACAGTCACATGGTGAAAGTCAGGCAGTATTTGAATGCCTCCTCATCATTTAATATAACATTTCTGCTAATAGAATATTTAAATCCTATTTTATCAAAATCTCATCACTCAAGTGTAGGAGCCTTT
Organism: Phainopepla nitens; assembly: GCA_013400175.1. Lineage (NCBI taxonomy): Eukaryota > Metazoa > Chordata > Aves > Passeriformes > Bombycillidae > Phainopepla > Phainopepla nitens. The sequence goes on along the minus strand of VXBQ01015623.1, from coordinate 660,735 downwards.
TCCACTGCTGGAGCATACAGTGTTATAAATTCATGAAGGTCGTAATTATGAGCAGCTTCAACGCTGCAAATGTGTTTGGCAAAGATATTATGCCCCTTCTAAACAAGATTTGAGCGACTACAGCCCACATTCAGAGTTACAGGGTTTTGCTTTTCATGTGCCTTGTAAGACTGCTCCCTTTCTCCAAGATTCCCATTTGGACAGAAATGCCCCATGGCCAGGAGGTCACCCCAAAACCACCACTGCCACTTCCCCCAACAAGCAGGCACAGAGGAACAATCCTGCTCTCTCATGACACAGGAGAAGTAACATGTTCAAATCCTTATTTAATTCAGCCATTTCACATCTGAATAATTAGTCAGGCAGGAGATCATTTCCCAGGATATAAGCAGTGATTGCCCCTAAGTGCAACTCAAGCGTCCCCAGACCAGCACTGGGAGGGACTTGGTGGCTGCAGCACAACCCCCGCAAGCCTTCCTCTCTCTCAGGAGATAACACTGCTTTATTCCACTTTTCTTTCTTTGATAGGCAAAGAGCTCCACTGCCCAGCTCTAAACTGAGGGTGTTGCTCCAGGATCAGCGCTGAGCTGTTGATGTTCCAGGCAGAGCTCAGCTCTGGGCTAACCTTGGTGCTGCTGGGTCCCTTCCTGGCACTGCCTGCTCAGCTGAGCCCCTCTCTGTGGTGCTGGGATCATGCCAAGCTGGACATCTGAGCATTGCCCATAACACTGCAAAACACAGCACTGGGTACAGATTCCACACAGGCCAGGTTTGCTGGAGCTGATGGAAATGCCAAGTGCACATAACAGTCCATGTTTTCCTCTCTGGAACACCTGGGCAATCTAAAAAAAATCCACTTTGGGCAGCTGAGTTGCTCTGTATTTGCATTATAAGTGAGGAGATGAAATTCCTGTGACAGTTTTACACAGGGCTGGCTTTGAGCAAAGGCTGCTGTGTGGGGAAGTAGTTTGGGAGGCTGTGACAAAATCAACTCTGCTCCCTCTGGCCTCATTCAGAGATTTCTAAACCCTGGAAAACCAGCCTGGCTGCTGTCACTGCTACTACAGCAGAGATTGAAAAAACAGAACTGCAAAATGGTAGTGCCAAAGCCCAGGACAAACACTTCCACTCACATCCATTCCTCCCTGCAGGGCCACAGCTCCTGGGCTCTCCATCCTCATCCCAGCTCCATCCTCTCTCCTGTGGTGGGGGCAACCAGACTCTTGAATCCACCTACAGTCTTGGGAAGCCCTGAGCTGGCTCTGGTTTACTATTCTCCTTACAGGAATTAGCAAGAATTTGTTTCAGAAGGAAAAAAAAATGCTTAAGAGATTTATTCTTTAGCCAAATCTAAAATTATTTTCTGATAGGATGAATTCTCCTTCCATGGGGGAAACTGACCAAGAGGCTGAAGTCATCTGCATAAAAAAAACAAGTGGAAATAAGTGGCAGAGTCGAGATTACATTCCCAGAGATTAAGATAATACATTTTTACAGCCCTGTGCTTTGTGCACTTTAACCTGTGCAGGAATAAAATGTGGTCATGTGGTTTTCCATGCTCTGCATTTGCTCTCTGTGACCCATCACTGTGCTAGTGTGCATCACCAACAACAACACTTAATTTCATGCTCAAGCAACCAAGTTCATCCACCAGTTACACCTCCCTGTATGTGAGGGTACCCAAGAACAAAAAATACAAGTCCACACGGTAGCTGAGAAGTTAATGTCTACTATTTAACATTCCACAGCACACTAACACATCTTTTTAACCTATTTATTTTACCAAATGTTCCCTTATGTTCAATAAGAACATAGTTTTTATAAAACCCTAATAGCAAACTCCAATGATTTTCCAATTCTACAACTGCTCTAAGACTACTGAAATCCGTAGCAATCTTCAAACACTTCTAACTAGCTATTATTTGATATGAATTGTCTTATGAATATCAGAAAGAACTGCTTTTATTTGAAAAGGCTCATTGCTAAATAAACCAGATAGTCATACCTAGTAAGATTGTCATGGTACAGCATTAGGGGTGAACACCCTTTTCATTCAGATCTTAACTTTTGCACACAAGTGTCAGGTCTGTAACTTTTCCATTTCTACCATCAATGGTAAAATCTGTCATGAAACACAATGAAAAATCACATTTGAGATAAGAAGATCTGCAGAAGCAAAAGGCAGCATACATAAAAGCTACTGCACTAGGTTTTTTTCTTCATGGTCATGACTTCTAGGTTGCTTTTCAGCAGGATATATCCTTAAAAGCCTTTTGTTCCCATTCTTTATTCTCTTCCTACTTGCAAACACTTAACAAGAATCAAAGCCAACTAGGCACACAAAGAAATAGCCAAAATGCTCAGATGCAAATAAAGGTTTGAGATATGTATTTTTTAATAATCAAAGCAAGCTTCTTGGGTCTGAAGTACAAAATTCTAAAAGAAAAAACCTTAAACTTTTGGTATCTAGCTATGAATGCTGGGCAAGGGGGCACAGGCTGACAAGTAAATATTGAATTATATAGAGCATTTTGTTAATATTTATGTTCATGCTCCAGATAGTCTAATAGAATTGATCAGATCTGCACTTTAAGACAAAACTATAAACATGCTTTTCACAATTGGTCTCTCTGCTGAAAGATGAGGTTTAGTGAAATGAAAATACTCCACAGTTACAGCATTTTGCTTACAGGAAAGTGTCCACAGTATTGAGCTCTTTAGTCACTTCTTGCCAGAGAGACAAGAAAATCCAATCTAACAAAAAAATCCCTGAACAGACTGTTTGACTGAAAAAAATGACTATTTGCACCCAGCTTAGCTTCCCCAAACTAAAATAATTTGAAGTGGTTTGTTATCTTCCTATCATGAAGCAAACACAAATTCAGAAGCTTGGGAAGCTTGCTGTGGTGGAAGCAAGGATGCAGAGATCCAGTAACAGCCTGCTCCAGGGAAAACGTGGCTGTGCCAGGACACAGGGAACAGTTCAGCCTTCAGAAAGGGCTGTGCACAACAACCATGGCACATGGTCCTGTGGGGATTCCTGAAACACCTGTGCTGAGACTGGGAGTGCTCCTGGCACAGCCATACTCCCAAAGATGGATGGAAAACTGGGTGGTGGGATAAAATGATTCAGGAGGGGCTAGGAAACGCAGAGAAGGTCTCCATTTAACCCCTTCTTTGTAAGCCACTACCTCCAGCCAGCACTAAGCACAACCACCAGAATCTGACTGTATTAAGTGGCTTGTGAAAGGCTTTTATATTTATAAATGTACCAGAAGAGAATTCCAAAGAAGGAAGTGCAAGTTGTTAAACTAACACGACAAAAACCAACATAACCCACTGAGCTTTAGAAGCTGAAATCAATCGAAGCCTTTCCATCGACTTCAGTGAGCTCTGGATCAGGATTTAAAGAGATTACAATTCTGAAGTTCATTTCTGTTGCAGTTCAGACTTTTTCTTTTGTTTCACATCACATTAAAGATTCAGCATCTCTCTTCCTAATGCTCTGAAATATAGTATGATCTATAAGAGAACAGAAAACAGAACTAAAGGGGGGAAAAACCCTCCTACACCTCATTAAGATCTAAAGTTTGTCCTTAATGTGTGCATGAACTCAGAATGAGTGTCTAAATGGAGACATTTTTTCCTGCTACAGGGTAAAGTGATTATAAATGTCTCTGTGCAAAAGCTTAGTGGTATTTTATGCAGCTGGCACTGCAGAGTTTGAAACAAATCCAAGAAAACAGATTGTATCTTTAAGGTTAGAAATCAAACTTTCTCTTGCTGGAGTGCACATTTGTTGGTAATGGGGTGGGCTCTGACACCAGCAGCTATTCAAACAGGAGCTCTGCCACTTCCAAGTGTGTTGCTGTGTGTATTCCCTATGGCCTCTTCATCTATTCATTCCACTCCCAAACCATCATTAAATGGACATTATAAAGTCATTTTTTTGTAGTTTTCTGCTTTAGGAGCTCACCATTTTTTTTCTCTTAATACCCATTCAGAAGTGTGCCAGACATCTTTTCCTTAAGCTTTTTAACCTACATTCTCCTATAGTCCTGCAAACAGCATTGATGCCTTTGTTCAACAGCAAAAGCAGCAGCTTCAGTTTACAGGTAGAAATTGCCCAAGCTGCTAAACATCAGTTACAATAAATCTCATGCAAGAATAGAGATAGCCTCATCCACAGGCTGCAAGTCTTCCCAGACTTTGGAGGTATTTCAATGCCAAGCACATATTTTGCATATGTTCTTTCAAGACGACTGAATCGACTCTCAAAAGCTTAAGAAATCCTATAGAACCATGTAATGACATCCCACTTTGCCTCCCCTGCTAAACCATGCTCTCACCAGTGAGACAGGGCTGCTCTGCAGGACTGCTGGAACAGCAGGAGCAGGCTGCTGGATTCCTGGGATGGAGCAGCCCCAGGAGCAAGGAGATTGCTCTCCACCCCTCAAGCAATCTGTGCTCAAACCTTCTGGCGATGTGTAGGTTAAAAACAGCCTCTCGAGGTGCATTTGACTCCCCTGCAGTGGTGGGAGCCACAAAGTGGTCTGCTCTGCATGATGAACTACCCAACGAGTGGCAGCTGTGTTCTAATTTAGCTCCTGACTAGTCCTAATGAATAACCTCATGTACAGCACAGGCCACGGAGAAAGGATTTGTCTCCTATTCCTAGCTAGAGGCAGATGAGGAAAAATCCTATTTTTGGCTACAATTGCTGTTTGATCTTCCACAAGCAGCCCTGCTTCTAATAAAACTCCACTCAACTGCGCTCAGTGGGGACGCCGCGGTGAAGAGCGGAGGGCATGGAAGATGCAGGCTCGGAGAATGGCAAATGAGGCTGTGAACCAGCTGGATTTATGACCCCCAGTTTGATCCAAAGTGGTCTGTGGGCAGCGATTCCTGCCGACACCGTGCAGGGCTGGCTTTCAGCTCACTCTGTGCCACTCCTGCAGGTGAGGGGAACCTGTTCTTCCCAATATCTGTGACTGCTGCCCAGAAACTTCGGCTGTGCTGTCACCTCAGCTCTAGAGCTCGACCAGATGTATCCAGCACGGGTACAAAGCACATTTACACCCTTGCAGCACATCGCTATTAGTATTCCTCATGTATTTGTAAATGTCTGGGTTCAGGGAGTGTGTCAGGTTAATACCCAGCTCTGTGACTAATTTCACCGGTGCAGCTCTGTCATTACAGCCTGACTCAGCACAGGGACCCGAGCAGCTGCACAGAACCCACGGGATGCCCTCATGGGAGCATCTGTGTGGGGTACTGACCTCAGCACATCACCTACTCCAACATAAAACCAGCTCCGTAAATTTAAGTTTCACTGGAATGCACTAAGGTGAAAAACAAGCAGGTTACCCTAAAAGTTTGTAAAAAAAAGCAGATTACCCACTTGGCCTATGACCCAGGGAAGGTGAGAGCAAATATACTGTATCTCCCTGCTGGCATAATTCAGACCTGCAATCTCTTGTCATAGATACCTGCTCAAACACAACCTTGACTCGGTTCCTGGCAGCTCGGTGTCACTAATAACTGACAGACAAACAGGCATATTTACTTGATGTTTACCTTTCTCTTTACCTCCCTTGCACAGGCTGATGCTCAGAACCAGGCTCCCTGATTAGTTCTGCTCACTGCAGTAACCCTGTGGCCCTCATTAAAGAAAAGCTTTTTGAGAAACTGTATCCATCCCATTTTCTGTCATCAGTCCTTTGTGAAAACTGGATTGAAAGCACCTTGGTGGCAAATCTGCCTCTCCCAGAGGTAAAATGCAAAGAGCAGAGAATGATGCTCACCAGCGGAGAGAGGAAGTGATTAAAGGACGGAGCAGGAGAACAGAGGATGAAATGTTGGCTCTAACAGGAGATGCTGAGGATAAATGTTGAAATTCTTTATTTTCAAAGAAGTCCCTTTGTTTTGTTTTCTGCTTCAAGGAAATCTAGATCACTAGTCCCAAAAGCCACAGCATGAATTAGACTGATGTCACTTGGCAATCAAAGACAGCATCCTACTTACTGATGGTGGGAACTGCACTTGATCCTCCAAATACATTTCAAATATCTGGATCTTCCTGTCATATTTACTATTTGCATAAAATGATATTCTCCTTTAAAAAAGAAAAAAAAAGGGGGAAAGAGTTGTGGGGGGGTAGCAAAGATTAAAGGCAGTCTGTCAGTCTGCCTCTGCCTGCTTTGGATTCTCACTCGAGTGTATAAGTAATGCCTTTGATTGCTTCCACGATGGGGCTGGTGTCACCACGGCATTTGAATCACAGCACTTTCTCTTTGTATTGCTTCTGTCAGTCAGGAACAATAAAGAACTTTTTTGTTAAAGCCTTTAATTTCACGTAGTAATTACCTATTTGATCAGACAAAAGGTGCTGTGAATGAAAGTCATTTACTTGTTTGATGTGACTGAGACTGAGTGTCACTACAGCTGCGAGACTGTCAGAGAAAACACTAGTGGCTGATTAGATAAGCAGTCCTGCCTTGAAAAAAAGGGTGAAAATGGAAGGGGGGAAGAAAAGTCAAGTTCTACCTCATTTAAATACACGGAAAACGAGAAATCCCTCAGAATATAATTAATGCTATTATCGGAAGAGGCAACTTCTCTACAGCTTCACTGAGGTCAACTTTCCAGCTAAAGGGTTAAACACCCTCCTTGCTCCCTTCTCTCTCCCCTCCACTCCATCAGCCAAGGCCAATTTACAGAGCAACCAAGGATCTGCTTGGCACTTGCTGAACACCTGCTGCTGCTCATGTGTACATTCACACTGCAGCAGAAATTGTGCTACAAGGACACGAAGAAGCATCATCTGCTCGTGCCAATCTACGACTATTCAGATAAAGGTTTTGTGCTTGAAATCTGAGATGTTGTCACCTTGCCAAGATGAGCCTTCAGGCACCTTCTGGGGCACAGAAGGAGTTCCAGGACACAGTGGGGATGGCTTCAGCTTGTGGAGTCCTGTTGGATTCCCCCAATGAATTATAACAAAAACGTAAAAATCTTTGAGGCTTAGCTGGACACTTAGCCAGACCACAGCCCTGAGAACCTCCCTCCCAGTTTTCAGTTCTGGGTCCAGCATAGACCCAGCCACAAATGGGGGAGAGGGACCCAGACTTTGCCTTCAGATCTAATGCCCTACCCCAACCACAGTCATTTGCTTCCCAGGGTCCATGCTGGGCTTGGGTCTCATCTCTCTGCACAACAATCAGGATTTTATGGAGAAAAGGACATTTTCTGGATGTGAAGCTGATGAAATAGAACCTGCAGGATGAATTCACTCCTCTGATCATCTCGACTTCATGCCAGCAAAATATTCATTGCACGGCAGCTGAATCATCTCCTTCCCTTTTGTACGCAGAAATATGCACGAGGCAGGTGGCTCCAGCTCCCAAAAAGCTTTTCCTTCCCTCCCCTTTCTTCTTCTCATCCTCCATGAAAGCAGCAAACAAGGGGACTGCAATTTCCAGCGGTTCCTTACTGGTAAGTGTGATGCATGAGCAGGCTGAAATGCTGGCTCTCATCTCAGCTCTCTGCTGGCCTCTCTGCACTTGCTGGTTAGAGCTGCACATGTTTAAAACATTAACTGGAAATATTTTATTCTGTTGGATAACGTATCAAACAACATTGCAATGAAACTTTCAAGGGCTTAGGAACTGTGCCTGGAGGTACTTGAGAGGTCTTGTGGACACCTTCAGCAGCACAGCCCAAAAAAGCCCAGAATGGGTTTTTTCCTCTACAAGTGACTCAACATGAGTGACTCATGTAGCACGGAGGCTGAATGCCTTAATTTGTCTTTCTCCTCTCTCAAAGAAGGCAGAAGGTAGAAGATAAAAGGGAAGCCCTCAGCTGGCTGACAATTTAGTGCATCCTCAACGTGCAAGGCTACTGGAGTGATGTATGCCACGCTGGGGGAAGGCTGGAGCCGCCCTTGTAGCCTCTGGCCAGCAGTGCTCAAAGAACTCCTCTGCCTCGGGTGATCTGAGGTGTCCCCTGCCTTGTCCCCACGCCTCACTCTTGGGGCAGTGGCTCCTGCACAGGGGTCCTGTTTCTCCTCAGAACACACACTCGCAGCCATGGCTGGAATTGCTTTTGAGCAGCTGCTGCTGCACCATCTCCCTTGGAGTGGCTCTAGCACTACAGACATTCTCACAAAGGCAAAGCCAACACCACAGGGGCAACAGTTCCCTAAAAAAAGCAAACAGACTATTTCCCTTTACAGGGAAACAGTGCTTTCCTTTTTGTGCTTTCAAAATCTAATTTCACAGCATGATCAGTCACTGCATTGGAATGACTTGCTTTCTTATTCAAATAAAATGAACATATTAACAAATAATACTCATAAAATTCACTGGACAACACAATGGAAAGAATTACAATGCATGAAGAACTAGGTTACAGAAGCTACATCACCGCTTGAGTTAGATGCAATATTTGTTAACCCAGAGAGCCTGTATATAGAATTAAAGAAATCATCTAATTTTAAAGTAATATTTTATTCAGCACATCCCTCAGTGCATGTAACTGCTAAATGAAATGCATTGCATGCTCTACAAACACATCATCACCTTGTAAATGAAATACTCGTGATATTAAAACTGATACAACATTTATTAAAACCATCATGCAAAGAACAAGGCTGGGTAGTTGAACTGCAGAAGGGAAATGCTGGCTCTGGTCTCGCACACACTAAGCAGCCTGTGGCTCTGAAACACTAATCAGAGATGTCTTTTCTAAAGGTGAGAGTTCATTCAGCTAGAAAGAAATCCACATCTTGCCTGAGAAGAGTAAGGAAATGAGTTGGAGCCTTTGGCAGAGCCATGCAGGATGTGAGGGCCGCGGGCTTTACAGAAAGCATCACTGCCCAGTGCAGGGCACCAAGGTGTCTGCTCTGTTCCACAGGAGGTCACTGTAAGAGCATGTTAAACCCTTCACAAAGCCGAACTATTTGGTTTGATATTGTTTCTTCCTTCTAGACTAACAGCAAAGTTCACCAGTAACATATTTTGGGATCAGATCATGACCTGTTTTCTCAGGATGGCAGAGGCTGCAGCACAGGGAGGATTTGGTGTCTTGCCCTTACAGCTCTGCTGTGATGGCCAAAGGATGCCACAATCCCCAGACTGAGAGCAAAGCAGGCACTGATTTGGGAGTCCCAAAGTGGATATAGAGGGGCTGAGCAGAGGCTGTGTGCCAAAGAGAACCTGTGCTAAACCCAAAAGGGTGATGCCACCTTCTCCACAGTGGGTTTGTGTGTCTCTGGACATCCTTCTGCTCCCTTGCAGAGTGCTCCTGCTGCTGATTCTCTCCATGCATTTTCAAGACATTTGACAAGTTTTTCAATGCAGCCACCTTTACCATCTTCTCTTTTTCAAAATCAAGCATTGTACTACTAATTAATCTGTAGGGGATAGGTCTGACTGCTTTAAAAGCACAGCTCTATTGTGAATACTTGAAGCATATTTTTAGAGGAAAATCTCAGAAATTTACTTTATGCTATTACTTCATTCTAGCCTACGACATTTTTAGCTTTGCACAAAGGATGCCTCTCTGCAGAACCCTGGCAGTTCAGCCGAGTTACACATTATAAAATCCCTCTATTTGTCACTGCCTTCAAGCCTCTTCAAAAGGAATCCTGGTTAGGATATGTGAATGCAAAATGCTCTTGTTTCCTAGTGAAACGCTTTGAAATGCGCTGTAGGAGAAGCTTGATTTTACCCTTCCACAGGCACAAAGAGGAGTTCTTGCCTTTAAATGTTCTCTCCTGAAAGAAGAATTCACACAAACCACATAGAGCTCAGGCTGCCAAAAAGGGAAATACAAACTCTTCTCCATCCCTTTCAACAAATCTCAGCATAGAGCAGAATGAAATGAAGCATACATTCAGCAAAAAGGGATTAAGGGAAAGATGAGGGGAAAATCCTTTTAAATAGTAATATTCACTGAAATTAATCTCCAATCACATCACAACAGGCCCTTGACAAAAAGAAAATAAAAACCCACCTAAATATACTCCATGATGGCAGCCCTGCATCCTTCTCCAACCAGTGCTACAGGAATCTGTATGCACATATCTATAGAAACTTATTACCAGAACACCAGTGCAAGCTGTATCTTGCTACACAAGTACCATATCTGGGGGATATACCACAACTCCACATCTGGGAATGGTAACCCTGGCATCTCCACATTTGTTATAAACTGGTTAGGCATCTAACAGGGCTGGAGTCTGGACTAGTTTTTTACTTCTAAGCACGACTGAGCAACAGAATTAGAACATCTCATTTGAGAACGTGAGTTTAAACTTATGCACTGTGTGCATGAAAGTATTAATTTTTTTTGTCTTTCAAATATTTGAGCATTGGGAAATTATACTGTAGAAAATGTGCCTGGACTGACTTTTTCACTGGCACCATCATTAACTGCTCCCTTTCATGGAGTCACACACAATACCCTGAAATGCTGGGGACTTTCTGGTCAGACATTTCTAATCTGATCGAGAGAACACTGTGACATTTCATATGGCAACACACTGATAAAAGCTCTCCGACACTTCATTATGTAAACAGGTATAGCTGCTAATTAATGAATTACAGTGGAGAAAGGAACTGTTGGCAAGGATGGAAACTTGGCCCAAAATCTCCCCTGAGTAATGCTCAACCAAGTGAACTAAGCCCTATTAGCGCTCGCTGGCAGGTGCGGCTTTAGCACCTGCTGAAAAAAGTGGATTTTTCTGCAACATTCTCATTCTTTTCTCTTCCCATTTCCCACTTACTAAGAATTCTCAAGGCGGTTTTGCTTTGCTGCCACGCAGCCGGTATCGTTCCGCACGTACAACAGCTCCCCACATCAGGCACGGGAACAAGGAGCCGCAGGTCAAGCTGCTCCTCTCTGAGCAGGACACGTGGTGGTACCTTCTCGTCACCTCCCGGCACCCGCACGCGGCAGCGCGCTCAGAACGCGGCGGAGCCGCGAAGCCAGCAAGCTGCTCAGGCACGGCGCGGCCGCACAGGAATCCTGGGGAAATTAGGGACTGACTGAATTCTTGTAGGGTTTTGGCTGTTTCCACGCAGGGGGGGAGCGGGACAGATTGAGGATTCGCAAGGAAATCTTGGAGGGTGGAAGGGAATACACGTGTCTGAGCAGTGGTGAGGTGTTGGAAAGCAAAGTATGAAAACTGAAACCATGCTGGTCCGAATAAGGAAAAATTACTGTCTCTTAATCATACTCCAGGCTGCCTGGTTTTTATGGGATGCTGTTCCCATTCAGTTTAGAGGGACTGTTTTACACATGATGAGGATTTCAGAAGTGCAATTAAAGCTTTATCATCAACATAAGACCCAGCACAGTTTGCTCAGTACTAGACTTAAAAAACACTAAGTACTGTATTCTAACCAAGAGGAAAGTGGTTATATTTTTACTACATATAGCTTGGAAAGCTGGGGTTGAATGAATATGAGAATTACAAACCAATATTCCAGAAGTGCCTCTGAACTGTATTCTTAATAAAAGCTATTTAGAAAGTGGGATTTTTGCTTTATCTGCAGAAAATTAATGAAGAACAACACCTACAGGAATATTAGAATCTTAATTTTGCCAAAATACAGCCACATTTTGAAAACTAAGGCCTTTCCTGATTATGAGAAGTATAATACTACTGATAACATCATGGAATGTGAACACTCAAAATACATTTCAGTTTGGCTGGATGTTATTTTTAAAACTAGATTTTGTAGAAATATCTACCAGCTCAAGATACCACCACCAACATCTTAACAACTCCAGAGCAAATGCAAAAAACCTAAGGTGGAGGGATTACTTGGGGGATTTGGGAGAGTCTGCTCAGTTCTCAAATATACCCTGGATTTCCTTTCTGACTTTCGCAGAGTCATTTAGCCTCCCCTGGCATCAGCAGCATTTGTGCCTGCAATTCAGTTGTGAACTGAAGCCTGAGAGCACGTACTACTAAATATCTGAGGAGAAAATCCAGGTAGCTAAAGCTGTGGATTCAGCCACAATTCCATTTGTAAGTGAGAACTGGAGCCAGAGGAAGAGAGGCTGGACCTTAACCTTGTTGGGTAATTTACTGCTTAATTTCTATCAGTTTCTTGTTTTAGATTTTACCAGGTGTCAGGAATAATTGGTTTTGTGTACCTGTGGTAAGAATACGCACCGTTTCCTATCCAAGTGCACTTAACAGCAGCTTGGATTTATACAACATTTTCACCTATCTAACTAAAGCAGATAACTCAGCAGGACAGCGAGCCAACCTATCCATTACAAAATAAATATATCAGTCCTAAGTTCAGACTTCAAAAGCGAAATGGTAGATGCTCCACGAAAATCTCTGTAGGCTGAGGCTTCCACAGAGCAGGAGCTGAGCAGCTCCACGGCTGCATCCTTGGGCAACACATCATGGTCCTTGCCCAGCACGGATTAATGAACAGCAGGAATGGAAATGCTAATAATTAAGAAAAGGTTAAAATGTTCACACTGTGTGAGAATGATGCATAAAAGGATACAACCACTAAAAATCACTGCAGCGATGAAGGATTTTTTTTTTTTTCAGAAACTAAACTCCAACTGGGAATATATTAAGAACAGGAAGAAAGAAATTCTCAGGGTAAAAAAAACCAATGCAAAACAGCTAGTCAAAACCAGTCAGCTCTGTGGAATGGAGGCACTATCCACACTCCAAACTAAAGCTCCATCCTGAACCAAAAGCCATTTGAAAAACAAATTCAGGGAAACATCCAGACAAGACAAATCCCAAAATTACTATAAAAATCAGACATTATTCTATATGAACAGTTTGTGTTCAAAGCAGTATTTGTCCCTTAGAACTCTACTAATGTAGCTGTAATTCAGGGTAAGAAACTGAGCCAAATTTTCCAGGCAGGTGTTCAGTCCCACAGGTTAATCCTCAGGCAGAGCCTGTGCCATCCTCTGCCTCCCAGAGACTCCTCTCATGAGATCTGTACTGCTGGACCAGTCCCATCCTCTCTGGGCACACCAGGTATATGATTTACACACACTACTAGTACAAATCTATCACATACATAAAAATATACATATATATTGGCAGGGGTGGGATTTGTTTTATCTTTAGAATTCAGTACACACTGTCACACTAAGGGAGACCACTGCCTGTGTACCAGACCTTCCATCTCCACATTTCTTCATCCTCCAAAGTTTGGAAGTCACGTCCTGGTATCCATGAACTGCTTTTAGTAATAAAATTTGAGGAAGCAACTTCCTGTAACTGGTGGGAAAGTAACACAATGAAGAGTGACGGCCCCTTCTTCAGACAGGGACATTGAGATTTTATCATTATCTTTTGCTGACTATTGCTTTCACATACTTGTCAGAGATTACAAGCTTAGCCCAAGATTTTATTTTTACACACAGAGTCAATTTCCACTCACATAACAACTATTATTTGCAAATCACTAGCCCTGAACATAGAAAATAGAATATAAAGATTTTTCCTTAAAGATAATACAAGCATTGTACCAGAGAAAACCTAAAGGTAGAACAGGGCCTGTAGAACATGGGTTATCCCCATCTGTCCAAGAGATCCTGTCAGCAACTGGTTTCCTAATCATCACAGATTCATTTTCCACTTGCTTGCTGCAATTATGCTATTGAAACCTGCAGGTCTGGGTTTTTTTTTTTTCCTTCTCTTACTCTAAACAGAATTCATTTTTAATGTCTATTGCAGAAGGCCAATATGATATAAAAACCCCAAACATTTCACTACTCATGCACTCTTATTCATAATATCACATCAAATTGCTGAAGTAGTACCATATGGCGCTTGAGCACCAAGCCAGAACAAGTTGTTCAGCTTGTCATAATCTCAAAAGCTGCATAAAAACTTAAATAATTTCTCTATGAAGTGGAAGATCTTTGGGTTTAATATAACTCATCAGAAATGGATTCTGAATTTTCCTCCTATTATTTGCCATGTTTTCTCTGATTCACATTCCATTTTCCAGTGCAAGCTATCAGTATAAGTGGCTACAACTATGGGGCTGAAAGGCTTTAAAAGCATCCTGTCCATCCTTTCTTCTTGATGGAAAAATAGCTTTCTCAATCAGACAGACATATAATTATAAATAAAAAAAAGCTCAATCAGAAAAACTGAACGGAAAAGATTAATGAAATCTCCCACACTTTGATTCAGCCCTTAAAGCAACACACTTGGTTGGGAGATGTCCACACTTCCGCCTACACTGTCCTGTAGGAAAACACAGCAGCCTTTCAAGGAAACTGGAGTGGTGACATTTAACTGGTACATAAATCCATGGAGAGACGGTGGGACTGCTCCAGGTTTCATCACAGATTGCTCTGTATTTACATTCTCAATTTCTGGAGACACCCCAAGTCTAGGTGCTTGTGGTTTTTTTTAAATTTCTGAAAAATATTTCCAACTGAGAAGAAAGGTTTGGAACTGACGGTACGAGAACTAGAGACAGCCAAGACTTCAGCCAGCCTCACACTTTTCAGGGATTGTGACTGACTCCTGATCCTGAGTGGCTGAGCAGCAGCGCAGGGACACCCTGAGACAGAGAAAATGTGTGGAAAGATCTCCCTGAGAACACACTACAGCAAAAATTAAAATGTGAAAGCAAGATCCGGAAAGGTGGAACAGGAGACAAGAACTGGAAACGTGAAGACATGAAGAAGGGAGGTATTTGGGCTGCAGTCTTGCTTGAGAGGGGAGGGCATTATGGAACTCCTCCAATGGAATGCTGATTTCAGCAGCTGCTTAATCAATTGAAGAACAAAAAGGAGAGCACCAAATCAAGCAGAATTTCCTAACCCTTCCTAGCATATATGTTCAAACCTTGTTCCCATATGGGATTAGGATAGGCAGGAACTGCAGGCTGGCACTCAGGCAGTACAGAGACAGCCATTACACAGCCTTTTGCTTAAAAATAAGAGAAAATCGGGACATGTCTTCTGGAGATATGGATTGGGAGTTTCCAGAAAAAAACATTTCTGTAATGGTTATATATGTGATTGTTCTTTTTTTTTCCTTAGCTATATGGAGGAAATAAGTGACTTGTCACCAGCCCAAAGGGGAAAGCACTTGGCTGCATGGAGGAAGACAGGATGTGTTGCATCTGTGGCTTCACAGAAGGAAAGGAACAGCTCCTCAAAAAAGGCAAGAAGCACAGAGAATATCTAAGATAAATAAATGAAAGGAATCAGTCCCAGTTCTGTGGTGAAGAGATGATGTCACAGTTCCCAAACCCTGCACACCACACAGTATCAGCTCAGAAGGGGCAGCAGCAGCCCCCTGTCCCTGCTGTGGTGGCCCTGGGCTTGTGGCAGGACCTGCTGAGGGACCCAGGTATCCTTCAGACCTTGAGGGAACCTGTGTCAACAAGGACTGATTCTTTGCTGCTCCTGATCATCCTCTACACTGCCTGAGGAAGAAATGGAGCTTCTCCAAGAGTTAACAGTACTTTGGGTAGAAAAAGGGTAAACCCAAGGGAACAGACTAAAATATTGAATACGCTCTGCTTTGACGTGACTTGGTGGAGGTCTTCAATCAGAGCCCCCAGGGAATATTCCAAGCAGTCCATAGGAATAGAGAAACAGCCTGGCTGGGGGGCTGACTGGCACCAAGAGCTCAGGCAACACAACATTTTGGGTTACTTTAAAAGTTGTGTTGAAAGCACCTTACCCCAGAGAAGAGAAAAAGAGGAAAAGCAAAAGTTGTGGTGTGGAATTAGCATCTCCTTTCCAACAACACCACCTTTTTGCTAACATCTAGTTTCTGGAAGAATGATTTTGATGGAGCCAAGGCAGGCATGACTTCAAAGCAGGAGGATGAGAGAGCAGGTGACCTGTGAGTGACAGCACCCATCAACCTGGGCCGGAAAACTCCTCTCCATCAGCATTAACTCCCCAAATGCTGAAACTGAGTTACAGCACAGATGCAAAGGGTACTTCAGTGTTTCCTCAGTTTAGGATCACACCATTCAGCATTTACTCCCTTCCTTCAACAACATCCACACTCAGTGCTCAGTACTTATGAACACCCTCTATCCAATTAATACCCCATAAAGCTGCCCACCCGCAGTGACTTTATCCTCAGACCACTGTATGGCAGCTTTTAACTCCATAATACCCCGGCATTATTTCCATATTAGAGTACAAGGGTTTGATCCAGAGCTCATGGAGGTTAATGAGGGCTCATTAAACTTTGAATTGAGCCCTAACTGCTCAGCAAACACGGAGTGAAGTGAAACAGTACGTGTCAGATGAGATGACAGAGGGTGTAGTAAACTTTCAGGCGAAATATTGAATGCTGATGGTGACAAAGGCAGGGAATGTGTGAGAAAGCAGCCGTGGGAGAGAATTATGATTGTGTTACACTCGATATCAAGCAGGACAGATTTGTGCCTATATAAATAGAAATGCCTGGTCTGACTCTGATGTGATTTTTGTCATCATATGGTTAGACAGAGCATAATATTGACACTATGGCTTTCCTTCAGATTTTAGTTTTGAATTTCAGCTGGAGAGTATGATACTAAAGACTTGAAAGCAGTATGACTCCTTCCCTAATTACTGATTAATCAAGAGCTAAGGTTGCCTACATAAAGATTCATGGGGAGAAGGAGGAAGTCTCATTAAGAACAAGAGGTTAAAAAAAAAAAAGGAAGGGAGGGGGACATTTAACAACTGAATGGATACAAAAGGAGGAGAAAAAGAGCTGATTTCCTAATGGCATGTTATACACGAATGTTAAATTTTGTATCCATCTCAAATTAAAAAATTAAAATAAAATCTTTTAATGCTTACAGATACCGTGGGTTATGGTTCAAAAGGAAGTACAGAAAGTTGCTGGGTTGTTTCTTTCCAATGACTTCAGAAATACATATACGTTGTGTCATTCTGTCCCTTAGGTGCTCAAAAGACACGGCAGCTGTTTCATAAATTCTGAATTGCTTTTTCCTTTAGCATACAAAAACCTGGGCCATAAACATAACACTGTCTGAAAAATATTCGGTAAACCCAGACAGTTGCTGGAAATGCTTCCTCTGATATTTAAATTCCTCTCTTAACAGGAGTTTCCCTGCAAAAACAGATGCTAACGAATTGTGCTTTTGCCATTGAGCTGAATGGGAACACTTTGGTGTAGCATTTTCCTTTCTTCCATGGAGACATTACAGGGTGCATTTCCCATGACTGAAAGAAAACTGCCACCTTGCTTCTCAATTCTTTGCTTTCAAATAATAAATAACTGCTATAATCTTCCATAAAAGATTTATGCTCTGATGATGTCTGATTTTTCTACTGTAATTTCTTTTTGTTAGAGGCAGTTGAATGCCACTTACTGGTAAGTAAATTGTGTCATCACTTCACTGCAAACCACACCATGGAAAATGTAAGCTGGCCAAACATTTATTTTTGTTTTCCAACTCACACAAATCCCTTCTGAGGGCTTGGATTAACTAGCAACACTTTTTAGTGCAGATCCTTAATCTTAGCTTCCTTTCCTCTCTCTACTAATATGCTCCCTTCCAGTGATGTTACTTCAGAAATAACTCCAAATAGCTCACAGTGTGGTCAGAAACTCTGCCTTTTAGCTGCCATACCTTTTTACAGTGACTTGGAAATATGGAAAGTTGGCCATTCCCACTGAATTTTTCATAGTCCTGCACTAATGGGGGCAGTGCAGCTCTGTCTTTTCCCCAGAGGAGTTTCACTAGAAGAGGGGCACATGTACTGCAAGTTCCCCTACAGGTTCAAACCACGGGCTCCACATCCAATCTCTTCACAACACAATCCACGTCTTTCATTTCTTAGACGGAAACAACAAGCCCACACAGCTTTTCTTCCTTCTTAAACTGTCCCTCTTTTAACAACAAGAAAATTAGGTTCTTTGCCTAAGTAAACGTTACAGCTCAGAAAGCCTTGAAGCACAAATCAAATAAATAAGTCAACTGCAAAACAGCCCAAAAGGGCTACAAATCCAAGCACAGATGCAAAACTCACCCCAGGTCATGATGTTTTGATTAAAATGAGCAGAGATCATGAATGGAAGGAGGAGTCAGAAGGCAAATGTCCCAGCAATGCCACCAGCACTGCCACTATGGCATTTAGGGGTCTGTTAATATTTCCATGAGAAAGTTTAAGGCTTAGGAGTTTACAACTTGAGTCACAGAGTATTAGTCCTGGTTTCCAAAACCTGATTCCTAAAGGGGAATTCCTCAGCTAAAACTCCGCAAGGGGAGGACAGGGCCAGGTGGTTTGTTGTGACAAGGATGAGTACGTGGCAGGTTCAGCAGCTGCAGGGGCTCTTAGGGAATGCATGAACTGGTTCATGGAGGGGAAAGAATTCAGTTCTCTTTACCCAGTGCCAAAAAAATGCAACCAAGGTCCACTGGGTGGCTTTTCAAGGCAGGTTCTGGTGCCTATTAGGGAAAAAAAGGACATATGCAAAGGCTGATGTGTGTGCACATCTGGAAGTGTGCTCTCTGTACACTACCAGGACACTCAGAGAAGTGTAATTAAAATCGAGAATCTAATAAAAATATAAACATGGCCAAAGAGGTTAGTTACAATCCACAGTGCTGGACATGTTAATCCAGTAAGCCATTATTCAGGTCCTTAATTTCCAGTCAACAAATAAATTCTGGAGAGCCACTGGAGTTACTTAAAGGCTCAAATTTAGGCACATTCTTAAAAGCTCTGCTGAACAAGGGCCAAAATGTTCAGTACCACCATCTGCAGATACCCAAATTGCCTTGGGCAAAATGTTTCCCTTAATATAATCCAAGGTTTTGTTTGTTTGCTTTTTAAGTTGTCTAACTGTTCGGATAGGAGGAAAATGTCCTTTAAATTAAGGAAATTAGCAACAAATATGAATGTTATTATAAATATGGTAATTATTAAAAATATGGTAAGAATTACGGGAAAGGAAAAACTGCAAAGAAATGGGGCCTTTAATGAAACTGGTAAACTACTGAATATTCACTCTTTGCTGCCCCATCATGGAGCCATGGCTTACATCTTTCATCAGTCTGCATTAGAGACAGCTAAGAAAGGATTTGTATGGTGACACCTTTATCATTGAGAATCTCAGCTGTTATAAAAAAAACCAATTAACCAAAGCAGCAAGAGCTTAGAATTAGCCCAAGAGTAAATTCTCTAAAATCTTAAAAGGTGACATCTGAAATTCCAGGGTGCTGTATTTAATTCTTCATTGGTGCAGACTATCAAGAACATATGCAATAGTAAGGAAATAAAAACTGTAGATTTTTTTTTCCTATCTCATCCAAGCCTGCTGCAGTGAATTTCAGCAACAGCCTAGCTGTCAAGGTTATATCTGCACCATCATTCTGCAAATCCAAACTCACACCCACACAGCACCACTCTGTCTTCAGGACTCCATTTCAGCTCATCAAGGAAGCCAAGTCCCACAGTCACCTAATGTGGGTGATGAGTGTTAAAGAATGAACTCCTGCAGCAAAGAGGCAGATTGAGAATTCTTTGTCTGCTCTGTCTCAGCTTTTTTCATTATTACTGTTTTACTTTGGAAAAAGCAGGAGCAAAACCAAAGCTCTTTTCTAAGCAAATTAACCCACTGTTTTTGTGTACACTCTCTTTACAGATTTTCAATAGCTTTCATGAGCTGTGTGCATTAGCTCTGACTATGCCTTCTTGCCTGTGCCTGTACACGTAATGACAGCCAGCCCGAGTGGCTATTACAGTTATCTCACTTTCTGGAGAGGATGGGAGGTAATGATATGTTGCAATATGTGCAATGGGGTATTATAGCTAAATACTCTTTGGAGTGACTGATGAACTCTTTCGCAGTATGCCTGTGATGACAATTCGAGGGGTAGTTATCCTTCTGTGCTTCCTGAATCTCTTGCTCCTGATGTGGAGCTGGAGCTACAAGGTGTGGGCTGGATGGGGGTGGTGGAGGAATTGGTGGAGAGCCAGCAGAGAGCAGAGAAGTACCTTGGCATGGCTGTGAAAACAGATCTGTGTGTAACACACCTGATGCACAGGTGAAGCAGTGGACTCAGACACGGAGTCATGTGACTGAATATAACCACCAGCAGAAGATTTCTGACCACTCCATTAAAATCTGAGTCCACTATAATGTTCTTCAAATAGCCCAAGGACGGGCCCTGACGCTGATAACTGGAGAGTGCTGCGATGGCCATGGCAACAGCTCTGTGGTCTCAAACAAAGCCACTCAGCTTCCCTGCCTCGGCTTCTCTCTGTGAGAGAGAGACCATCCTCAGTGATGCAGGCAGGCTGAAAAAGTCAGATCCTGCACGGAAAAATACCCAGGCAAAGGCTGTATGGATCACAGCTGCACTTGAGGATCTTAAAGGTTCTTCCCAACCAAAATAATTCTATAATTCCGTGTCTCTCACTTAGAATTTGCATCTAATCAGTAGTCATTGGTAGTAGGGTCCCAAATCCCTGCTAGTATACCCCACCCCACTGCCTCAGGGGATGTTGAGTGCAAAACAGTTTGAAACATCAACCACAAGGTCAGACCACAGGTCTGTTATCCCAGATTGACTTACTGTACCTCAAATTAATGACCTGAAGTTCATAATAAATATTATCAATGATTTTTGAGATTTCTGAAATGTCTTGCTGATCCTCCCCGATCAGTGGGAGCAGTCCCACTGCTTCCAGTGACTTCTGAGAATCTCAGTTTTCATGCTGTATGAGAAATTAAAAATGGTTCCATTTCCTTTATGCAACTGGGATGCTACATTCAAAGGAGATTTATCACTTCCAAATCAAATGGCATTTTATGATTTAGTGTTTTTTTCATGATTTAGTGGGGCATTTTTCCACTCACGTTACTATTCCCAAAGCATCCTGGAAAATGGCAAAAACTCAAGGGCAGCTTTTTTAGCTGAACTGGGCAATAGGAGTCCTTGATATCTGTCTGCAAAGTGTCAATCACCTTTAAATCCCAACCTCACTTACGATGGTTCTCCTTGAGTAAGTGACAAGGCCAGTCTGGCAAAATGAAATTCTTCAGTAATACATTGACAAACTCAGAACCAGAGAGCACCAAATTCCCCCTCAGTCTGGATTTGAATGCATAAATAAATAAGGCTCTTGCATTTATTTCTGCTAGAAGATTGTATTATTCCTTTCTGCAATTATGGAAAAATGCAGAGCACAGGCAAGATTTAGTGTCTGAGTTTTTGCTGCAAGACTTATGTCAGTAGAAAGGCGTTTGTGCTCTTGGGAATCAAAGTGAGATTCACCCATTTGTGGCAGGTGTTTTAAGCACTCAGCCTAACAATCTACCCACGCATGGCACTACAGCAATTCAACGACTAAATTAAATCTCTGAATATTAAATTAATGATGGAAATCTAAAATATTAATATATTCTAATTGAATATTCTCCGATAAATTATCTAGGCATTCTCAGCAATTTGATTTTACTTTCATTTCTTAAGGAACTTTCAGCTGCATAAATACAGCTATTAAAGCAATTCAAAAAGGGAACATTTTCTGCTCAGACAAGAGAACTCTAAACACAAAGAATCTAAAAATTTCTTTCATATGATTGATTAAATCATAGAGCCCAAGACAGCTGAATCATTAAATGACTGCTTTCCTTCAGTCCCTCTGGCTTTAGCAAGGACAATATAAATTCCCTATAGGTCTGAATACAAGGAAATACAATATGTATAATTACAGTATAGACTTGAATGCTGTTGTAAGAGAATTTTAAATGGAGTATTTATGCTGTAGCTGCACTTTTCAATCCATACTGCTGGATGTGCGTGTGCATGGAAAGGCCACAAAGCACTGGGCATCTGCTTCCTTTGACCCAGATTCCCAAATGGCACACGCTGGGGTACCCCACCAGCTCAGGCAGAGATGTGTGACTTACATCAGGATCTGCCCTGCTCCTTTGGTGAATGCTGGAAACTGAGAATGGCATCAGCAGGGAGAATGCAAATAAAGGCACGTCCTTTGAGCAGTGCATAAAGCATGGAACTTGTTTAGGAACTTGCCTCAGACTGTAGGTTTTAAAGGAATTTCAAATGGATAAGTCAAGAAAGTAGCACTGTGTCATATTTCATTTTCTCCATTCATTCTGTGTGTCATTTGTGAGTCCTGGTTTGGTAACACACACACACACAGAGGAGAGATCAATACCAGGGCCAACACCATGGCAAGATGAACACTTAATGAACCATTTTCCTGCTTATCTTTCCCTCTTTGGTGTCAGGTTGGTCTGCAGTGTGAAACTGCAGCCGAGCCAAGAGCTGTCTCAATCTACATCCTTGAACCAGCTTCAAAGAAAGGCTGTGACTCCCCAGAGCACCACAACCTGCACAACGTCCCATTTCCTCTCCACCCTATGGGCTTGCTCCTTCTTATCTTGGTCTGACTGTTACAATAAACACCAAATCCCCTCATTTCTGAATTTCAGTTGATGATGCTCACAGAGCATCACAAAGGTGAGGTGCACTGAGAGCCAGAACTAGCCATTTTTTTTCTTTGAGTGTGTGTGTGGCTGGTAAGGCAAAAGAAACACCTGTTCCTGTGGAGAACAAGGAAGATCTAGATCTATTTGTAATCAAGGCTGTCTGCATCTCTCTCAGGAAAAGTAAGGTCTGATGTCCTTTGGGAAGCATTTGCAAGGCCTTTTCTCAACAAACCTTCTCTCACCACAGACAGATGCCATCTGTCTTGCAGCTGGGAGCTAATGGATTCTGCACTGCCAATTTCACAGCAGTGAGCAATGCTGTGATAGAGGAGGCAAGAGGGATTTCCTACAATAAAACTATTTAAAACAGTGCAAAGGCACACGCTGAAACAGCCATGAGGAGCAAAGGAGATGGCAGCACTGAGGGCTGACAGTCCAAGCTGGCAGGGATTTCACAGCTCAGTGTGCCTTGTGTGTCCCCAGCACCAGGATTTCAGACTTTGGGAGAGCTGACACCCATTTCTTGCAGAGTGGGCTGCTGCTCACAAACAGGCTGTTGAGCTGGAGAGTGTGCTATCAACTGTTTTCATATTAAATATTCAATATCACAGGACGGCTTAAAAGGTGCTAAGCCCACCCATGAGTCCACCACAGGGTTTTGCAATGTGTCAAGAGGAGCTCTCTGCCCCCTTAACATGCCCCGTGCTGCTGGAAACGCGACCCAACAATGACAGCTCTGCTAAGCAACAATACGAGTCTTCAGGTATATTACATTCTGCCAACTTCCCAAGCCACTTCAGGACTTTCTGATTAAATTTACATAAAATGCATCCTTCCCTCTTATTCCCTGTTACACACATCAGGTTATTTCTAGTATTCTTGTGGCTGAGATCACCAGCGCTCAGATACGGGAGCCCATGCTGTGCCTGCAGCATGTAATCAAGGCAGTCTGTGAGAGCACCAAGATCCTGCCTTGGTTATCCTCAGGGGATTTTCATCCTGGTGTAATGAGAATGAACAAGTTGTTTGTCATAAGAGATCTCACAGGAAAATGACACATTTTTCAGATCCATGTTTAATAAAGGCAAGCTGGAAAAACTGGGGTCTGTGAAGTGTGAGATGGGAGGCTCTAAGAGCTCTGCAAAGGTCCTGGAGATGAACTGCAAGTTTGGAGGCCTCTCAAAGGAGAACACAGTTGCAGTGGTTGATAGAGGAACCCATTCTTCAAGCATGTCAAAGACGACCAAAGACCAATTCTGCACGAGACTTGGTTTTTTAAATGAATTATTTTCACGTAGCCCATTGAGATGGACCAAGACTTGCCTTGAAGAGTGAGTCAAGATTCCCATTAGAAGCAGCTGGAGACTGGCATGTGGATCGAAAACTGAGATTCTTTTTGAAGTTCAAAAGAGGATGAAATACAAGATAAGCTAATAGATAATTAGATAATAGATAATTAAGAATTAGCTACGCATGTAGCTAAAAAGGATGAGTCAGTGAGAAAACAGACAGAGCTCAGCAAGGGTGCAACCATTTAATATATTATCTTAGCTGATCAGTGTGCCTGCATGAGTCATTTGCTTGGAGAAGGAGGGGGATTTCATATTGTTTTTGTATTTTTAATAGGCATTTTTATGGACTTCAGTTATAATAATGAGAGTACCTGACAATTAGTAATGAAATTAGCCTCACTACAGTGAAATATTTCACAGCATGTACAATATTATTCCTAGTACAAAGGTGGAAGTGAGGCAGAAGGAAATTAAACCCAAGATTTTCATAAATGTTTCCAAAATAAATAAGTGTATACCAATAAATTTTGATAATTGTTTTCCCAGCTTAAAGACAAAAGCAGAATTTACAAAACATTTTTGTATGCTAACAAATTATTTTTAGCTTATAAATGTCAGATGTTCATTTAAACTCTTTGAAGAGTAAGTAAATCTTTTCAGAAGCCAAAATTAATTAGAAATTCCTATTATTATTTTTTCAGCTATTATTTTTCTGAAACACATTTCCTAGTTAGTGTGGTTGATGTATATGAACAGGCACGGATGTTCCTCTGAAAGAAAAAACCCTGTAATTAACAGAAGGGTTTTTTTGGCAGGGATAATGCTCCTTTTTTCTTTTTTTTAAAAACTTTTTCATTTAACGTATTTTATCGGAATGAAATGGTTTAATGAGCAGAGAATTACAGTTGATCCCAGCTGAACCAGATAGGGCTGCCTTTCGAGGTATGTGGCTCCCATCAAGCTGCATTCACCTTTGCCATGATTTAAACTTCATTCAGGCACAGCCTTGCTAAAAATACTGACAAGTAACTAATCAACTTCCATAAAATGGAATTTTTACCTTCACAATAGGAAGCAGGAGTAGGAGGGAACCTGAAAGATTTGCCTATGCATTTCAAATTAGTCTGACCTATAAAAACGCAAACAGCAAGTGGTTCTACGAAAATGTACTTCTGGTAGGGCTTTTTGGTTTTTTAGTGATGAGATTTTTCATGCCATCCCTTCCTCTCCTTGGAGGAAGTCAGAACCAGAGATAGCACTATGGAGGGACTGGTTTCCATTAGTTATACCTACAAAATGCAAGCTCAGACAGGTCTTTCTGGACCAAAAAAAGTTCAGTGTCCAAGAACCAGCGGTAGGTTTGAATATTTTATATAAAATAGCAGAGAAAACAGTGACAGAGCTACTTCTGTACAAATGAGATCTGAGCTGCAACTTCACATGTGCACTTCTGGTTCCAGTTTGTGAGCAGATGGACACAAAAATATTCAGTGCCCAGCAAGCAAAAGCATGGGAAATCAGATCAAAACTCTTACCTAGATCTAGGAGACAGCAAAATGCTGCAGGGCAATCGGAAGATTATGTGGATGGAAATAATCAGATAGTGCTGGTCTTTGAAGATGTTGATTTGTCCAATTCTGGGTAACTAAAGAGCAAAGTCTAACGCAGGAAGCTGTAACTCCTGATAGGAATCACCCAAGCTTCACATTCAGGCATTGGCAAAAGGGCCAGATGCTGCAGAGGAGCAGAAACTCAACCCAAGCCTGAAACATCAGGGGTCTCACGCTTAATCAAGTTGCACTCTTTGTATGATCTTCCCTGTCATTATGATGCTTTCTGTTTGTCAGGTGAAGAGGAAAACAGCCCTTTGTAAGCCAGTTTGTTTTTTTTTTTATTTCCCACCCCATTTTTTTACTTCTTTTTCAATGTTTCCTTTAGCATCTGTATTCGAAAACTGCAATGGAATATATTGCTGAAAATCTGAGAGTTCTGTATTTCTAGAAGCCAGGTTATCTTTCCAAGGTTACCGGTAGTCTAAGTGATGAATATAAATTCTTCTGTACCTATATAAAATTTATTATTTGTCATTTCCATTAATATTAGAATTTTGCATAGTTGAGTCCTTCTGTTTCATCTCCAGACTGTAGGGTAAAAAGTGCCACAGAGATTTCAGTCCTTATAAATCAACAAATTTGCCATGGTAAGCTGGTGCCAAGTTGTCCTCTTGCTGTCTAGTCAAAACTCAAAATGAAACAGTAGGGAATGAAAGAGAGGCACAAGTTCGTTTTGCAAGTGCTACCCTTTATTTTTCACAGGAATTCAAGATTTAATCTAAATTATTGATTTAGAAAGGCATTTTTGACACATCAGGTTATTCTCCTCTTCAGACATTTCTTCAGCTTAGTAGGACGATACATTAATGGGTCACTCCACACCCTGCACCCCTGACCACACATAGGCTCCCTGGTTCCCTCCCTGGTTTTCCAAGACAGATGTAAGAATATTTGCACTCGGTACTCTTAAGTCATTATTGTACTCCCTAATTGCACAGAGAAATGACACCAACAATCCAAGCTTATCCAATCCCTGGCTGAACTGGGAACATGCCCCTTCCTCCCAGACATAGAAACAGGTAATGATGCAACTCATGTGAATCCAGGCATTGCTTCAAAAGGACTAAATGAACTTCTTGAGAAGGGATGCCAATGACACACCACTGCTACTCAAAATAACTTCTGAAATTTTATAGCTGTTGCCATTTTCTTCCAAGGGGAGAGCTGCAAATGTCTGCCAAGGAGTTCTACTTTTTTTTTTGTTTGTTTTTATTACAACTAATCATTCAACTGCTCCAAAAAACTGAAACCAGCACCCACAAGAGGAATAGCAACACGTATTTGTATTTCACTAATGCTTATCAACAGCAACAATAAATCAACCAAATGTCTCTGTAAAACACTCCTTTTCCCTTCCTTTTCTTTTCCTGTCATCCCATAATCATCACATAAAACCACATGGGTAAACTTGATCTCAGAGATTATCCTTGTGAAGAAAGAAAGCAGCAACACCGGGGAGGCAGCTGGGTCCATCTGCAGTGGCGGCAGGCAGCCAACCTCCCCCGGGGCCGCCGCGCATCTGTACTGGGATGGGATGGGATGGGATGGGATGGGAAGGGATCAGTGGGATGAGATGGGATGGGATGGGATGGG
>VXBQ01015623.1:568362-633720 GCA_013400175.1 Phainopepla nitens | reverse complement strand
AAGGGAAGGGAAGGGAAGGGAAGGGAAGGGAAGGGAAGGGAAGGGAAGGGAAGGATGCAGCACCCTCGGCGCTGGGTGCCACCGAGCCCAGCTTTTACACCTGCAGCCGCTTTTTGGATGAGAGCATGGGCAAAGTGCCATCCTGGCAGCAGCGCCAGCGTCTCGGGAGGGACTGGCTGGAAGAAGGCGATTAGGCTGCCGTCAGCTGGGGAGGGAAACTGGGGCGAGGAGCTCTGGAGCAGCATGGAAAAAGACAACTATTCCTGCAGCAGGGAGGGAGAGCAGAGAGCCCGTGCTTTGAGCCAGCTTTCCCACACCTACTGCTTCACTAGAGCCATTACAAGATCACCATTATTATTAGCTCTACTGTCACTATTTTGTACTTAAACTCACCCGAACCAGCTGCTGCGGGAAGGGCCCTCTGGAGTTTTCTGGCACGTTGATGGGCGGGATGACCCAGTCCCGCTTCTGCCGCCGCAGCCCGTTGGCGCTCTGGTGCTGCCGCCACGGTAGCAGGGTGTCACTCTGTTGCTGCACCAGCTCTCCAGGCACTGCCTTCCTTCCTTTGGGCTGTTTGGGAAACAAGAAAGCACAGCCTGTTAGCTTCGTCCTCGCTTCCTAGGATCTGTCCCAACAGTGGCGTCAACGGCCACACGGAACAAAGACGCAGCGTGCTCCACTGGCAGCTCTGCTGCCACTTTGTCTTCACAGGAACACAGAATCAGAGATTCAGCTAGGCTGGAAAAGACCTTGGAGCTCATCAAGTCCAGCCTATGAACACCACCTCATCAATTAAATGATTCACAAATATATATGGAGCTGTCACTCCCAAGTCAAGACACCTCCTAGAATGTACCATCTTCATCACACCAGCTGCAAGGAGATGAAGCAGTGCATTGGAGTAAAGAAGTTGCTGCAAATTTCCCATAAGTACAATCTACCAGAACACAAAAAATGGGAAAGGATTCCTTTACAGTCCATGCCATGGGTCCAGCTTTATAATCTGGTATTAAGCATAAGCAGGGCAACAAAAACCTGGAGTTTGTGGTTCTGCAAAAGTATTCTGCCACACAAACCCAACCCCAGCCAGAGGGACAGTCAGCCCCATGGCTGCAAAGGTGCATTAGTTCAGATTCTTGGTGCTTTATAACAAATGATCTTTATATGAGAGGTGGATTTTGAACACAAATCCCAAAATACATACCCCACACTGCCTGGGAAGTGTAATACATCTCAGCACAGTAAATTTTCATTATTTGGTGTGACTTTGAGTCCTTCTTTGTGATTTTTTTTTTTTTTAAACTATGGATTCTCTGCATGGAATACTTTGGTGTTGGAAATGTTACAGTGCTATGAATAAAAATGGAAATGGTGGAGCCATGGTTTTGACTTAGAGGGACCCGCTCACTATTAGAAAATTTATGCCTTATAGAATGATGAATCACTGAAATGTAGATTTGGGAACGCTCCTCAGAGGTTATGCTGTCCCAATACTTCAATACTCTGTGGTCTTCTAGGATTCCAGCAATTCTGAAAGTCTGCAGAAAAGATAACTAGCAAGGGCTTTTGTTAATATATGGTGACCAGCACTCCCACCAGAAAATGTTTAAACTTTCATAAATCACAAAGACTGCAAGTCACATTCTTTTCATTTGAGGTAAGACCCAGTGGGAATACTGTCCTCTAAAAGTTACATTTTGCAGTTATTTTTCTCAAAAAAAAAAATAAATTAAAACAAACTCACCCCAAACCCAATGACCCAATACACAAGAACAATGCAGGAAAAGCTATCAAAGCATTTTCTGAGGCTCCTGCCATTTTAAGCCACATTCACTTTTTGTCTTACTCCAAACATAAAAGCCCAAACACCCTCCAAGCAGTTATCTGCAGGCACTGATTTCAGTGGGAATCATTGCTTCAGGCCTTCTAGTTTGATGTAAATCCATATTAGCACATTTCAATTCCTGATTGGGAAGTAATGAAACAGGCAGTCACCTCAAGATTATACAGTATATGAAAACCAAATAGTATATGAAAGTTAAACTGAGATGTGACTCCAGAGCTGTGTGGACCT
The DNA here is from genome assembly GCA_013400175.1 of Phainopepla nitens. NCBI lineage: Eukaryota > Metazoa > Chordata > Aves > Passeriformes > Bombycillidae > Phainopepla > Phainopepla nitens. The sequence continues at coordinate 631,646 of VXBQ01015623.1, read as the reverse complement.
TCTCCAGAAAGGCTGGAGGTACTGAGAGCTGGGCACAGCAGCAAAGAGCCCATTCCCACAGCTTGGTCATAGCTCTGATCTCTGTTACCTGTGGAGGGCAGACATCTGCTGGCTACAAGGATTGGAAGCATTTGTGCCAAAATGCAGCTATTTTTACTGCAAACCTTGAAAACAAGCCTGTTCCAGGGCTGAATTTTCACAGAACAGACAGATATGGTCTTTTCAACCACACACAGAGGCATATTCCTCAGGTCCTGTCTCGCACTCATGATGTGGGTTGTTTTCACCTAAGTGCTGTTTACATATCTTCAACAAAATCACAGCACCATGTTCAATATCTAGATGTTGCTCTTAGAATGATTACTGAAGTGTGCAATTAACAAAGAAACAGAACCATGATGTGGCAGTGGGAGACTTTCTAGGGATAGTCAGGATACTGGTAGGCACTGCTGACCTCCTCCTTCCCACGGGATGCAATGCTATATCCAAAAGAAGCTTCATTTAAAAATGATTTTATTGCCAGAAAGGTATCTTTCCTGAACACTGATGAAAACAATGTTATCTAAAGAAGACACCCAGAAATGCATGACAACAAGAAATAGGACTACAAGACATGAGTCACAGAATAGTGGATATCCCCTATTTTTTTTAATTGGCTTGTGATTCCCAAATGGGAATCCTTTGAGAGCAGGTATTTGGATCAGTTTATATAATTGGCAAGTGAGCATGGGGACAGATTAGGAAAGGATGGTCAAATAATTTGTGCTCTGCTGAGTTTACACAGTGGAATGAGTCTGAACTAAAGACAGACTTGAGAATTAACACGAGTCCCAAAGCTCTGTGTATATCGAAATAATTAGTGTCAGCTCAGCAAGGCAATACCAGCCTTTTTAGTTTGTATGAAATACTTGCTGGCAGGTGACTAGACAGTGACTAGCTTGCTTGTCACTCTTGATGATGTTTTCCTATATTAGAATAAATCATCAGCATGACTCTGAATTTGATATGTAGAATTTCAAAAGCATCTCGCAACAACAATTTTTTTTTTCTTCTTTTAAACAACAGCTCTTTTTTATCTTCATTTGTTGACAATGCATTCTCATGACCTTAATTTCTCTGGTGTTGTTTAAATATGTTGTACATGTTTTCTGCTGTTTAAAAGCTGTGAGACAAATGCAGTAACAAAGTCTGGTGAGTATAAGTGCCAGAACTATTCAGATCTCTGACTGAAACATCCCAGAACATATCTGGAATATCAGATCTCCGACTGAAACATCCCAGAACATATCTGGAATAACAGCATCGTCAAACTGCGAGCCCCAGAAAATTCTCCAGTGTTTTTGAGTTTGCAAGAATCTAAAGTTCAACTCCAAATCAGAATGTGACACCAAATTAAATTAATTCTAAAATACAGCTTTCAATTTTGGTTTTGCTGAATAACAGTTTTTTTTTACTGAGATGACAACTGCTCCTTTTCTCATGGCCTCACTGGCCACATGCTTTATGGAATCTCAGAAAGGTTTTCAAAAGATGAAATATTCCTCTACCTTTTGTAGTGCCACCAGAACACAAAACATCCACAGTCCTTCACAAAATCAAGTCAAGCACCTCTAGTGCTGCTGCTTTGGGGTGGTTTCCTTCCCATTGTTTTTGTGACTCTCCTATACGTGGCACGAGGGTGATGGTGGGCAGCACCAGGGAAGGCAATCTATGAAACACGTGCCCAGGGGAAAGTGAAATCCTCTCTGCATTCCAAAAATTACACGGTGACATTTATACCTCGTTACAACAGGATCAAACTCTGAACTTGGAACACGTGAGCACGGTCTTTGGTAATACAAACATAATTACAGGAGGATATAAAATAGTCAGATAATTCAGTAATTATGCCTGTCTATCACTTTAGGACACTGATAAGCTAGAAAAATACAGCTGAGCCAAAACAGATGAAAACCTTCAAGATCAAGGGGAAAAAGTAATTACAAGGTGTGGGATGAAGAAAAACAAGAGGAGAAGAGCCCATGCTGGGATGTAAACTTGTTAGGAAAGTTTGGATTCAGTAGGATCCTTGGTATTTATACTGGGACAGAATCTTTCAGGGCTTGCTGATGAAGCTGAGTCCTGTGCTGGCTGTATTATTTAAAGCCCAAATTCTGCAAGCCTGGGATTGACACTTGGCTCTGAGTTATCCCGTGTCTTTTCCAGTGGGCTTCTGGCCCATAACTGTGACACACATGGACAATGCCAGTGCTGGCAAATCAACAGCCAGCCCTCGCATCTTCTGCTGATAAATGCTTCTTTCTCTAATATTTGTTATGAGCAGTTGCAGGGCAGAGGAAGAGCCTCCTGGAGACCACCCTCCCTGTGTTTGACAAGGCAGCTGAAGAGCTGAGGATCAACTGCAGCTCAGAGTGGCAGAATCTGCCAAGCAATTCCCCTTGCTGCTTTTCTGTTTTTTTTTTTTTTTTGCTATTAGGTGAAATCATTTAAAAACACATAGAAGTCCATCAGAAACCTTTCACAGGGATGGCAGATCAAGCTTTCAGAAAGCAATGCAAGGTTGGAGGAGATGCAGCCTCAATCACAATCCTAATTTTTCACAATCTGTAAGGATTGTGAAAAGAACTTTCATTCCCAGGCTGCTCCACAGAAGGTCTAGGGGTGCCTTGGAGTCCACGTCAGCAGCTTCAATGGCCTCTCCCAAGAGTCATTTCCAGTCCCTTTTCAGTCTAGAATTGCATTTAAGGATGGTGAACACAACTTCTGCTGCATTCGGAAGAGGACTCAGAGCTAAACCCCAAAGGAACGGTCAGACTCCAAAACCCCACAGCTTCAGGACCCCTTACTCCAAACTGGTGAGGCTGCAGGGTGCTTCAGCTAACTCCATTTACACCACAATGCTGAGAGCTCAGGGACATTCCTTGTCTGCACCTGGCACTGGGAATAAAGGATAAGTTGGAAAAGCCATTTAGCGGGTCTATAATCTCCTGTCAGTGCCGGTCTGTGGCTCATCAGCCTTTCATTTATTGGGAGGCTCAGACTAAACCCAACCTCTGCTCGTAAAAGAGGTCAAAAAATAATCCCCTGGCAGAACAGGGGATCCCAGCAGCCCCTCCAGCCCTATCCTGCTCTCGACAAGAAGGCTACGAGCCGCTGACTTTCCAGTAGCCCACAAATAAAACCAGTGAGTGTGAAGAAACACCAGCTTCCACCTTCCGCTACACTTAGCAGTAGCCAGTCTCGCCAGCTGGCTTGTCTCCCCTCCCAGCCAACCTGCCTTTGATATCCGTCAGCCTCTGGCTACGGAGACATCTGGAAGTTATTATCCAGCAGAGCGTATCACAAACCCATTTACATAATATAATATCATATTTTGTGTTCCTGCTTAGCTGAACATTTTGGATCACTCTAGTGTTTGGGTAAATAAGCCGCCATTCCCTGCATATAAATAACAAGTGAGTCTTAGGGTACGTTTGTTGGAGATTAATAATTTCACAGGGCTCAACCCGAAAAATGAAATGCTCCAGATTTGGCACTAACATGTATTATACTTGCAATAAAAAGTACCAACTACCTCGCAATTGGAGGAAAGGAAATAAGGCTTTTATTTCCCAGGTATCAAAATTATTTATGATTTAACCTGTTTTATTTATATGCTAGTCTTATTATTTTCGTAGGATCTTTAGCACTTCACACTAGACATTTTTCAGAACAGAAATAATACTTGGGTTGCTTTGTTCCTAGCGTCACTCCTAGGGTTTAACTGAGGCAACGTGTTTTTAATATATTTTTGTCAATACAAGGGGATACAAAGCCACCTTTAGTCCATTGCTGAAACATATTTCCCTTCATCTTCTATATCAATATACATTTTGAGAACTGGTACCATTTTCTACCAGGGAAAAAAGAATCTATTTAAAAATATTTAATCTGAAGCATTTTTGCTTGTTTCCATGGTAGCTGCAGAAAAGACAGGAGAAAATGATATTTACCAAACAGAAAATAAGACAATGAAAATAGAGCTTAGTTCTTTAACAAATGGAACATAAGAGTGCTGCAAAATAAACATTTGCATGAATTCTGTTCTAAGGAAACAACATTTTGCTGACATCAGGGATGGCAGTGGAGGACGAATGAACCCTTTTTTCCCAAAATGCACCATTTCTCCAGTTTTTGATCTTTCAGTATAAAAAGATATTCCATTTTGTGTTCTCATACAGTAGAATGAAAGGGTTGCAGAACAAACAGCAAATTTATTTATTTTACGGTAATTGATTCCTTTTTTATTTAGGTCATTGCTGAATTCGCTGAAGTTGGAGATAGGAAAAAAATGTAGTTTTAAAAAGATCAGACTTTTTATTTTAGACTTTAATCTATTATAGTTGTGCTATGTGAAGCTATTATTTAGGAACTGCACAGGTAAGGAATCCATAATCTGTTTTTCTCCTTATCCACCCTCTAGAACTCTGTGATGACTGTCTGTATTAGCTGTATTTACTAATAGTTGTAAGCTGTGGTAAATTTAATCAAAGATAGCTTCATGTCACATCCCATTACCATCACGGCATAAATTGCCATTCATGAATGATTTGTGTCAAAGAGCTCTGAAAACTATTGTTTTAGCAGCAAGATGTTCCAACATGCACTTCAGCTCTTCAGCAGGGGCATTAAATTAATGTGTTTGCAGAGAAGCCACTAATTGAAAATGAGATGGGATTTTGGCAGTACACTTCCACTTTAAGGATAATGAACAGTGTTCAAATACAGAGAAGAACCCCCTCTGCTCCTAAAACTATACTAATAATTTCTGGTATAAACAGGAATAGAGGAACCAATCCTGACAGGATATTTCCAGTATCCAAGCAAGCTGTTTGATCATCACGACTTCCAGAAGCAAACAGTGGAATTGCAGTGTTTGTGACCTTTATCAAATCTGGCTACGTACAGTCAGGAATGTTATGTTTGGTTAGGAACTCATTAAACAAAATTACCTCTCCATTTATAGAAACCGTACGAGTACAGTATAAAACATTTTAATTAAATCAGCTAGCTAAGCAAAAATTCATTACTTTTTGTTTTTTATCAGCTAGCAGTGGGGCTGCATAGAGCAGTTCACATTAGAGTCAATTAGTAAGAAAAATTGTCAGATTTGGCAAGTGCATGAGCTTCCAGAACACATCAGCTGACAGGGAAGAAAAAGTTTGACTAAAAGCTAACCAAGTTACTGCCCTCAGAGGAGGAGAATAAGCCACGTAACACACACAAATGCATCAGCCATGCCAAAACCCCATGTTCCCGAGGAACCAGACTCAAAGCTCTACATGCCCTGTTCCTTGAGAGCTGAAAAATGAGGCATGCATGCAAATTTAAGGTTGTTAGGTATCTGGCTGGCTTTGCAGGCTTTGGGAGATTTTACTTGATTGAACCAATGAAATGTGATCAGCGTGACCGAGGAGTCAAAATGTTCCTTGGTGTTGCGGGGCTGCAAAGCAAGAGAAAAGCTGAAGAATAGTAACAGGCAAAACCAGGGAATTTTTAAATAAGGAGAACATGATACACTGGCTTGTGAGTCAGGCAGGAGAAGATCCTTTCTTTGCAAAAGGCGCAGCAGGGCCCTTTGTGGGTTACTGTAATTAAACGCTAAGTTAAGTCTGGACTCCAGAGAAAAGAGATGCACTAGCTTTGGGCATAACCCATGTGGTTACCACAGAAGGCTCCTATTTAAAAAGCCCAAATAATGTTATTTTCTTTGATCAGAAAACCTACAAGGTTGGTGAGGGCCCCACGGACAAGGCTGTGCCTAATGCCCCTGAGACCAGAACGGGGCCTTTCTGACCAGGCTGGGACAGCAGCTGTTGATTTCCCAGTAGAATTTAATTGAAATTGGAAATATCCTGAAGTCACCCACACCTTCTGTTGGGTAAATTGTCACCAATTTAAGCTGCAATCCAGCCAGTCACCAGAGCCCTTCAATAGGCTTTGCTTTTGTGCTGCAGAGTTGGGATGGGGGTGGGCCGCGTGCTCACTTCGTTACTGAGCAGACACAAAATGCCCACGGGATCTCCAAGGGATGGGAGGTTCAGCTGGAAAGGAGAGGCAGAGCTGTGCTCAGACTTATTATTCTGTGGTACCACATGGATGATTAGAGGCACCTCCTGTACAGTGCACTCTCTCAGGGTTTCAAATGATCTTCCTCTTCCATTCTCTGGAAGAATCATGTACCAAAGCAGGAACATTAGAAATCCGTCTGCCTTTGGTGGAATCTTTTACGGTTCCCTGAGGTTTCCGGCACCTGCGATACTCTTTCTGCCATTGTCAGGCTTTGAATATTGCAAGAGCCTTCAATGGACAGAAGCTGACACCACCCCCAAAGCACAGCTCTGGATGTACTTCTCCTCCTCACTTTAAGGCTTGAACATCTTATCCCAACAGGAAAAGTTCTGATGAGGTTGTTTCCTTGCAAAGCTCCCCACATCAACTTGACCTTTTCACACTCCTTTTGTAAAATCTAATCTCACAGCGCTTCTCAGGTAGGATTGTTTAAGAAACATCTAAATTACTTTGTACTCTACCTTCTAGTGTTTACAAAGAGACACTTCTATCTTCAGGTTAATGTCATTCTCATAATTGGGAGAAGCCATACACAATGGCTTCAGAAGTACAAGTACTTCTCAAGAGCAGGGCTATTAAATCACAAAATACTCATACTCGTTACCTGTATGTTAGGAATAAAGGTGGTAGATGTTGTCATATATTATACAGTGAAAACCTCTATTGCAGCTTGGAATTACCTCTCTCATCCTGCACCTAATCTTGAGAAAAAAATGTATGAAATATCTGGGCGAGCAATCTGAGTTCTTCTTCCCCAAATAAAACTTCTAACAAATAACTCAAAACATGGTTCCGAAACACATTTCTTTTGCTTCTAAAACTCAGACTACTACAAATGCTCTTCATCATAGAAAGAAGTGGGAGCAAGTCTACCCCTTAAAAGTCTGTGAAAAATTGTAATCTCATTTTATTTTTCTAAAGCCATGAGGTTCAAAAGATACATGAATTAAAATAATCATAATGAATTAAATGTAACAATACTCCTTCTCTTCATAACGTTTGCAAGTAAAAAGATCACAAGAGATTTAAAAGATCACAGGCGCTGCTGCTCCTTTAGCACAAAGCAAAGTAATTCAGTCTGGTACTTCTCCTCAGTGCTAGCAAGAGAATTTGCCCTTTCAAGTTATCCTTTGGTTATTTCAAGAGGCTCTTGAGAAAAGACTGTTCTTTTTTTTCTCCACTTCCAGAGTGCACCTAAGAAATGCTCAAATTTGACCGTGAGGACACAATCAATTTATCTCCATTTGCAAGATAAAATTTAAGCCTGAGTTGAAATGCTTTTCTGGGTGGGGACAGCATTTGAGATCCCACTCTTTGCTGGGACTGGAGGCCCTCAGGCCACCCTGCCCTGTTGGGCATCCAACCCTGGCTCCTCTCCTCACTCCTGCAGCTGCACATGTCAGAGGGTCACTGCCCCATCCAACAATCCAGGACCCGGCCTCCAGAGGCTGGGAGGAACCAAAACTCTCCTTCACACTGAGCTTGGTAGCACTGAGATTGCTACCAATCTGTCTCAGCTTGCTGGGCTAAAGGAAAGATCCTGTAGGCTCAGAGCCCCGAAAAAAAAGGTTTATTTTATGAAGCAATTTTTGTCTGTACTCAAACTCATGTTTACAAGCCGCTGTCATCAGATTATCACAGCAATAAAGGTATTTTTAGGATATCCAGTCCGAAATATTTTTTTTGAAGTAGCAGTCAGACTTCAGCAGTCACCAACAAAGAACATGAAATGCGAGGTCAAAAGCTTTGATCTGGCAAGGGCAAGGAACACATCACAGGCAGAAGCACGCAGCAGTCCAAGGGGTTTGTTGTATCAGGAAAAACTTATTTCTGTGGAGGCAGTTCTATCCTTAGGACTTCTTTTTGTTTGAAGGAAGACAGATCTGGAGTGAATTTCACTTACAGATGGTCTTTTGAGCACGGCTTTGAGCCTGACCCTTGGTATGATGCTGACTGCTTAAGAACTAAATGCAGCCAGTGCAGCACTCGGAAACTTCCCGTAGTGGGCTGATTTTCCAAGGCAATGAGCACCTGTGTGTCATATCTTATCCTGGCTTCAGCACGAGGCAGTGGGAGTCAGCACGCCTGAAAATCAGGCCAGGGAAGCTCACGTGCTCTCACAAACACCACTCTCTCCTCCTGCAGTGATTACGTGTGAGATGTTCAAATTCACTTAAGCACGAGGTCAGGCAAGTTCAGCAGATGCATCTTCATTAGGCTTGCACAATTATCATGAGCAGTCTCAGTGGTAACAATTATATGATACTAATTTATTAGTCATCCTCCTTATCATCTTTTCCTCTGATCTGATTTGTTAAAACCTCAAACAATGTCTCACAAATTATCTGAAGGAAACAGAAATCTCTGTATGTACCCTCCCTGACAGATAAATCCTGGTCTTGCTTCACTGATAAGACACAGAAATAAAAAATATTCCAGCTGCCATTTTGCTGGTTTTAGTTTGCCTTGGATTCTCCCATAGAGGTAGGGAAAGAGGATAGTGCCAGTGTAATGACCCAGTACTTAAAATATGCACCAGTACTGTCAGAAAAAGGCAGGATGACAACTAAAAACTCATTTTTTCTGCCCTTCTCTAGTGATAAAACAGTTTGATGGGGCAAACTCTCATCACCCTGATGCCATAGAAAACCCAGTGCAGGGAAAAGAAGGAAGAAAGAAAATGAACACATTTTTTCCCATTTCCTCCAGGTGCACCTGCTCAAGAGTGTCAGGGAGACCTGAGTCACTGAAGCACAGATCCCAGTTAAACTCTGATTTTCCTCCCTCAAGGGAGGGCTCCCCAGACTCATGCAGCGCATCCTGGATGCACAATAACCCAGGTCATGAACCAGAGCAGTGCTGAATAAGCCTTTCCTTGCCCAGAGACCTTTGTGCTTGTGATCAGCAATAAAAGGCTGTACTTGGAATTTAAAACCTCAGCCAGGTAAAATACCACAGATGATTATTTAAAGGATTTAAATAATAAAAAAACCCCAAACCTCTGTCTGTAAGGATCAGCTTTTCACATTCACACTGTATAGCTGTGGACTCATAGCTGGCTTATGAAAGCAGGCCAAAATAAGATGAGACATAATAAAACACAGGCTGGGCTTAAGCAAGAATTGATTTCTGACAGCAGTTCTCAATGTTTTAAACACTAGCTGCAGACCTCATATATTTCCAGATTTAATTGCACAGTTCCCAGTGATTTAACATTACAAAAATTTGCATATTTCCATGCTCAGAATTTGAAAAGCTCAAATAACGAGAAACTTTGGTTGACATAAACATAGGTCAAAGAAAACAGTATTTTTTTTTTTTCCAAACTAAGTCACTGGCAGCAGATGACTGATATCTTACACGTGCTGAATATATCCTATACCTCTAAGCTCTTTTGCTGTGAATTCCTTTCTATTCTGTATTTCTACAATCTGGATTTTAACTTGTGAGGTGAGAACTACAGTAAAACAGTAGCTAAATAAATGCAGAAGAAAATTTGCCAGATGTGCCTTAGACACATGAAAGGACTGAAAATGAAAGAAAACAATCAATATAAATGAGGAGGTCAGAACTTCAAATGGGATGAGCCAACACAGGGGGTGGAGGAAGTTGATTTTCAAGGAATGATGAGGAGAAGCTTGGACTGATGGGCACAGAGGGCAGGTGTGGGGTGTGAAGGACAAATGGCACAATATTTCTACTCATAATTGGGAAGATCTGAGTTTCTGTAACTAAAAAACAGGACACTCTGAAGACTGCAGTCCTCAGCAATGTCACTGTTCACAAATAAATTCTTCATTTTTAGACTTTTGGTTGGATCGATATCCAATTTTTCAAAATAATAGCATGCACTCTAAGAAAAGAAGACATTACACTGCTAATTCCAGATAAGAAAACCCCGGCTTTACTTTGTTTTCTTCTGGAGCATTATCCCACTCAGGTTCATCTTTCACAAATGCTGACACAAGCCACAAAGACTTTATATTATTTCATAAAATAGCATATTTTCTCTTTTCCTTTTCTCATTTATTTTCTTCTCTTTTCTCTTTTCTTTATTCTTTTCTTTTTTGCTTCCTTCTTCCCAAACTACACTCACAGCCCCGACTGATACCTTCAATTGGAAAAACAGGCAGGCAGACAAGAAGAGTAGAAGAAACTTGAACTTAAGTATTTATTGTTATGCTGGAATATCACTCAGTTTCCTCTGGGGTAATTCAGCACTCTTGTGGGAAATGTGTGACCTCATTTGCATTTTCTAATTGAATTGCTATCAGGTTTCCTGCAAGACTGAACAAAAAAGTTCCTTGAGTTACTGACACCACTTGTATTAACCAGAAAAAAAAGTTTACGTTCAAGTGTTTGCTGGGGAGGAGGGGAAATGTATGCTTCGTGTGTTATACAATACATTTTTAAAGTATTTGCCTTCTTTTCCACCATTTCACCCTACTGGCGTGACACTTTAATGTAGTAGTCAGAACTCTTTCATTACAGTGGTTTTCACTGACAACTGGCAGGTTATTCAGTCATCTACAGCAATCAGCACATTTATAAGGCCAACACTGTGAAAGAGGGGAAATTGTCACTGTGTTGGCTCCCTCCCCATTAAAATGTCAGGTTGCATCAAGAGCAAGGCTCAGTTGGGGGCTCTGGAGCACAGGTATGGACACTAAACTTCCTGATTTTGCAGTGAAAGCACTCAAGGGGAGGATTGTCCCAGCAAGAAATGATCTGTGCCTTGGAAGCCCTCGGCCACCACCGAAGCGCTCTCAGCCTGTTACACAGATTGTCAGTCATACAGACTGTGACAAGAAAGAATCACAGATCCAAAGGATCATTTATTGGTGGATTAATCCTCTGTGCTCTCCTGGAAAGCAGCCCACTGTCCCCACTGTGCAGGCAGGCTCACTCCTGGCCCCCCAAAATCTCAGCCAATATCCCAAACACACTGATTTCTCCTATAACATTTATTCTGTATTATAACCTCCACAATAAACCAAATGTCTAATAATGGCCATCCCAGGCGGGCTGGTTTTGATACAGTTTTAATCCCTGGATAATCACAACCTAAATTCTGATTTATCCTTTCAGAGGGGGTTCTGAGGGGCACCAAGCCCCCTGCCATGATTGCTCACAGAGCTGAGGAGGAACAAGGTAAAAGGACATTTTTTGTGCTGTAGGTGCCAATAAACAGTGATCAGCAGGTGCAGTAACCAAATTTCATGCCAATTATTTATAATGTCTGGGAACTGTTCAGCATTTTTGCAAAATTAGTCACAAATTTACAAAGTAAAATGGAAATAATTGGATGCACCAGAAGAAAACTGGTCTTCCTCTCTCTCTCAGGTCACCTAGTCCTTTCTCTCCCACATTCACCATCTCTTTATCCTGAGTAAAAAAAAAAATCTGAAATGTCTTTAAAGAAAATATATAGTTCTGCTTGAGTCATATTATTCTACACAAAACCAAATGTGAAATCTGCCTCTAGTAAAAGCCACAAACCATATAAGGGTCATGGCCTGAAACATACTGAACTGGATACAGTAAGGTTTGGGGTTCTTTTTTCAGCACAAACACTATTATTTTTTAAAATAATCTCATAATCATATTTATTTCTTTAGTAAACAAAGGATTATTTTGCTTGCAAAAACCACAGGCATTTAAATAAAACACAAGTCAGATGCCTGCTATAGGGACCCACAATAAAACTGCTTATGACCTTGTCATTAGTCTTGTTTTCCGTATTTTTCCAGCCTCAAACTACACACTAATAAGGCTTTTAGAAAGGAGGGATATGAATTTTAAGAAGCTTAGCTCTCTCTGTTTTCAACCAGAGTTCAGATTACATTAACATTAGATGAATTTCCAACCAAATATTCTACTAGAACAGAAATGTGTGCTTATTCAGGTTTTTTTTTCTGCCACACTGAGAAGAAATTTAAAGCAGTATATATGACATCTTACTTTGCTCCTTCAATATTTAATTACTTTTAGAAGGAAGTAGTATTTCTTTGGTTAGAAATGGCAAATAGAGTTGACAATAACAAACAGGGCTTAATTACATCTTGCACAAGCCCAAGCCTTACTGAACATCAGCAGAAGTGTATTCATGTGACTCTAAGCCCTGCAAAATCTTAGGGGTCAGCCCACTGGACAAGTGAGAGATTTAAGTCTGTCCAAGTTCTTTTCCTTTTTGTCTCACATGTGGCAAAAATTCTCCCAAATGGCACAGAGTTACATGGTGGAATTATAACAACTTGACACAGAAAGTCTCTCCTTCTTTCCTCATCCTGCCCTGCACTGTCTGTCCAAGCCCTACAGGAAGGATGACAGCAGAGTCTTGCTGTTCTTACCATTTCTGTGGTGCATTAATCCAAATTACAGCCATGGCCAAGAGACCCCACCTGTCCCTGAAGGAACCATGGCTGCTCCCAGGACACACATCTTCATCCTTACTCTGAAGGTCTTCCAGATCCATCAATAAATCAGTCTCTTGAAACAATTCCCTGCCAAATCCTGCCCAAATGTCACCACCCAACCAGCCCAGCACTGTGTTGTTTGAGCCAGCACCAGAGAACTGCATTTACTCTGTGTGGTAAAGGATCTTCAGCCCAGACTAGTACTGAAAATGGAAAGATGAACTGCTGCTGCCAAAAATGATATGGAAGAGGTGGGAAAGTGACAGCTACTCCAGGGGCAGAGCAGAAGAAGTGTGTTTTCATGGAGCAGCCCCCAGCTGCAGTGGCTCTGTGCAGCCCAGCACCACATTTCACTGAAGGAACACCGCTCTCAGACTGCTGGGCAGGGACAGAGCCCTCCTGCTTTTCAGCTGTGTGTATGGAACTAAAGCAGAAAGAAACTATCTGTACCCTCCTGACTGAAAGGCTAGCTCTGGCTTTTCTGTGCCGGGGTGGGCCAGGGGAGATGCTGGCACCGAGCAGAGGGGACGTTTGGCACCGCAGTGCCGCGCTGTGCTTCACTGCCTGCCCTGTGTGGGAGCACGTGCCCCTTATCAGGCAGCAGCAATGCTCCTTTGTCCTTGTAAAGGAAGGAACAAGCCCAAATCTCCCCTCTGGAAGCTGCAGGGCCATGCAGATTGCTCGCAAGAGTAACTCTGCAAACCGGGCAGATGAGGAGCAGGGCAAAGCTGCCAGCGTGTGGTTCCAGGCCTGCGCTGTCACAAAAGAAATCTGAACTTAAAACCACCAAGAAGATGGTTAACTTTGAGTCTTCACCCTTCATCTGCTGGTTTGACTTGGAGTCAAGAGAGATTATCAGCAGTGAGGTGCAAACATCATGTACACAACATACAGTGTATGACAGAGACAAGTGGTCAGTCAAAAATACAGGAGTATGAACTTAGAGAACACTTCCCTCACGGAGACCTTAAATAATTTCTGTCAGAGACGTTCAAGGGTCATTTGCAAGGAATTTGATGCTGCTCATGGTATCTCCTACTTGGACATTTCCTTATGAAGCACAGACCAGACAACACAAACACTTTGGGGCAAAGGAAGAACAAAGTAGGAAGAAGAGCTTTGAAAAAACTCTTACCTTGTGTCCATTGTGTTGGGACTTCTCTGCCACCAGAAACCTGACCATGGCCTCCCACCTGGCCAGGGTCTGGGGGTCCCAGGCGGTCACCACCAGGATCAGCTGCTTGGGGGGCAGCTGCAGGTGGTGGGCAGCATACAGGGTCCCATCTGCCCTCACCTTGAAGTCCAGGCTGTTGGTTTCGTACCGCACGCCCTTGTTACCGGCACAGTTATTAAATTTTACTAGAACAGAGAGGAAGAGATGGGAGAAATGTGTGAGATTGGCATGATAAGGAAAGCAATCAAATACAAGTTTCAGACATTTAATTTTCACTGATGTCTTCTATATCTCTAATAACCATCAAGGAAATGATTTAACTGTTTCTTCGACCTTTCAGGAGTGTTCTTGTGCTTTATCTGTTCCCCAGGGAAGAAGTTGTAAGCCATTTTTAAAGTATTTGATACAGTTTCATTAGATCTCAAACACAGCTGTTCCCCATTTCTACAGGTGGATTTCTCCCTTGTTGCCATTATCTTTTAAATTCAACTGGAGTCTATTACCCACGCTGCGGGTATTTTTTTTCAGGAAATGTTCTTCATTTCCCTAACCCTTCAATAACCTACTTACCAGATAGCCTATTTGCACATTCTTAACTGAAATGCAAAAGCCCATAACAATTCCATTATCAGAAGTATAAAAACAACAAAAAAATTAACACGGAAATAAAAGTTGAAACCATTTTCGAGCACGCATCCTCTGCTGGAACTGGACTCTCCCATCCTGAGATGCATTCCCACCTTGGCCAACCCTTTACATGTTACAGCTACTGCAAAAAGGAACTGTAAAACTGGGCTTCATAAACCATAACGTGTCATTTGAAAGCCTGCTTTGTCAGATCAAAGCTCCCCACTCACTGATATTTCTATTTTCGCCTTTTTTTTGGTCAAAGTCTTTCACAGTCTAGTTTGAAAGCTATTTTTATTGGCATTATGAAACATGTCACATACATTAGACCAGAAAAAAAAACAACCCTACTATATGACAGAGTTGACAAATCTGATAGAAATTGAACCTGCAGCTAATAACACAGGAAACAAAACACTTTCTGCCATTTGAGTAATCCACGGGGCGGAACACACATGTGGTGAAGGAAAACATATTGTACCCGTAAAAACATCTCAAGCGAGTGAGAACGGATGCACAGCGTTCCAGCTCAGATCCTTAGGCGGGTTCTCACGCTGAGATGCTCCAGCATGCCTCGATATGAGGAGAACCTGCTGGGCCAGCCCTGGTGGGCTTCAGCAGGCACTTAACTCCTGCAGAAGAGGGGCTGGGTCAGCTGGATCTGACCCCAACTGGCTGTGGTGGGAGAAGGGATGCAGGACACGCTGGGTGAGAGGAGCTTCTGGGACAGGTGTCCCCCAGCTGTCCCCTGCCCTCTGTACCAAGCACAGCTCTGCAGTGCTGCTCTGAGCTGAATCAAGGACTTATTTGTAATTGAATTAAAAAAAAACAATCATGGCACAGGTGAAAGAAAAAAGCAGCCAGGAAATGGTTCAACCCAGCCGGCTGCCAAAGCCCCTGGCTGCATCCAAGGATGGAGAAATGAGAAGCAGACACAGGAGGGGAAAATCCTTCCCCTCCTTCACCAAACTGCACCCCTCAATGGGGTGCTGTGAACGTGTCATAACTGCACATCTACAGAGGCTTTCTGTGCTGTGTATTTATTTAGACCACACTGGTACATTTTTGTGTGGTGGGAAGTGTTACCAAATGCTGCAGCAACTGCTGGGCACAAACAGCGAATGTCACACATTGATTTATGAAAAATAAGACGGATCAAGTTATCTAGTACATAAAAAACCTGAAAGCCCTGGATGAGATTAAGTACAGACACGGTTTGCTGGCACCTACAAGAACTGGGACAATCTCAGAGACCTGTGAGGGGAGATACCCTGGACCTCTGGGACCATCCTGCTGGGAAATCGACTTAATCTCTCTAGAATTTCTGCAACTCTGCCCTGCATTAACAGCTACAACAGACACATGAACATATCAAGTGCATCTTTACTTCTAGATGTTATTTATTTTCAGCTTATGGTCACTGTTAAAAACTTAGCACATGAGCTGCTGTATTTGCTGCACCCCTCTGCTGTGTAATGGTCATGTAAAACTCAAGTTCCATCCCTACTCCCCAAGTACCCACTGAAAGACATTTAAAGAAGAGAGAAAGGAGTGATAATGACTGGACATTAAAAAACATTTCAGAGCTTACTTTGATTTTATTGAGATTAAAAGAAAGCCCTACCGTGTACCAGTAGTCTGAGAGGAAAAAAAAAAAAAAAACAACAAACCTTTTCTATACGTGTATGCAGTGATTTCAGTATTCAAAGTACTTAAACATCTGCTTAAGACCCAGCTCGTGGCTCCAAGATGCTGTTCTGGTGTCATATGTCACTGTGTCGACTTTTATGCTCCATTATCTAAAAATGGCTACCTCGTAGACAAAGTCCCTCTGTGACTTGCTAATTACTTCCATTAGTTTAAAACAAACTTGACTAGAGACAGAGAAAATCCTGAGAGAAATCGTCTGATTTTTTTCTTCCTTTTTTTTTTGTAACAAGCACCGTCTGTGCCCCACATTGCTCCTCTCAGGTAGCACAGGTAGGTGAATGCTCAGCAGAGGATCAGCACAGACAGCTCCTCTCCTAAGAGCCTTCAGGAACTGCAAGGAAGACTTCAAGGACACAAAGATTCCACAGTTTTCAGTCACTGCACAGCAGCAAGAGGCCCAGGCTCACCTGGGCAGCTCTGCAGATTTCAGCCCCACAGGGATGACCCTGCTCTGGCTCCAGGCACTGTTCACACTCAGCATGGGAAACACTGGAAATGCAGGAGAGCTGAGCTGCTCCCACGTCCATCACGGGGAAGGGCACAGCTCAGTCAGACCCAATGATCTTGGAGGGGTGTTCTAACCCAAAGGATTCTGTGATCAGAAATCCTAAATCATCCTCTTTGCTGCCCTTTGAAAATGAGTCCTTGGGATGTTACAAGCTGCACTGTTATGTATTATATATATATATATCTATACAAAGATCCACATAATCTATAATTCTCATTTAGATATATTTTTATATATATATAAAAAATACTTTTCCCAAATATATATGTATAGGCTTAGGAAAAAAAAGTAAAGCTATTGCTCTATAATAAATAGCATAGCTCAAGGAAAGGAAATCTCATCCATATTTTCAAATTCTACCTCTTAGCCCTACTCTTTGCTCTTATGGAGACAGAAATTAAAATTTCATTTAATGGCAGACAACTTTTGCTTTTTTTCCCCTTTTTCTCCTTTAGAAATCTCTAAGTCTATGTAATTTGCAGTTGATGCAACTCTTGACTTTCAAATAATGCAATAAATAAATAAACATTGGCTGTGTTTACTAGACTTAGAACTCTGTGGACACAAATCAATCTTTCTTTGACCAGTCTGAAACCTAAAGAACACTACACGAATTTAACATTCAAAAGCTGCAGCATCAGTAATTAGGATTTTGGATAAACAGCAGAGTCACACATCTATCATTTTTACACGATGGCAAAAAAACCCCAACTTTTTTAAAAATATGCTGGAAAAATGTTCAGTGAAGCTTATCGAAAGCTTATGCTGAAAACAGCATCTAATGCCTGATGAAAGGAAAACCAAGAAGGCACCCTCATTAGCAAGCTTTTAGGTTTAACCCTTTACCCTCATCATTTTTAATTGCTTCTCTGTGAAAGGAGGAAGTACAACAATTTGATAAGCTGAAACAGGTACTGAGCGATGGGCAGAGAAGCTGCAGGAATCTGCAGCAAACTGCCGGGCATCTGAAAAAAAAAGGTATTTTACTTCAAAAAAGACACAGGGTAAAAAAAAAATTCAACAAGTTTTGCATTGTTCCTTTTTATTATTTAGCTTGTTAAGCTGGCTGGACAGAGTCAAATGATCAAGCCAGGATCTTGAAAGATGTAGGAATACACTGAACTTCTTGCCCCCCAAATGTCTGAAAGAAATACTGAATTTAATAGGACTATAAATGGTATAAACCAAAGAATTCGCTTTTAGCCTTATCCTTCTGGATTTTCCTTTGACTTCTCCTAGTCCATTAAAAAGTGCCCCCTCTGGCAAGCAGCACAGGGCTGGAAGAGCAGGAGGGATAATACTCGTTTATTAGGATAAACCCCCTGGCAGGACATTATCCCACAGTTCAGGATATGGGTCCCTTCAGGACTCTGTTTTTTGCCATGGTTTTGAGGATTATCTCTGCAAAAGATGTTTCTTTCCAGATGAACTTTAAAGCAGCAAACACACAGCACTATTCCAACAGGATCCATCTGCTTTTCAAGTCGTGTCTCTTGACCAGCTCCCTTGCACCCGGTGCACTGTGATAAATTTAAGCTGCCAGATCCACCCCTCACATCCCTTCTGTGAACTTCATTAAGGTGAGGATGGCTTAACTGCAATTCCTTTGGGAATTTCAGATGTCTGGGTAACCTGCAGAGTCCTCAGCATGCACGGAAATGTCCCTCCTCTGTGATCATGAGCAGATCACTTGAATTCCTGCCCTGGCACTTCTGGCCCAATGCTCCCAAATGTCTGTACTCATCCATCTCCTCCAGCCTCCCAGGGGGGTTCAGTCCTGGCCAGCATTCCCTGCATGTCACCACACCAGAAATTAAAAAAAATCCCAAACATATCCTGTGTGGAGAGGCTCCTGTTGCCTAAGAACAGGCATGAAACCATTCAGTTAACCACAAAAATGCACGGGCACATTACAGCCTCACGAAGTGATTTCTCCATTAAGTGCTAATGTGAAGCAGAGCGTGCTGTGCCTTGTTGGGAAGCTGCTTTTATTTGGCAAAGTAAGTATGCAGCATAAAATTTTACACGGTCACATTTTCGAGGCATCCTTCTTTATGTTCGTGCAATCCCTCTGTGATTCTGTGAGAAAACTGTTTCACAGCAGTGGGAACCAACTGCAGCTGAGTGAATTCCCCACGGCCACGCTGGAAACCTGGAGCAAAGCTGGGGTCTGATTTCTGGAATTTAAACAGCCAGGAAACTGCCTCCATCGCCCAGATATAAGTGAAGAAAAATTAGAAAGATGGACTTTTAAAAAGCAAGCAGAGGTAGATCCTTCTCCCTGCAAACCACTGAGCATTTCCAAATTAGTGCAGGGTGAAAAATTTAAGGGATGCCACACAAATTATTGCAATTGTTGTGTGAAATGGAGCCCCATGAGTACATGTAAATACACGGTGGAATTATTCTGTGACTGAAGTATCTTGTCTACAAAAGGCAACTACTGAAATGGAGGCAAGAGGATTTTAATAGAATTATAGAGTCACAAAGGTTGGAAGAGACCTCTAAGATCAGCAAGTCCAGTCCTTAACCCAACCCTGTCAGGTCCAGCCCTAAACCACGTCCCCAAGTGCCACGTGTGTCTGTTATCTGAGCATTTCCAGGGATGGTGATTCCACCACTTCCCTGGGCAGCCTGTGCCACTGCTTGACAACCCTTTCAATGAAGAAAGTTTTTCTCATGTCTAACCTAACCCTCCCCTGGTGCAACTTGAGGCCATTTCCTCTTGTCCTATCTTGTCCTATTTTGCTTCTCTGTATTAAAAGGATGGATGTATCCAGGTACTACAGGCATTTTGACCACTCTGGAACAACTCAGAGATGTTGTTTAAGTGTTTTGTGGAAATTAAAACGGACTTGAGCCATCGCACTTACACACAATGCTACATCTAAGCCTGGACTCCTGTTTCTATCCCACTCCTGCTCACAGTAAATCCCACACTATCATACAATACACAGCCAGATTTGCTTCCTGCAGTTCATTAAATGCTCAGAGCCCTTCTCCTTCTCTACAAGAAAAACAACACATAAATAGGAAAAAATGATGGCTGTAAAAGCTGATGGAGACAATGTGTAATTTTCATCCTCTCATTACTAATTTTATAGGTTACATTTTCCACCATGTCCCCATAAAGGATATCACACTAATAAACTCTTAGTGTCTTTATTTAATATTTATAGCACTGTGGGAGAACCAAACTCTTCTGGTAAAAGGTAAAAACAGCAATTCAAACAGCTGCTTCAAAGACTAATAAACACATCCCTAGTGACTGAGTTTAAGAGTATACAGTTTAAAAAAATGCTTTGATAAAAAAAAATGTAGGAAATAAATGGATGGAGGTTGGTTGGTATATGAAGGTAAATAAAAATGTGCACACTCACATCCTCAGCTTCACAAAGCATTGATTATTCATGAAGTGTTCTTGGAGAAAAAACAAATATAATGAATGAGTTTGGAGAATTAATGAACTATCCCACAGTCTGCTGAAAACATTTAGCATGATTTAGCATGTTTTTAATGTTATTTTCTTGTAATTAATGGCACAGAAATCTGCTGCAATTCTACCCATTTCCCAAATCTCAGGTCAAGGCGAAACATTACATCCAATTTTCAAGTGCATTATTTATGATTTCTGAGCTATGACTGCTAATATTTGCCTTACTGGAATAATAGTACATTACCATAACAACTTACCATATGCAGTTATGTTAAACAAAATCTTTCTTTATTTATCTTTTTGTAATCTTCAGTTACAGCAAATCCTCCCATTCAGAACACGCAACAATACAACATTCATGACATTCCCAACCTCTTGCATGCTTGTTGGAAATGGCTCCATGTGCCACTCAACTGATGACACCTTGGAACCAGTAAACGAGCAGCAATCTGCCTCCAGCAGAAACTGAGATGGATTTCAAAAGGGACACAAAAGTATTTTATGTTTAAAGGCACATTTTGAATTCGCCCTCTTTCAGTTCCAAAGTTCAACCCCCTGCAAGATCAGATTATCCATGTGAGTTTTAGGCACACACCACTGAATTCCTGACTACCTCATGTTCATCTGCAGCTGTTTTGCTTCCACAAAGCCAGGACTGTAGGTTTTATAGAGAAAATGGCAAGGCTTTTTTGTGCACAAGTCATTTTTTTAAAAAATATAAAACACTTCTGTGGGCTTGATGGAACTACATGGAAAAGTCATCTTTTCATTTCCAGAGCCACCTAAACGCCTTCAACACCTTTTCCAGCTTTATATTCACTTTTATCAGCTCTTGCTTACACCGAATTTCTGTTTCCATGGCCAGAGAAAAAGAAAAGGAACAATCCAATTCAACAGACAACTCGGGATCCTTTAAAAAGTCACTCTGTCACGTGTGCAGGCAACCAGTAGCAATGAGGAGTTAAGGGTACATTAAAAAAAATCTAAATCCCATTCAAACAAAACAAAAATCTAAATCCCAGACACTGAGTGCCTCCTTCATACTCCCACCTGGGCCATTTTTCATTTACTGGGAACCAATTCAACTAAAATACATGTTTTTAAGGAAGAAAAAAATGAAGAAGTGTATTTCACTTTTGGCTTGGAATTGGAGGGGAGTACAGACCCCTGGAGAGAAGGACTATAGAACATGATAGAAAAGATGAATCACTCTGGCAACAGCCAGCCAGCCATTAATTTTCAGCAAGCCAGGAGTTGGTCCAATTAAGTCAGGCTCCTTTCTCTACATTAACATGCTTTACTCAGTTTTTTTCTGAAGCTAAAACATCAGCTCAAGACCCCAAAGGCTTTTCTATTTAGGATCAATCAATCTACCTTTCTGCACTGTAAAACATACATTGTCAGCTCCGAGGCGAGCTCAAAAAAAGAGCAACGGTAGAAAAATTTGATAAATCGACATGTTCTGGCAGTTAGTAGAGGGATTCTTCCTACACTGTCACTTATTTTTATCTGATTAGAAACAAGTATTAGTAAAGGGAATATTCCCTTCTATTCTCTTTCTGGTATTTAGCACTGGTTTAAGAGGAGTCTTTTTATCCCCGATTTTCTACATTCAATCTGGCAGATTCCTGCCAAAAAAGGCACAGAGATACCACCCAAATTTCAAAGGGCACTGAGTTTGAATTGGATTTGCAGGATGTGGACTCACATTCAAGCATTTTCTTCAGCACAGAAACATGAACCTGCATCTACTGGTGCTCATGTTAGAGACCTCTTTCAGTGCTTTCTGCATTTTCATGCTCAGGGCTTTACTGTGAGTACACAACCTCATCTCCAGTTTGCAGCCCCTGATTTGGCAAGGACGGCTTTATTTGAGATTTCACAGCCCATCTGAGATCCTCCCTCAGCCTTACTGAGGAATGGTTAATTCATACATGAGCCAGGGCCTGATGACAGAGGTAAGAAGGATACTCATGAGGTCTGAAGTTCTCTGCTGGGATAACTTGGAGGATTGTTCTTTTCTTTGCTAAACACCACAGTGCTGCTGGTTTCCACGTAGTTCTCAGCATTTTTATCTTTGGATAAAAACCTTTCCTAGCA
Organism: Phainopepla nitens; assembly: GCA_013400175.1. Lineage (NCBI taxonomy): Eukaryota > Metazoa > Chordata > Aves > Passeriformes > Bombycillidae > Phainopepla > Phainopepla nitens. The sequence continues at coordinate 609,564 of VXBQ01015623.1, read as the reverse complement.
GTTTCAGCATGAGTCCTCCTCTGTTTTTAACAGCACTGTAGACAGAAAGCCACTGGGATGTACAGCTGATGTTCCAGCTCCAGATTAAAAGGCAAATAAAGAGAAGCCTGTTTTGGGCAATCCTGCCAATACCAACTGCACCACACTTTGTGGCAGATGCTGAGTTTTTACAGGCAACCATTTTTGTTCTTTGCTCTTTAAATTCCACGCGTCCGTAGGATAAGTACTGAGATTCACTATGGCCCTAATGAGATCATTTTGCAATTAAAGGCTAAGTAGAAACAAACCTCTCACCACTCTACAGGAGAGTTTGGGTTCTCTGATTAGGCAGCAGTAAATAAACCTGTTTCACTCCTGGTCCTGGTGCACACCAGAGATTAACTCTCCAAACAAGATGGACTGATTGACCCTATGGATTAATCAATGAGTTTCCCAGCTTCAGAGCAAAGTGCAAGTTGTGGGAGTTACCTGCAGTAGGATATGTTCTAATTATTATTACCAGCACAGAGTACATAAATCCCAGGGCGCTTTATTTGGAGGTTTTACTCTTAGCACTAATGATCTCCACAACACTCTCATGTTTGTCAAACTATCTATGTGGGAAAAGACTTTAAACACCACTATGCACTTCTTGAGGAAGAACTGCAAGTTTTATGGAAGCTTGGTGTGATGAGTATAAGGGGTGGAGTCTGTGTAATGGTAGGGCAATCCCCAGGTTGTAACAGATGTTTTCCCATCACACCTGTGAGCAGGAGCATCCTTGAAGGAGCTGTTGGGAGGCTGGGACTGTATTGGAGGCAATCCCCATGTGAGGCCTGGAGCCCTCCTGGACAGAGCAGAGAGCCCAGCCCTGCTGGTACAGGAACATCCCAACCCTGGGAGCAGTGGTGGGAAGTGGGCAAGGACACAGAGCTCCTGCACAGCCACAGCCACCCCTGCCAGCCCCACTGACAGCGACCTGCTGCCCTTGGGGGGTTCTCCTCTCTGTCACAGATCTCTTTTCAACTTGCCAGAAGTGTATTAGGAAGACACTGGGAGCTGCAGGAAGACTTTTAGTGAGAAAAAAAAAAGTGAACAGAGGGCATTTGCAGCCTAGGAAAACAAGTTGAAAGAGATGCTCCAACTGTGCCTGTGTCAGACAGCCTTGGGCTTCTCTCTCCTCACACTCTTCAAACAAACAAACTCTCAACACCTAGAAACAGAGGCTGCACATGTCAGGGGAAAAAAAAATCAGACACACCAGAAAAGACACTGAGCTCCTTACGGACTTGACTTGTGTGTAAACACTGACAACTCTGGGGTTGAGCGTTCTCATCTTCCTCAGCCTGGCTCGAGTGTGAACACACACTGATCCAAGGAGTCAGATCCCAATGCAGTAAATGAATAGATGTTTCAGGCAAGAATATTAGAAATGGAAGACTTTGTTATCTGGAAGAGTCAAGGCAGGGTAGGTATATTTAACTTGCAGCTGCTGTGCACTTCTGCTCTTCTGCCTGCACAAAAAGCAGCAGCAGTCCTTTACCTTCAGCTATAACCTACACAAGTCTGCAGGTTTCAAGAAAAATTAATATTGTGTAGAATAAAACACTCTTTGGTTCCTGGTGGGCTCAAGTGCTTTCACATTTGGACAAATTCAGCGAGTTTTATTTACAGATGGAGGCTCTGGGTTCTGCTTCTGGCACTTATCAGAGGTAGCAGGAGGAGAACAAGTGGCCCTGATGCCCAAACTGCACTTGTGGGGCTAACAAGTGGCCAGTGTCAGAGCTGCCAGGCTGCAGAGAGCCAGAGGATCCTGCCCCGGGGCTGGGCTCCAGTGTCCACTGATTCCACAGGAAATTCACCCACAGAGCAGGAAATTAACTGGAAGAGCAAAACCACAATAAAACACAGATCCAGGCAGTCTAGTAGTGGTCATCACTGACTCAAACAGAATCTCCTGGCCTCCGCAGCCACCATAGCATCCTCACAGCCACAGAGCCTGGCTGCTGCTGCCACCGATGGAGCCACATGGATGAGGTTTACTGAAACTTTCCCTTTCTTCTTTTACATTCATCCCCTCTGGCCCTTCTTACTACAGTGGTGTCCAAAAAGAAAGTTCTTTTTGCCTGAAGAATAATTCCAACATTAAACTAGCAACCTTAAATTTCATGGAGCACTTTTGCAGGGCTCAGTCCCTTCAATTAAAACCGAGAGAGACTGAAGCTCGTAAATTAGAGAACGTGACAAATGCATCACAAAGCACTGAAGATCCCAGAAGGTATCAAATTTAGTGTTAAAGTAAAGAAACAATAGGGAAGTCCAAGACATTTCAGAGTGTAGTGAATCAAATTAAATTGCCTGAAATTCCACATGGAATACATTTGACAAATTTCTTTCCCCCTCTTCAGCTTTCTGTTTGAGATGAACTGTCGTCTGGCAGCTTCAAACGTCTGGCACAGCTTCAGCTTCAGTTTGCTGGGGCTGAATCCAAACACGAACCTGAACTTTACCAGTTCTGCTCTTTTTGTAAACATACTTGCTGTGGCTGCCAAATGCTTTCCAAAAGCACACAAAACCCAGAATCCAAAAGGAAAATATTGTCTTGCCGCAATACAATTTGCATTTTGCCACCTATGGGCAGCAGCCCGTGTGCAGAGCTGGCGGTCGGGCTGAGCCCACCTGGCCTTGCATTCCCAGGTTTGGAAGGGGAATGGTGACTGGGAGCTGATGTGGGAGGGATGAGTGTCCCCTGCTCCCTCTACGAGCCCAGCTCCAGCCCCAGCAGTGCCAGTGCCACTTCTCCCCCCAGGGTTGCAGGGGCAGCAAATAATTGTAACAACAACAATAATAATAACAATAATGATAACAATAATAATACAACAATTAGCAGTAGGATTCCTCAGATGTGCTGGCTAAGACAAGCAGTAAAATGTCATTAAACACGTGTCACTGATAGAGAAGACCGGTTTAGATTCCCCCAGTGAGCAGTCTCAGAACAAATTCATTTTAAGGTAGGGAACTTCAGCAGCGGAAGAGACTGATATAAAGAGGGTTATGATCAAATTGCTCCTGAGAGCAGACAGTATCAGCCTGGATATATCAGATATTTTTTTCCATTTTGCTTTTAAAACATATTTGGTTTTGCAAAATGCTTACAATACACCTGCTGCTTTGATGCAGGATGAGATTCACCAGCAGCATCCCACTACCTGTGTGGATTCCCTCTTAAAAGCCCTTTCTTTCTCCACTTTAAACCTTTTGAAACCCCTAGCTCCATAAACTATCCAAGTGCAGACAGCTGAACCAAGACCACCTTTAGGCTGGAGTGCAGCAAGTGACAGAAGTGTCTGAGTTCTGGCACAAGACACAGAGGCAAACAGCTGCTGCTAGAAAAGCATATTTTACTGTCCACAAAGTCTCAGCCTCACCTCTGAGGGGCACGTGGAGTTCCATCACTGCCCAAAATAAACATCTGGTTCATACAAGCACTGAAGTATTGCTTGTCTTCACTCCCCTTGGGTGTTAATTATGAGTAGATCTTGTAACTATTATATTTGGATTTGTTTTATCCACCTAGATATTTTTCTACACTATTAACTACAAACTGAAAGCTCTTTCTAAAAATAGTACAAAAACCATACTTAAATATGCATATGGCCTTTATTAAGGAAATCCCTGTAATGAATTTTTAGATGAAGTAAAAGCACCACTGAAACCACTGATTAGCAGGCAAGCCTGCACCTGATTTCATGAACAGTATGAGATTAAGAAGCTTCTTTTTATAACAATAAATTCCTGCTCTTAATGCAAACCAGTGTGGTGGCAGGTAAAAATCCCTCATTACTGCACCCCTCTCGCTACCCCCAGGGGCTCTTTGGGGGTGTTGAGCCAGTTCCAGTGGTCAGGTGTCCTCATTTTAAAGCACCCCTATGGAATGGCAATTCCACAGCAGATGGGACAGATCCATACTGCACCTGAAGAATAGAACACTTTTCCTGCCCTGAGTAAGACTAACACAATCAGGAATGCAATTGTTCAAAGCCTTCATACCCAGACTTTTTTTGGCTAAATTTTCTGGGTGGGTTTTTTGTTGTTGTTTGTTTGTTGTTGGGGGTTTTTTTGTAGGTTTTTTTTTTTTAAATTTATTTTCCGATAAAATTCTTGATCCTTCTGGGAATAAGTTGATTCAGAAATTACTTTTTAATTTCTACGGTTGAACAACTACCACCACAACACAGAGGGCAATAAATAAATAAATACAACCTGCAAACTTCAGATTTCTCTGCCTCCACATCACTCACCAAAACTAATTCAGTTAAAAAAAAAAAAAAAAAGGATGTGACAAACCCAACCAGCCTTTCTCCCCAACTTACATAAAGGCTGGAAACTATTTCTGGAAATGTCCTGATGTTTCTATTGAAAGACTGAGGCTTCTGAAAATGTTTAGTGGTCCTACACAGACCCTCCAGGAGGAGCAGCAGATCTCATCTCTGCCAGCTCAACACACCCACTGGGCAGCTCAGGTCCAAGCATTTAGGCAGAATCCCATCCTACTCACGGCACAGAAGTTTTGGGAATATGATGAAAACCAGAAATTTCCCCAGATGTCTGAACTGCTGAAATTGGAAGGCAAAAAGGGCCGAGAGCTGCGTTTTCCCTCCCCCAGTGTCAGCACAGAGCACAACTCGTGTGCTGAACCATCTGCAGACCAACAAACCCTCCAGGTAGAGCAACAGGAATGCAAGAAATATCTTGGCTCCGTATCTGTTTTTTAATTAAAAAGTTTTGCATGTAAACAGATACTTTCTCTTCTTCCAAATCCATGCTGACATCCACTACTTATCATTCTGAAGTGACTGCTAGGGGAAACATGATTAAAAAATACCATATTCCATGGAAGTGATCTCAGAACTGCCCGTCATCAGGCTGTCTGCTCCCCTTTCACACCAGCTCAACTGTGAGAGCTTTAAACTGAAAACAAAAAGTCAGGCCATTTGAAGAGAAAAAAGCCAGTTATGAGGGCTGCATTTTTTTTTTTTATTTGTTGATTGATTGAAGAACATCAACTGGTATCTTTTAAAGGTTAAACAAATGCGACGGATGATATCAAAGGAAGTCCTACCAAACCTCAATCCCCATTTTTTTTAAGAACAGATATCAGGGATGGGTTGGATGGGGTTTTTTGAGCAAGCTGGGAGGTGCCTCTGCAGTGGGATTAGAATGAGGTGATCTTGAAAACCCCTGTGCAGATGAGAAGGGCACAGCCGGCACCGACCCCACGAGGACACAGCACCGGCTCTCGTGTCCTGCTACCAACACAGGGAGCAGCACTCCAACACTCTGCAGTCACACATTTACAGCTTTTTTCCAGAGCAGGCCTCAGTAAGGACTGTCAGCTACCACTGTCAGTGGTGTCTAGCTCAGTGTAAACACCTCATTAGGAACGTGATGAAATCACTCCCTCAGGTTTATTCTAAATTCTAAAATAAGTCTTTGCACAGAACAAGTATGCACTCATTTGTACTGCAGTGCTATGACCACAAGTTTTAATTTTTACTATTTAATTATTCTTCCTGGATCAGGTCTCAATTTAAGCTAATATGCAAAGATGAGGGAGAATGGGCACTTGTTTATCTCAGTTTTTTCCAATTAATTCAAGTTGTTCAGTAATCACATTACTTTTCTACAATGTGATAAGGAAGAAAAAAAAAATGACCAGCAACCATCTAAAGAACAAAAAAAAGATTCCCTTTATATAAAAAGTAGAATATTCTACAAAATTTACTTGCACGAATAGACTCCAATAAACCAATTAAAATACTCATTTGTAGGGATGGCTCATATTATTGACTCAGCCTACAAGGGAGATTTTTCTTATTTTTTGCCTTTAATGTCTACAGTATTACCAGAGAACTGCCCTCGTAACAGATTATATGATGGAGACTGGAACAGGTTTCCTGAAACTGTCCTGGAAATATGAAATCATCCTAAATTTCCCTCTTGTTCCATGTGGGCAGTGGCAATAAAAGGTACATCAAGCAGCAATTTCATGTCTATCAACTGGTGCTATACCTGAATTAATCGAAACCAAAGCTTCCAACCCCCCCAAATGTCTGCTAAAATTAACCATCTACTACCTTTTCTCAACAGAAAACATGGGGAAAAGTTGAAATAAGAAACAAAAAAATACTATTCAGTCCATAATTCATACAGTTTTAATAGTATTTCTGACCTTTAAAGCAAAAAGTATGAATAGCTCACCCAAACCACTGGGCAAATAGAAAAAGTAACAAGAAAAGCCAGCAAAGAAAAGACAAACTACCCATGAGGAATCCTCTGCAGCTCCAATACGACAACATTTCTACTCCATAAAAAATAAAATGCCATCAAAACTTTACCAGCCACTCTCAATTCACCTCACAATCAGGTCATTACACAGAAAAGGGGACAGACATTGAGCTCCACTGAACCCCAACCAGCCACACCAATCCTGACCTGTATCTGTTATCTTAATGTTTTCCTGAATGTCTATAAAAAAACAAACAAAAAGGAGCATATCTTTTTGTTGAACTGTCTAGGGGTGGAGGCTGGGCTGGGTGCAGTGCTGCCACGCTTCCTCTGTGTGCTCGTGGCCAGGACACCTGCCTGGCACCCACCTGCCACTCCCTTGGCTTGAAAACCTCTCCTTTCCTCCAGCACTGAAGGGACTGAAGCTGTGAGATGGAAAGGTACAGGGGAGCAATGCAGCCACCTGGGCAAGACCCACCCAAGCAGCAGTTTCAGAATGAAAAATACAGGCTGTCTTGTTTAAAACACTGTCCTGCGCTCAGGCAGCCTTTGGGTATCTGTGCCACACAATGCCCCTGTGGAGGGGGATTTTCTGTTCTCTCCCCACCCTGTTATCTCTGGACGCTGAAGGAGCAAAGGACCAATATCCTGGTGAGCTCTGCTCAGTTGGGGCAGGGGGAATCAGTGAGTGATGGCTCTGCCGCTCGTCTCCCACTCCCATCCTCGCGTGGCACCGCTGCCTTTTGGCAGTGATTGATGCCTTGCACCAGGCCCCCGTTACCAGCATCCAAATGGGTTTTTCTTCATGAGCTGCCCATTATCATGAAACTCTATGAGCTTTTAGGGTAGCAAGCTTATCCTCTGGAACAGACTTTCCCTTCTAAAACACCTCCTCCTTCCTCCTGTGATTTACTGCTCATTTATCTTTACTGGAAAGCTAGAAGGCTAGAGAATCTGAGGCTCTTGTTTCTGGAAAAGCCAGCCATGGAAACCCAAAAAATGAAAAGCCAACACTCCCACCAGCATATTAACTGGTTTAAAACCACAGTTAATGGCTTGTCAATCATACACAATTCCACATCATATTTCATTTACATTTAAGTCACAGTGACTGAGCAGGGGTGTACATATCCATCAACCAGTCTCCAGTGCCCACCAATAATTAACAGCTTCTGTTCATCCTGTGGGGGTGTTTTCCAAATCCAGATTGACATCCACCAGGCAGACTGGCTCTCCAAGCAGTATTTCCACAAAAGCTAATTCACACCTGAAACTCAGCAGAGAGAGCCATTCCTTCAGTGACAGTTTAGTCCCTTTCCAAAAGTCACCTCTGTTTCTGGTACCAGGAAAAACACTCTAGTTTTGATTTGAAAGGGAGCTTCAAAATGAGCAGTGCCAAGTACCTCAGACAAGGTAGAAAACCAACCAAAGGATTAATGAATTTTGTTCAGCCACTACTCAGCCCCCATAGAACAACCACAAAAAGTGCTTGTGCCCTCTCCAGCCTCTAATCCCAATGCTTGGTTGTGACACTTGAGAATCTCGGTTCCATTGGGCACTATCTGTTGTCTGGATTTCAAGTCAATATTTAAAGGGGAGACTGAAGGACACAGGTCCTGGGCTGGCCTAAATCGTATTTGTTATAGACCCACATCACTTGGCAAGCAAAGCATCACTTCACCTTTGAAATTCTATCTGGTCTACCAGAGAACAGCCAAACCTGCCCTGGTTGATTCAGGGCCACTCTAAACCCTGAGCACCCAGAGGACTCACAGGCAACTTCACTGCAGCCTCCTAGGCAGGGTTTATCTCCGTTAGTTTGGAATTTAGGCCATTTTTCTGGCACTGTTCATCTGGCAAATGAGGGCCAGAGGATGCTCAAGTCTACAAAGAATACTCCAGGGTAAGAAAAGGACAAAGAGGTAACCCGATTGTTACATCCTGCTTGCTCCAAGCCTTTGCATTGAAGCTACACAGTATTTAGTGATTGATTCTGCTCAGTTCTAGGTAGATTACTAAAACATTCTCTCCTGTCTTAGCAGCAAGGCAGGGTGTGGGTACACAAGGTCAAATCATGCCTGTTTACACCACCTTTTAATTTAGGTGGTTTGAACTGAAAGGTTTGCTCTCAAAATGAATTACTCCTTAACAGGTTTCTTTAAAGCAATGAATTTTAAAAATTTTGAAAAGCTTAAGGCCTCCTAATACATGTGACTACTTTGGTGTGCTTCTGCCTGGAAAAAAAATAATTCTTGAAGCAACAAAACTCTGCTTCTTCTAGTAATGAACAGTAAAAGCTTGTCTGGGGGAAAAAACAGTGATTAGATTGTGAAACTGTGTTACTTCCAAATGTAAAGCCATTTTGCTTGAGACAATATTAAGATGCTAAGATGCAATGTTTGATCATTAATTTTGGCTAACACTACACATTAGTGTTGTTGCAGTCTTAGATTTTTTTCTTCTCCCCTGGTTTTAGACAGCCTTAATCATGCTTGCAGCCGATCCTAATTGCTGAATCCTATCACTCTCCACCTTCTCTAAAATGCTCGGGGCAAAAGAAATAGTGAAGATTAATGACAGACGTGTAATTAGAAGCAAACGTAAAGATCTTGTGCTAATCATTCAGAAATAATTTGATAAATATGAAATCCTGAAGAGCTCTTGGAGTAAAAGATGATGGAAGGAGTGCTGTGGCACAAAGCTGAGCACATTTGTACGTGCCACGCGGCGTGCCACTGGAAGGAGGGAGCTCACGCCCCAGTGTGTGGGAATGCAAGGGAGGCTTCAGGAACATAATGGGATTCAGCATGGAAGACCATCTGTTTTAATTGAGCAAGCTGATTCGTGCAATGCTTTGCTCCACTAATCTTGTTTAGATTAATGTTAATGTGCTATTAAAAGGTAGTTTATCATCCCACAATACTGAGCTGAAGCCATCCCACCCATAGCAATGTTCTCGGCTCTCGTGGAGGCACAGAGCTCGCTCATTACCAGGCTATTGATCACTTACAGCACAACTATGAGGCTGGGAACCTTGCTTAGAAATAACCAGAGGTCTTTTGTCCAGTGAGGGTACAGGTACAGATAAACAGCTTTTCATTAATTAATTTAAAATTAAATTAATTAATTTAAAATACCAAAGACCACAGTCCACAAAATAATTCTCAATCATGCTTCTGTGTAACTACAGGAATGGTATTTCAGGTAAAAGCACCTTTCAGGCTGTGACAGAGAAGTGTCAAACTGGGATGGGTTTCTCTCAGTTCCTTTTCTTCCTGTGACATGTATTCTCACCATAACCCTTGGTCTGTCCTTGGTGTTTGCTTTTAATGAGAAAGCAGGAAGCTGAGTGCTGGCTGGAAGCACACCTATCATTAAAAATGCAGACACAGGGCAAGACAAAAATGTGTAGCAAAGCACCTTTTTATATGGATCTAAAAATCCCATGCTGTAGGAAGCATTATTATATCCTGAAGCTTTGTTTGTTGTTTATTTCAAATATGGCAGAATCTGAAAATGAGCTCTTGTATCCTCCATGCTTGAAGAATAATGCACTTAAATGTTTTGGCTATTATTTTTAGAGGTTTTGTATTTTAAAACAGAAGCACATGTCAGCCAAGAAATGAATAATTTCATCATTGTTTTGGGGTTGGGCGGTGGAGTAGCAAAATGTATTACTATCTACTATATTTAAAATGTTTATTTTGTACAGCTCCTACTTCTCTGGTGTCTAGAACTGCAGCTGCTCAATAGCACTGCAGCACAAATGAAGAAATAAAAGAAGCAACAATTGCAGCCCCTACCCCTCCTTCCCAAATTTCAAGTATGGCTTGAAAGAGTCCACTTAAAATTTTTTATTTCCTAAGGGAACATTTTATAATTACATTTTGGACATAAGAACAAGGAAGATGAAGGATACCAAGAGAAGATGAAATATATTTGAAGAAATTTTTCACATGCCATTCTAAAAACAATAATCTCACACAAAGCAATAATTCAAGGGAGATTTCCTCCCCGAACACCCAAACATGTCAGTCATTAATTACAACTCAGAAAAGCTTTTCGAAACAAAAGCATCACCATTCCTTCTCTGCAAAATTGGGAACCTGAGAAGGAGAAAAGTTTAATGGTTCATCCAAGAAAAAACAGCTGACAAACTGCAAAACGCTGCAAGGAGCATCAGATGCTACTTCTCACACTGGCTGTGGGGATGTCGGCAGCTCCCCACTTTAGCCTGGGATGGGTTTTAAGTTTCTCAGTAGAACTAAACCTGAAATTAGCCCAAGCACTGAATTTTGAAAATCCCACCTGAGCAGGCTCCCAAGTACATGAATTATGTCCGACACAAAGGCAATGTCTCATTAAAAGAACCACACTTCGAGATGAAGCCCCCTCTGATTGGTGCACTCCAGTGAAAACAGGCCTGGTTGAGGACACATGTACCAGCCACAATTTTTCATGGGAATGTTGGAAGAGACTTAAATGAACCCCTTAATTTGCAGAGTGGAATTGTTAATGTTTCCCTTGGAAAGACAAGATGCATTTCTGCCTCTAACGAGCGATATCCATCCCTGGCTAACGAGCCTCACAACCTCCGAGCGAGCGCTGACAACTTCACATGGGAGGCACACGAGCCAGAGACTCCACTGGCAAAGCTGATGGTGCTCAGGGTTAGAAATCTCTGATTTCCTGAGTACTTGTCAAGCACCCATTCGACGCTCCAGGCTGTGTCCAACAGAAATTACAAGTGACAAAATAAAATTAAAATACGCAGACATCTCTGTCCCCCATCTGCTTTCAACATTTTTCATCCTTTCCAAACAACTTCCTGTGCTGAGCTCCATCTCCCCAGCCTGGCTGTGCCCCACATAACCATCCCTTTTGCAGAACAATTCTGGACCAGGGATGCAAGGGTTTTGCCTCACCAGTGTCTTGTTTTTAGGGCATTTACCACATTTTGGAGGCAGCTGCCATGGTATGGAATGGAGAGCAGCTGGGATCTGTACTGCACAAGGCCCTGCAAGGAGTTAGGAGGCTGCCTCCAAGCACTGACCCCAAGGGGAGGGAACTGGGAGAGGCAGCAAGGCACTGCAAGAAGGCTGAGGCAGAGAGAAATTGCATGGGGAGTGTGAAAGTGCAACACTCAGAGTCACAGACAGCAGACAATTCCATACTCCACTGTATTCCATCATCAGCTGTATCCAGCATTGATGTGTTCCATCAGTTTTATCTCAGGCTGGAGTTACTCTGTGCAGTGCAGGGTTGATGTGGACCTGCCTGTCCTGCTGGGCTCTGTGGGAGAGCAGAAATCACACAAAATCCGTGTAAAATCCACCTCTGTACCTTCCCTTAGATTTCCCGGCTACTTCCCACATTTCTGAGTACAGAGGGGAGGCAAAGATGCTCCACCAGCATCCTTTGGGGTCACTCCTCTCTGGTGACAATGCTGAATGAGGTGCCTGTGCGTGGAGCGGGAGAGTGCCTGCACTGACATAAAAACCTCCCTTGGTCAATAATGCAAAGCAGAACATGACTGGCATTTTCTCCCTCAGAAATGCATTCAGGAACCTGTGCCTAAGCTGCACGGGCTGTCAGCCAAGGCTCTGTATCTACACATGACAAATTCTGAATTCATCCATTGTTTGAAAGTTTTGAATTCACTGTTGGTGGTAAACTTTTTACTAGAACACACAGATGGTCCTGCCTGATCTTGTTAATGAAAAACTCTCACACAGCTACAAAAACAGACGTGATCATCTGTTTTTCAACATTCTGAAAAAAATCTACAGAGGTGTAAGGTGCTATACAAATGAGAATAATTAGCTTGTGCCATCTGTGGACATTAAAAAAACCCAGCGTGTCTGTATTCCTGTGTTTTATAATGATAAGCATTATGTCTTCAGCAAAGTACATACTTAATAACTTTTCAATTTATTGTGACCTTCTGCTCCAATTTACTTAAGGAACTATCATACTAGCTGTGCCTCACACCTTTTTCACCTCATAATTAGCAAGTAATAAAAAATGCTATTAAAAAGTAATAAGTCTGAAGCTCTCTGACAACTCACTGATTAATTCTTAAGATTTTGAAGTACGTTGGAACATACTTAGCTAAAACATCAATTTTACCCAGTTTTCAGCCCCGCAAAAGAGCATGATCGAGTCTCACAGCTCATTCACAAGTGATGGCAGTAGGAATTGTACCCCTCAGTGTTACATCTGACAGGGTCACACTTCCCAGCTCTTTCTAATCCAAATTTAGTAGTGAGTTGAGCTTTGTCCTTGCCCATGCAGTGCTGCACGCCCGGGCTCTCTGGCAGCAGGGGATGTGCTGCAGCAGCCTGGGAATGGATGCCCTGAGCATCCAACGAGGAACAGCCAATTCAGAGGAGTGCCTTAGAGGGAAAACAGGAAAAATGATCAGCAGCCAGGACTGGATTTCACCTGATTCTGTATAATATCCCCTGGAGGCATTTAAACATGCTGAGGGTGCAGAACTTCTATCCCTCAGCCTCCATAAAAATGGGAAGTGACTAGGCAGGCTGGGCTTGCAGGCTGTCCTTGCTTGTTTTCACAGCACTCCCCCGGCACAGGGAGAGATCTGTCATTATTGCTGCAAAAGGGTCATTTGCACACAGAATGAAAAGCAGGTTACACAGCGCTGCACAAGCTTGGAGAAGAAAGAGGAAACCCGGCCAGGAGGGCTGAGAGTGGAGCCCACATCACACAGATGCTTGCTGGACAGCAGGACCAGAAACACTCAGAGAAGCTGCTTCCCCAGGTTCATTCCTGTGTCTCCCACGGCAGGCACTGGTGTGAAACATCCTCCATGGGCCACCCAGCTCCCCTCTCTGAGGCCTGTACTCTGCTATCAGTGGGTTTCACTTCATATTATGTGAAAGCAAAAAGTGTTCAGTGGGCAACTGAGGATTCCCTGGAGTGCTGAGAGCTGGAATGCTGCTGCCTCAGAGTTGCCACTGCCATTTCTAGTACCCTTCCCCTCATGGACTGCTCTTGTATTACTCCCACAGATAAAAAGGCAGCCACCTTTCAGCCTCCAGCTGCTAGGGAAACCTGGGACTTTTCTCAACAGCATTTTGGTACACAGAGCTCCAAAAAGAGACTTGAGCAGCAGGTCAACAAATGCTATGTTTTGTTTATAATTTAATGGTTTATCATGACTTTGTTAGATGCTGGTAGCAGACCCCAAGGTACAATCCAAGATCCAGGCTGTGCCCTGAACAGCCTGACATCTAGAGAAGATTAAAATACAAAACACATCCTGTGCTCACCGTGTAATCCTAGCATGGAAACTTGTAGCTGCAAATACACAGATGCAGAGTCCTTACTCTCTTATCTGTTATGTGTTTTAGTACCTGCAAAATCCCTCTCTCTACTCATATGTGACAAGAAACCAGGACAGATGAGTGAGAGAAGAGATAGCAGCAGTTGAAAGCATTTTTTAATTGAGTAGCCTCCACTTCCAACAAAATCTTGTGGTGTAACTAATTTAAAAAAAACCCACCCTCTACTTTCTAGGTTTTTTTCTGATTTTTACTTTCTGATTTGAGCTACTGTCATACTGACTCACCTACTGTCTCTAAAACTTTCATAAATTTACCTAGTACAGATGGTTCTGATTAAAAGTATGACTAGATCATCTTATAACACCAACTTTCTCATCCATTTTGTAACTTTCCTAAGGGCATGGGTTAGTAAGTCAGTCCTTGCTCTCAGTCCAAGGACCTGGTGTGTTGTTTCAGCTTTTAAACCTTCAACTGACCCATTTCCATTTCTATTTCTGAAATACCTCCAATTTTCCCTCCTCTGATGCCATTTATTTATACAGTAATTGTCTGCTGAAGATTTGAGAGTACCTGCCTTTACTTTTGCTGTTTTACTCATTTAAGCTGCAGCATCTCCCAGTTAATTTATTTCAAAATGTTCTTTCCAGACTTCTACTGGATAGAAAGCAGAATGGCTCTCCTCTGAGATGACTTGGAAGAGCCTGCATGCAATGCTATCTCCTAAGTGCACTCTGAAGTCAAATCAATTCACAAAGTCATGTTCACAAAATGGGAAATGATAAGAAAAGAATGAGTTCTGTTCTACAAATTACCAGCAATTCAGTGCGGTGCTTTAATGTCATTCCTGTTCTTCATGGATGTCACTGAATGCACCAGGTAAGTAAAATGCCCATATGAAATTAAGACCCTAAAAGTAAATGTTTGCTCCCATGTTGTAAAGAACCTCATAAATGTCAGGGGTTTTTATTTCATGCACACCACAGCTTGTAGAGACACAGGAAACATTTGGTTCTAATGGGAAACTGATGTTCCTTTCAGCACCGTGGTGCCCATTAGTACCTGTCTGAGCAGCCCCACACACCAGCTGACCAGCACAGGCACAGCCTTCAGTTCTGTGTTGTTTCAAGTGCCAAGGGAAGAGCAAGTCACATACTCCTCAAAAACACTGTGTGTGAAGTCTCGTGTCCTGTGATGCTGTTACTCCATCAGTCAGAGAAGCTCCTACTCACTGTATTCCCACATAAAGCCCTGAGTCCCCCAGCTCCTTTCCCTTGCCTCCACAGCCTTCATTTCATTCCTGTCTACTCCACAGAAGTGTAGCTTGGAATGCACACACAGCTGGGAGGTGAGGAGAGACAGGAAACACATTTGGGGTACAGTGCGGGACTGCAAGTAGAAGAGAAAGGGGTGCTGAGGCCAGTGATTCAATGTTCCTCCACTCATTCCTACAATGCTGGGGTGTACCAACTGCACCAAGATGAGCTTGGCAGAGTACAACCACCCTGTGCTGTGATTTAAGCTGGATACTGCCAGCATAACAAGGATATATCACATTTTCTCAGAGCCTCCTGGTACCAAGCAATGCTGTAAAAGCCCAGTGCAAACACACCGGGCCAGACTGCCAAGAGAGACCAGCATCTCAGCAGCTCCTGCTGAAACATGGGCTAAAAAAACCCTAAGGGTAAGGTCTGAGAGATGCTTCCCTCCCATTACAACACACACAGACTGATGGTCATCCCCCAGTGACTCAAACCTTGCCTTAAACCTGGTAATTTACTCAGGTGATTCAAAGGCAGCTCCATCCTTAAAAATCTGGTTTCAGCTATGAGAAGGCTACAACTGAGCAGCCGACCCCAGGCACCTGTGGAAATGGAGGGCGATCCCTTCTCACAATCCAGGTATTATCCTGGGGAGGGAAGGAGGGGGAAAGTGTTCTAGCAGGAGCTCAGCTTGCTCAGAGGCAGACTTCCCTTTGGAAGAGGGAGACACATGGTCCAGTGGGCTGCTTTTCAGTCTTGGAAATGCTAACAGGATTTTGTGTTTGATTTTTGCCTTTACACCAGTCAAATCAAAATTAAGGGATTTCCGTGTGTGATACTGAACACACACTTTTGCATTAGGGATTTGTGTTTTGTAAATTATACCCTTTAGCCATATCACTAGTCATTAACCTAATTTAAATTTCAATAAGGAGATTCTCCATTTTTGTCATTAAAATTAACTAGCTCCTCGCTGTGCAGATACAATCAGGAGGGTGAGGTGAGAGGATATCACCAAGTAAGTCTGATTAAACCCACTTTTTATTCGGCAGCTCCTTGTACTCCCCTGCAGTGTTACAAAAGCACCTCCCAAGCGACTTCCCTGGCTGATGGAGAAGGTGTCAGAGTATCCCTTTGCAGTGTCTCAAAGGCCACTCGGTGCCTGCTGTTCCTGCTAAGTGCAGTCTGTCATGTACTGCCGAGGTTTAAACAGGCACTCACAAGTGCCTTTCTACACCGTGTTCAAATGCAGGAGGTCATTCCAGGAGTCACCAGCGCCAGTAGCAAAGGCAGTCCCTGGGAACAGCCCTGGTGGCTCGCTGTGCCAGCCTGTTTGGAATCTGTGGGCTGAAGCTCTGTGATGCTCAGCAATTTGCCACCAGAGCACGCAGTGACCTCCCCTGTCCACTCTCTGCTCCCCCGGCGGCCAGGCATGCACCTGAAGTCAGGTGAAGGAGTGGGGAAAAACTTAATCTGCCAGGAGCCAACGGGACAGGTCTTTGTGAAAAATCAGTAAAGGGATGCTGCCAGATCAAAAAAAAAAATCGTGGAACAAGAAAATACACAAGTGTGGGGAGGCAGAGTTGGGATTGGAGAGGTGTCCTTGGGGCTCAGGGATGCCCAGCTGAATCACAGATCCCTCCAGCTCCCAGCAGTGGCACCAGAACATGGAATGTGCTGCAGCTTGGGAAGAACTGAGCTTAACAAACCAGAACAGAGAGAGAGAGGTCGGCTCCCCCATCAACCTCTGTCCTGCATTTCCAGATCAGCAGAAGCCAGAGGAATTTCCAGGCTTATTTGCCTCAGAGCATATTTTTTATTCTTCTGCAGTTCCTCCTTCTGGAAGTAGCTCTAGAGTCAGCAACACCGGCCAGCAGTGACTAACAAAGTGAGTGCTGAGAGCAAATACAAAGATAATACTTCTTCCAGAAAAAAACTTCCTCTGTACTAAAGGACATGGCAAGAACTGACGCAACTCAGATTTTATGGGTCCTGATGATGTAGTATAAAATTAACAAGACTGCGTATTTCACAGAAAACAGGTAAGAGAAGAGGCTGAAAAGAAATTATTTTAATTGGGTTTTTTTTGTTCTCTTGTTATCTTCAGCACCTCAAAAATGCCTGCAGTACTTAAAATCTTCTGGGACTTAAGAAAGCTCCATTTCTTTGATTCCATTCTCATTTGAAACTTAAATGAGCAATATTATTGGTATGTAAGAAAAACCATGTGTACAGTAGTATGCAAAGAACACCCTACATTAAGTGGTGCGGGGTAAACCCACACCACACAGCCAGCAACAGATGCAACCCAAGAATTCTAAATTCCAATCAAATGAATCTGAAGATTAATTGCAAAATCCATCAAAGTACTGTGGGGAAAAATAGTAAACTCTACATAAACATTCAGGGACTTTTGCAAATTCCTGTAGCCTGTAATTAGATTTAGTGAATGCCATCAAATCCGAGGCTCCAGTGCAAATACAGACAGTTTCTGTTGTTTTAAGATGCGTACACAGATACATGAAATGTGCCTAATTACCCACAGTTGTTTTGTTTCCCTATTTAATTTCAGCAGCACAAATCCACTCAGAGTTTTGTGTACACTGGAATAAATAACTGCAAAATCAGAATGTCTAAAAAGTTAAAAAGTAAAAGAAAAATGGAAAGTAGTCATAAGCACTTGATGAAGCTGTTTTTCCAGCCAACTCAGAGTAGGGACTGTGGTGTCTACACCTCCCATATCATCTATATCCATGTTCATTAAATTCTCATCTTCACTTTTCTCATCACAGAGAAATACAAACAAAAGCCCTTAATCCTGCAATTTCATCCAGGTGAAGAGCTTGCACAGAGCCCTTCCAGGCAGCCAGGCTGTGCACCTGCAGCAGGCTCCCTGAAGCCTGCAGAACCAAACCAGGTCACTTACAGCCACAGGATCTTTGGGAATTATCACCAGCCTCCCCCAAATCACCAACCCTCTTTTTTAAAGCAGAGTTCTAAAGGAGATTTTGGAAAGCAAATTCACCTTCCCATATGCACCCAGGTTGCACAGACAGGTTGCCTGAGTGGCGAGGAGACAGCAGGGATGCTGCAGCGCTGATCACACCCTGTGCTCCACTCTCTGCTTCCCTCTCCAAGAGGAATTCAGCAAATCAGCATCTGCAAAACAGATGCTGGATCTACACCCAGAGCTGCAACAATGCAAGACTTGCTGTATCTCATATGCAGCCCATGTCTGCATGTGTTGGAATAAATGTATTAGCACCTCTAATTAATGCAATTATCCATCATTTTAAGACTAAAGTCATAGGATGTTTAAATACACATGGACATAACAGACAATTTTGGAACAAAATTACAGATGACATTCTTTGCCCTTAGCTGCTCTATGGAAAATATTTCCCAGATTTGAAGAAAGAAGAGAGTAATCTGTTTGGTAGCTGAAGTAATTTTAGAATTAAGCAGAACACTTTTTATTATTGTTGGTACTTGCATGTTTAATTTTAGAAGAGTAAATCACGTAATTGAAGCTTTGACATAAGAAGTGATTATGCTCAAATGCAGCTCTCCATGCTATGAGAAAATACAGAGAGATGATTTCAGAGTTCTGTATTTAAATAAAAAAACCCCCATGCATTTTAAAAACACAGAATACTGTATAACAAAGAGATGCTGGGGCCATATCATGTAGGCTGAGATGCTCTCAAGCCCCAGAGCAACCCAGGACTGGAAAACTACAAATTATTTTGAGCCAGAACAACCATCATAAACTTCTTCCAGACAAAATCTCTGTCTTCCAAAGGAAGATGACTAAATCTCCTCTCTGTTGCCAAACAGGTCTGACAGACAGACAATTTCTGTTCCTTTCTTTTGCTCATCTTTCCCCCTTATTGAAAAGAAACAGCACTGCTGAGTTGAAGCAAACTGATAGCAACACAAGATAATTTTTTATAAAACATTTATATTTTCATATTGCATTAATAGGCTTAACATAATCTCTTAGACTTTGTTGGAAATTAGCCCCTAAGGGAATTAGAAGCCTAACTCACCTTGACTTTCCATTGTATTTTGAGTCTAATTGTCTTAGCATCTTTTGAAAATTCTACTTTTAATTACTGGTTACATTAGTTCTTGAAGTTACAGCTGAGCAAGAAAAGGGAATGAAATGCTGCTTATCCCACTTTCTAGGCAGGGTAACAACCTTGCAAGCACATCATCTTATCCTCTTCTGGAGCAGCACTCCAGATTCTCCAGGCTGCCAGATGTTTGGAGCCATGACCAGGAGAATGGAGCTAATGCAGTGCTGCTCCACAGATGCCTGAAGAATTTTACCAGATTCTCATCTCCCCTGTTGCCTACAAACTTCCCCATACATGTGTGACTCCAGATTTGCCACCACTATGCCCTTTCTGCCACACAAAAAAATACTGGCATTTATTTATCACTGTTACAGAACACCTGGATCAGGCTGTAATTCACTTTTATCCAATATTGATCTTCTACTCCTTCTCCTGACCACAATTTCAAAAAGAATCAAAATGAGACAGGATCCCAGAGCAAGGTACAGGCACATCATAAAAGCTTTTTAAGAAACATTATGGAGCTGCCTCTGTTTTGTTTTGGTTTTTTTTTTCCCCACAAGCAAAAACCTCTATGTTAAATCATCTCCAAATAGATGGGATGTAGGCTGAAAGACAGGAAGGTTTTATCACAGGTAAGAAGCGGATATAGGACATTAATGTGGCTTACACCTGATTTGTTCAACCAAACATTAAGGTAGGGATCAGATTGCAAAAATTGGTACGGGAATAAAACATTTTCCTGCTTTATCTGCCCAGTGAGAGGCAGGCTGGACCAGCAGGGGCTGAAAGCTGGTGCTGGGCGAGTCCCCTTTGATGGTGGGTGCCAGGGTGGAATTACAGCTGGCTGTGCCGGGCGGGCGGCCAGGCTCGGCTGGAACATGCCGGCAACTTCGCAGGCAGATTCATTTGCTCATAACGTGCTAAGCAGGGAAATAATATGAATCAACCACACATAAATGAGATGGGTTTTAAGCAAAAAAGGAGGAATAAAAAGAGGAATTCACTCGAAGGTGCCTGTGCCTTTGGGTTATTCCAGCAAATAGCCAGGGCACGTATCCATAAATGCAGCTGGAGTCTAATTTCAGTCGTGTTTTAAATAATAGCACATTCACAGATTTCACTGGCAGGTCTCCCAATTTACATTCCAGTAAATTGTACCATCTCCATTCTCTCCCTCCAGGAGCAGAGTTACCACAGGTCTGGGGTTCCAAAAATCCATGCAGAGGCTGCACTTCTTGGGTCAGTCCTGTCTCCACACCAGGGAAAATGGAAGCTTGCCTAAAGCACAAGCTGTGATCTGTATGATCCATATGTACCATGGCCCCAGGGCAGAGCTGCTCTCACAGAGGGGAGGAGAGGAAAGGACACATTTGTCCCTAAAGCTGGCAATTTAAAGCAGCCTCTCTGTTGATAGATCATCTATCTTTTCGTACAAGCAGTGCTACGAGACCAAGGAGAAAAGCATTTGGGGAATGTTTGAGGATTGCCCATGTTAGAACAATCTCTGTCTATAAATTATTGCTATTATTGTTAGCCTCTGAATTAGATTTCATCCTACAGAGATGCCAGCCTAATAAATCTGAAGATTATTTTAAACTGTGAACAGTTAGATGGAATATTCACCATTCAAACTCTTCCCTCAATTGCTGGAAATGGGTGAGTCCAGAAGAAAAGCAGAATGAATCTTCAAGCTGCAATGAAAACAAGTTAACTTCCTGCCTCTTTCCAACCTTATCACTATCCATGGCACAACTGTTAACGTGGGGGGGGGGTCAGATTTGTTGTCATTAAAATATGTATTAGTGCAAGACATCAGGTTTTGAATGCTCTATGCATTTTCTGAATCTGAGCTTCTCTATATTCTCTTATTCCTCTAATCTCTTTGGCTGCTCCATGTGCTTTCTCTGCCTGCAGCCTGAGTAATCTTTGTGGGAGCATAGAACAGTCAGTCAGCTACCAGGGAAAGAACTGAGCAGGCCAAAGGGTGTCCCAGATGACCACATTCAATGTTAAAATCTAAATAGCTCACTCTTAGAAATGAGCACAAGCAAAATGTAGGCATAAATAGAATAATTTCCCAGTATTCTGTGACATGTAGAATCTTCTGGCCATACTTCCAGAATATGACATTTTAAACAGCAATCCTACTTCCAGAGGCATCTGATTTCCACACTCACTGAAATAAGCCTTTCACATCTGCATTTCCTATTGGGAATTTTCCCACTGGGTGCTTCTGTCACTAGCTTGCAGGTAAGAAGGGAACATTACATATTTTATTTGTTCTGGGTAACAATTTGAGGAGTTAAAGACTTGACTTTCTGTGTCAGAGAATTTTCCTTAAACTCTGTGCCAGAAACAAACAATATCCTTTGTCCCACGCCCACAGTGCACAGCTGGGTGAGGGGAGCTGTTACCTGGGGGATGGCTTGAAGGTAGAGTGAAAGGTCAGTCCTGTCCTACTGAGCACAAAATTAAGAGAACAGACTGCAGATGGGCACGGAGAGATGGCTAAGGGAAGAGGCTTGAAAAAGAGGATACATTTTATCAGTATGTCTTTTTTTTCCCCCTTAGTTCTTATAAAACGACAATATAAAAGTGCTTTTTTTTTTCCATTCCTAAATTCTACATTTTCATGTTCTCTAGATTTTCATTGCATATTTATGCACTGGTTTCCATGTCTGCCTGGTTACTTTGCCTCTAAACTTACAATAGCACAGAGCTCCTGAGAGAATAAATTGCATTGATCCTAAAATATACAGTTATGAATATAGTTTTTAGCAATATTGGCATCAGAGAACATCTGTTTACTTTGAGTTAATCAAGATTAATATTTTATCTTCTGTCTGGCTAAAACACCCACCTATGTGAAGCAATTTGCTCAGCTGTAAGGATGAAATCTTTAGGCAACATAATATTATACATATACCGAATTTCTGACAGGATCGTATCAGGGTAATAAATGATGAAGACTGAGTGCTTTCCTTCACTGTCAATCCCATCCCAACATCCTGAAATAACTCGGAATCTATGAAAGGCACACACAGCTATACAGGGGATGCTCACACAGACAGACAGCATGGCTTCATGGACACCTTCCAGTGATGTAAAGAAAAGTTGAGTCACATTTGGAACTTTCTCCCAACTCTCTGTTTTAACAGGAAATATGGCACAAGGCAGCTGAGGGCAGACAGGGAAACCTTGTGGCCTCACTGACCCATTTTCTCTCTGCCAGGCTTATGGAGAATTCCATTAATTCGTCCAGGCAGGTACCCATCATTAATATGGGCAATCTGGAGGTACGATTTCAAAGCCTGAAATTCCTGCTCTCGGAAAACACGGCTGTTTTGATCTTTCTATGCAGCCAACCAGTAAAAATGTTGCACATATTTCCTGCACCTATCCAAAGAAATTTATCTTTCACACCCTACTTCATGCCATATGTTGGAAGCTGAAAGAATGAAGGATTTAGCTGTCAGTCTCTGAAGGCAGTACAGGCCCTCTTCCAACTGCACACGGCGTCAGATCTCAAAGTATGACATTTCACTTTAGCTTCTGTCAGCACTATCTGCAGTGTATCACTGGTGCACTGTTGAAAATATTCTTGATAGGCAGCTCATATGCGCTGGATAAAGTGCTCATTAATCTTGCCTTTAAAGAACTGAGAAGTTGGGTGGTAAATCCTTAAGGGGACGCGCCCGGCTCCCGCACGGAGCGGATGTTCCCGCTGCATTTCCCAGCCAGCAAGGAGCGCCTTCAAAAGCCGCTTCTGAAGCGGTTTCAGCTCTGTTTGTTTGCTTTAGGTACACTGTTTCTCCTCACGGAAAATCTCCCTCCTCCCAGTGGGTTTTGTGTTGCCGCCCCACTGGCAGGCGAGCGGTGCCGCAGAGCGCCAGCCCCGCCGGGGACCAGCTGGGGAAGGGTTGTGCCACCCCCACGTCCCCCTGTGGTGGTGGCACCTGTGGCTGCTCACCAGCCCCAGGACACAGCCCAGTCTCACAGCAAACAGAGTTAATTCCCTCGCCGGCACAGCGGAGGTGCATTTTGAAAGAACGCTTTTGAACCGCCTCAAGAAATGCGTGCATGGGGTGATTTTACAACTGCTCTTCCCTCCATGCTTGAATATTTTGGTGTTTAACAGGAGCAGTTCAGTCTGCAAGAATCTGGTTCTCTGACAAATATTTTAAAAATGCTTCCACAAAACAAGGACACTTCATGAAACATTTAATGAAAATATGGATTTTTGCTTGTTTTTAATCCCTTCCCTATTAATAAAAGATTGGGTTTTTTAAAGATTCACTCTTTATTTTTCTCCCTCTGCAACCTAACACAGCAGAAGCAGGCGCCAGGCGAGGCATTTGCCAACAGCAACAGGAAAACAATAAAATGAAACAATAATACCCTGACCCCCTCCCATACCCCCCCAGCTTCCCTGGGCAGAAAATGTATGATATGAAATTTATTTTGATAAGGGACTATCAATCACTTCCTCCAATTTGTTATTACTGCTAAACTATTTTATACTTATGTTGGCGCCAATGTGAGAGATTCTGGCATCATAGTGCAACACACTAAATAGCTGAAAAGTCGCATTTCATAATAAAGCCAAACCCATGTTTTGGATGAAGTCTTCCAGTCTTCCAGCTTAATTCTGTCAGGAATAAAAAGCCAAAGAAGAAACCAAACTCTCAAAGAGACCAACCATTCTCTCTCAAGACAGATTTATACTGTAAGCAATACTATATTAAAATAATTCAATGTCACTTATTTCAGCCTTATTAATAATTTTGCTCTGCAAGTATCCCTACTCTAGGTAGCTATGCTGGTTAAATCCTGGCATGCCCACTTACCAACCACCACACTACACAGTCACATAAACCTGCAAGGATCAGCCACAGCAGAGCCTGCTGGAGCCTCAAAATCTTCTGATGTGAAAGTGGCTGCACCAACTCCAAGTCTACCTGAAGTCTTGCAGGAGAGACGCAGAAAGATGCTCTGTAATTCATTCACAGAGAAGCATGAATGAATCAAAGAATTTACCCCAAAATGCTCCTCAGACTCCATTTGTGCTCGTGGAACAGCAGCATCCCACTCTCACTAACGCCCATGCTTTTTTTTCCCCATGATAAAGCAAGTTTTGCTCTACATTTGACTCTTTGCACTTATTAAAAAGCAAAAATATCTATGCCATGATTTCATATGAATGTAAAACTCTAAACCACGTACCCTGTACTAGGGGACCTCTCCCAGCAACAACATTCAGCCACAACCTCTCACAGCTTGCTGTTAACTGTCCTCTGCCAATACCTTAACACATGTACCCTTCACAACCCATCTGCTTTGGGGAGATCTGGCCGAGGAGAAGCTCTGGCAGTGCCTGTGAGCTGTGCCCTTAAGCACACACAGGATATTGGGAATAAACCACGGACAGCAGGCTCTCCAGCAAAAATGTCCTGTCCCCCTGTGCCAGCTGACTGACAGCTCAAGCCCTGTAGCTGTGCTGCAGCTCTACCTTAAGCAAAACCATCTCCAAGTCTTGGAAAATGCTCCACTTTCATTCCCTTCTTCCCTTCCTAATTTCCAGGTCCCAAGACTATCTGGCAAGAAAAATCATTAGGATACCAGAGGTGTCAAAGGTACACTAGTAGAAGGGACACCAAAACCACAGCTCCCTTGGAAATCCCACTGTGAGGAATTTGGTACTGAGCCACCAAGCCCCTGAACTCTTCATTCACCACAAGCTTGGAAAAAAGGCCCACAAGGTCTGAAGGTGATCACCTGCTCAGTCAAACTCCTCAGGATGGAGCTCTGCCATGCTTATCAGCTGGCTGAGATCACAGGGAAGGAAACACAACATTTCAGGAGCACCACAGACATGACCACATCGGTGCAAAAGAGCACTTTAAGTGACACAAAACATCTGCTAAATCCCTGTCTCATTATCACCCCGTGACAATACTTTTATATTCTGCAATGTCCAAGAGGCTCAGACCACCCTGAGTGGTACATGGGAAGCAAAGAGCGAGACCTCACAGCACAGCTGCCTCCTGAGGTACCTCCTTACTAAGTCCATAGTATGTCTGGAACTGGAGTTTGGAACAAATGCCACTTGACTTAGCCCTAGAGAAAGTAATAAGAAACTTGTATAAAATGTATTTTAAGCAAAATCTGTTCAAGCCTCAGACCTCTATATCAAATCTTCATGCACTCCATCTTACAAAGGTCAAACAACCAAGCAAGAATTTGACTGATATATAAATTTAATGACAGATGCTCACGTAGGCTCAGCACATTTGTGCCAGAACAACTGTTCTGGGCATCAGACTGCCATTTGCACAGACTGCCATTTGCACACAGTGACTTCCAACTGCAAATGTGCACACACACCTTACGAAAAAGCAGAGCTTAAATAAACACCTTCAGCACTCTTCCCGTGGTGTGTAGCTATGCTTCTACCTAAACAGAGAGGACAAAGCACCAGGAGATGACTGAGGAGCTCTTTGGAAAGGCACCTGTAAGGGATGTGCACACCAGGTGGGTCTAACGTGCCTGAGACAATTTAATTGTACCACACAAACACCGAGCTCTGTGCCGTGTTGGAGCGCGTTATCAGCACCTAAGCCATTTGCGGTGGAGCAGAACTGAAGTGTTTATGTGAAAGCTGCTTATGTGGCCAGCCACCCGAGAGTTCTCACTTTAAAATACCATGAAATAGGCACGCTATTATGGGAATTAGGGACATTTCTCAACAGAGGCCAGCTGGCAATCACAGGGAAACCCGGCTGCATCTTCAGTGGGATTCTGCACGTTTCACCTGACACACCACACCTGGGTGTGCTGAAGGTTTGTCTCCAGAGGAAAAGTGTCTGTGAAGACCATACAAGACTCCTGGTAGTGCCCTTGAGAAGAAGAACCCTGCAGGCAGGGATGATGGAGCATTCTCTGGATGCTGGAGAATGTTTCATCAAGCTGCACTTGATCCTGTCTTATGTTTTTGACTCACTACTCTTTTACTTAGCAGACACATTTGGAAGTGTTAGAGTTTCCTCTGCAAAATTTACCTCACAAGGAAGGCTCTCTTCTGACACATCCCAAAGTCCAATCAAAAAGTTGTAACTTGCTGCAAGTGCCCCACAGAGTTTCCTATTAACCTTCTAATGGCTGCCATCACAACATGTTGCTGAGGAGAATCATCTACAATCTACCACAACAGGTAAAGCTGAGTTGAAAAAATTCTGAAAGAACCTGAAGAATAAATGTGTGACAAAGCTGCTGCCACAAAACACTGTGACTTCATTAAAATAAAACCTTACAGAGGGAATATTTAAACATTTCCAGTTGAAATTTTTCAGAAGTATAGTCACACAAGACATTTCCGTTCCTTTTTTGGGAGTGAAATTCCAAAATCCTGCTGACTGAAAAACAGTTTTAAAACACCTCAGTAACATCTCCACTAGCCCACGGCAGCAGCTGTGAGGGTTTAGCCAGAGGCAATGGGGACCCTGAGCACAGAAGACTGGTACATTTATCCCTCCCTAAATCTGCTGTGTTCCAGCTAGAGCAGCTACTGCCTTATTTTCCACCATGACTCACCACAAATCTAGCACTGAACACAGCACAGACCCACTATTTAGAATGTTTGGCATTATTTGTCATTTCTGTTGTGTTTCATATGAATTTATTTCCAGAATATAGTGGATATATTAATGATGGGGAAAGCTGTTTTAACAACAATTCAGTATCACAATAACGCTTTTGTTTCCAAGTATTTTCATCTCAAGACTACAATTTCAGGCAATTAAACATTTTACCACGCCTGTGAAACAAATAATTATTGTCACTTCCATCTAACAGACTGAGGATCTGGCAAAAACCAGTTGCTGACTAAACTGAACTGGGAATGGGATGTTGGGAGCTGCTGCACGAGATCAAATGTGGCAGGAATCTCTCCTAGCATGCTGCTCCCTACCTGGGGAAGAGAAAGACAGGGGGAAAACAATGGGAAAAGGAGGGAATTCATCCTGACCCTAGGAACTTCAGATCAGCTCAGTACCAAGCAGTTTCAAGCTGTCTTTTATTTACCAAGTGTGGTGTTTGGAAGCTGTGAATGCTTCGCAGCCACTTCAATGCCATATTTCCCGTCGAAGATGCTCACTAAATTCTTAGTGTCAGTGACATCTTGTGGCAATGAACCCTTTGCTACAGCATATGGGAAATGCCAGCACGACAGGGAGAGGCAGAAGCCTAAGGACAGGCAGAGTTCTGGACTGGATTGTCCCCTCATGTCCCTGTTTGTCCCAGGCAAAGCTCAAATCTGAGCAATTCAAGTTTCTAACCCTGCTTTGCACAAAGGGCAATCCAAGTGAAAATTACAGAAGGAATTATACCAAACCCTGCAACTAGACTTGATTTTTCACATTTCTTGTCCTTTGTGCCACTTGAATGCTTGGGCTTCTGAAGTCCATATGAATCATTCCAAAAGCTTCCCAGCTCAGAATGCAAATTTGGCATAAAATACATTTAAACAAATTGTTCGAGTTCACAAGGACTCAAATAATTTTGTTTTCTCTCCTTCTCGTTCCTTCTTTTGTAGAATGAAAAGGGATTAGTGCATGTCCAGCTATCTAAACTGTGCTTTTTTTAGGAAAAAATGTTGACAAAGGAGAATGTATATTTTTATAGCTCTGAAATCCATGCAGAAAATAAGTACTTCTGAGATAAATACCGCAACTTCATAACTTCAAAAAGTATTTGATGAAAAAGAATCAATTTTCTTTAGCTGCATTTCATTTCCTTCTGTTCTAATACTTTCCCTTTTAGACTTTCTTCTCTCACTTCGTGTTGTTGGTCTAGGGAGTCTAAAAAAAACCCACTGAAAAGCCTATGGCTGCTCCACAGTCTGCTCAAGCAAGTGGGAATCTTCTTTACTCTCAGCAAATCTGAGGCCAAGCCCTTTGATAGCCTTAACCAGACGGGTATATATAATTTTTTTTTTTTGCATTATGGTTGTTTCTCAAACACTCACAACATTCAGCTTATTTACACATCTTTGCACATGTCAGCACTTTGCTGTCAGTGGGAATTCTGTATCTCAGCACTACTAACTTCCATCCAGGTTGCTTGTCTGGGATTTTAAAAGCTGGGGGAAGGAAAGATCCTGGCCAGAGAGATGCAAGGGAAGCCCAGCAAACTGGAACAAGGTAATGAGGTGATTTCAGATTGCTAAAGGTCACAATAAATGACTTGTCCCTGAAATATATGGGTGATTTTATCCTAGTGAGTGCACAGACTGGTGGTGCAAAGTACAAAAGACAGACAACAACCAGCCTTTTACAGCCTGATGAGAAAAAGGGTAGGAGAGGAGGAACTTCAACAGGCAAATGGCACTGCTCTAGATAACTGAAAGTACCTCTCAGTATCTTTCGTTTGGAAAATTGTCTGAATGGTCTGGCTCAGTGTCTGACAGATTTTGGGCTCTGGAAATCCCACGGCTGTGTGCTGCAGAGGAATAGAGATGTTCATTTCTAACTGCAGTCATGTCTCAAAGAACACGGAATGCTCTGGAAAAAGCACTGGACAAAACCAAAAATTTTTGTCAGTTACTGTTGAAACCTTTGTTCAGCCTCCTGCCTGCTCTCCTGATAATTGTTTTCCATTTAGAGAAGTAATTAAAAAGCAATTGTGCTATTTTACACGTTACCATCAATTTATTTTCTACAGCATGTCTGAAAAACTGCAAAATGAAGGCACTTGAGCCTGAATTTAAACATCCAAAATTCCACCTGAGTCTCCACACCTAATGTTTTCAGTTAGAGAGGTGTCTTTGCAGACCCAGCCATCAGAAGCCAAAAAACCCCAAAGCCATCAGACTGTGGGCCCCTGTGCAAGTAACTTGTTCCAAAAACACAGAATTGCAGAAGAGACTGAGTTGGAAAGGATCTTTTAAACACTTTTCACCTCTGAGAGCCTGGGTCAGCCAAGGGGTTCCTGAGCTGGGGAATCACTTCCATACATGGTTTCAGTCAACATGAGTTCACTGACTGGATTTAGAGCCAGGATGCTGATGACTTATGTCATAAACAGGGATAGCAACTTCCTAAAAATTCATGTATCTATGCATAATCTGATCCAGAACTTCCCAGCAGAATTCATAGGGCTCAGTCCTTTATCTGACTCAAAGGAAGGTTTTACACTAAACAGTTGTAAAATATGGCTTTAGTAAAGTCTCTTGTTGAAAAAAAAACCTTCAAAAATGGAACTTTTGCTGTGAGGTACAGATGTCTGAACTAGATAAGGAAGGGTTTCTGTGTGCTGAGGGAAGTGTCTGATGTGCACTTATCAGAAAACATGAAGGAACGTAATCCAGCCCTGGAACGGTTCTGAGCTCATAAAAGGCTGAAGATGAAATGTTGGTACCACAAACCTGGAAGTTGCGTGCCTTCAGAAAGCCAAAACTCTGAGAATGCTTTTCACTAAGAACTGGGCTCATTTCCATGCCAGATCATGTCTGTTTTGCATGTGTTCATCCTGAAACACCAGGGCACCAGCTGGAAAAGCCAGACACCTCCAGACCAAGAGGTTCGGGTGCCTGCACACAGCAGGAAACACAGCAGCTCTAGGGATGTGCCAGAGACAGGAAACAGCACACACTGCCTGCCTGGAGAACACTGAACACCTTACCTGATCACCAGGGACACAACCAGGGTGACATTTCATCTGCTAAGACAACAGCCAAGTTGAGTATCAGTGTCAAAGAGAAACACAAGGTAAATGTGTGACAAAGAGAAAAGCAGCATCATTTCCTGGAGAATGCCAAATCCTATAAGTCACCTGTGAAGCCCTTCAGGAACAACTCAGGTTCCAGAGTCAAGGCAAAGTGTGTTAGCCTGGCTCAGTCATCCTGAAGAAGCCAAATCATTGTAATTCCTGTTCAAGGCAAAACAATTTCAAACTCACTTTCTGTCAGGCACCTGAGCACAAGTGGTCTTATTTCCAACAGCAGCAAGCACCAAGGCTCTCAAAAAGATGAATGGGAGCTGTGATTGCTTACCACTGCTGACAATCAGGTGGCTTGTAGTTAAGTGTCTACATCTGCAAAAGAAAACAGCTGGCTCACAGGCTTCATTTTCACTGCAAGTGCAAGCTGGGGTGTTTGAGCGCAGACAACAGCCTCAACGCCTTCCTTGCAAAGTCTTGCAGCCTCCAGCAAAAAATACTAAAAGCCTTGCACGGGTAATGCTCCTATTTGCAATTTGCAGTTGTACCTTCCTACATATTTTAAAAGTTTGACATCAGTTGTAGGCATGGGTGCCCAAGGAATGTGTGCATTCCACACTGTGAGGTCCCGTGGGATCCCGGCAGCAGCAGCTCTGTACCTGCACTGCAGGGAATACTGCTGACTGAGGGCCATTTGCTCTGCAGATGGAGAAGAAACTAAAAATTTCTTTAAATAAATTCTTTTAAGTTGGATCCATTAGGCTGGAGCTCGCTTAGGCTGCATATTTTTACTTTATTTGGGGCGGGGCTGTGAGCTGTCAGATAGGTCTAATAAATCTTCCCCCCCCCATTTAGTCCATTTATTTTAAGAAATAGCTGCTCAGTAAAATACAGAGAAGGATCACTTCTCCCCAGGAAAACAGAATCAGCATTCCTTGCTCTGAGATCCTGTCCTTCACGCACAGAAAGAGTGCCCATAAATCCAGAATGGTGGATCTGAGAAGCTGAAATGGGATATATTTGGATGCCTTCCACACACTGCAGCTATATTTCATAACCACTTGCAGCACTCACTAAATTTTGACACGGCTGCTCTTGAAAACACTCTTTTCATGGGGGGAATAATTAACTGTGCACCTTCTACCCACTCAAGAGGTATCAGGCTGAGTGCATTACGAGCAAGATATGAAATCTGTTGCTACTGCACCGGAACTGTTATGGAAAGAGAGTTTAAAGTTCTAGGCATGATGGCAATATAGAAATATTTAAAAACACAACTTGGACCCCTTCTTTGCATTCCATCAAGATCTCAGTTACCATGTTATCTCCCTGATCAGTGTCAATGTTTCTGCCTCTTAACCATTCAAATGAGGAAGAATTGTTCTGTGAATAGGGAATGTCTTGACATCTAAATCAAGTTAAAGAAGAAGGATACAAAAATTTCTCTTTTAAAGATCTTATTTTTTGGGGAAAAAATAATCATTTCATCACCTACAGCACAACACACTGGTTCAAAGCCTGACCTAGAGGAAAATGAGAAAGAAGAAAGTGAATATAGAGAGGGGTGTCAGCTGCTATACCTAGGAGAGAAGAGATTCAAGTAATGAAAGGAAATTGGGGCTGAACATTGAGATGGAGGAGAAATTCGTCATAGAGGGGCTTCTTAATGCAGCACATCACTTCAATGCATGCTTTTTACCTTATGGAAAGATTTGCAATCTCTGAATGTGTGTACTAGGTGCTTGACTTCCTCTGGCTTTTGAAAAGAATTAGATGCTCTAACTGTCCTCTACGCCTTTGGAAGTTTTCTCCTCAGACCCTAACTAATCCTTATTCACTTCACTTGGTCCATTTCCAGGCTGAAAATTAAGCACTCAAGTGCTTTGCATAGGATTATGGCAAGGCTGAAGTTCCACCATGTGAAACATTTCAAAGGACCAACATCCTGATAAAGGCACCAGGGTGCCCAGCCAATCCTGCTCTGCAGGGCAGCCTGGAAAGAGCAATCCAGGCTCTCTTCTCCATTTCTGCTTCTTCCATCTCCAAATCCCGTTATGTAATGACAAACCCATAGTTTCAAAACAGAGCTGTGGCTTCTGTGAAAACTGAAGTTTTTCCTAAAGGGAGGATTTTTATGCTTTAAGTACAATAGACACTCATGTAACCATGAACCCCCGTCTTAATTTTTCTTTTTGCCTCATCAAGTACTTACTGAGCAGAAGGTACTACCTGTGATAAATGCTACCTGTCAAGACTTTACTTTGATCACGCTTCAAGAAGGAAGGATTTCCAAATCATTTGCTTGGAAATTTTTAATTCTTAAGTGGGTTGTTTGTTTGCCTCAAAGGAAGCACTAACCTATTTTACATTGTCAAAAATCTATTTTTAAACAAAATTTTCCTTTGTACTTTAAACATTCCCTAAAAATACTTCTTAGGCTCAATTAAAATGAAGTAGATGTTTAAACTACTGTCTGATTCAGCAGCTCTGTCACTGTGCTTATCCACTGCCTATGGAAGGATCATATCTGGCCAATGGCTCTGTTCACCTGAATTAGGGTGTTGAGTTAATACTGTCATTTGTCATGGCACTGAAGTCGCTCTAACTGTGTCAAATCACAAACAGGAGAGACTCCTAGGTCCTCTTGAAATTCTTTTACAAGTCACAAGCAGAGCACAAGTATTACAGCCCTCTCACTAGCCCTTCCTATGGTTTATATTCACTGTCAAAAATCAAAGTAGGAGGCTTGGTGTGGGAAGTGGTTTGAAAGGTCACCTCTATAGCTTATAGAAAGGATTTGCTGTGCTTCACTAAGCCCCAGACACTGTACTTCAATTTTCCCAGTTAAATTTGACTTTGCAGGATGGGGAGGGGTCAGCACAAAGCGCGGTGCGATGCATCACAGGTGAGCAGTGCCAGGAGAGCCCTGGGCTGGGCTCTGCCAGGGACAGCTCTGCAGGGCAAAAACCAGAGCAGCCTGTTTTCCTTGCACAAGGGAAGGTCTGGAAATGCACTGATACCCTGAGCTGCCATACTGTGACTGGGAGCATTTTATGGAACAGGATGCTGTTATAAACTAAACATCCCCTGTGAACAGAGGGATCTGGGCACTGATATTGCACTAAGATTTTAATCTGCAGTAAAAGTAATGGGGACTTTGCTTTTTGCATTTGGAGGCTGTTCTTTTCCACTCCTTCATCTCCTGTCTGAGGGAATTACTCACAGGAAACACAAGAGCTAGACCCCTTTGTTTTGCACTTGCTGTTCTTAAACTCAAGGATTTCATTAAAATCCTTTCATGTTAAAAAATGGAAAATCTTTTGAAAAAGGGGAAAAAAAAAAGCTCTTTTCCCCATTTTATTTACAGACACCGCTAAGCCTCCTTAAGCTACTTTTGCCTCGCTGTCTCATACCCCGACAAAGCAGATGTGAAGAAGGCAGATATATAACAGTACAGCACACACAGCAGGGCTGCCAACTGTCAATAAATTTATGAACAGTTTGGAGATCTACATGAGTTTTCTGAAAATTCTTATTCTTCCAGCAAAAACTGGCAAGCTCTCCTTGATCTTGGCAAAGGAAAAAAAAAAATTACGATTTGGGAACATTCTGGTCTACTTACACCTGAAAAAAACCCTCACACAAAACATAATCCTGATGTTGCTGGATCAGATCAATTCTGCATGGAGCTCCCTTTCAAATTCCTCTGATGTTGGAATGGATAAGAGTTGCTGATGTTTAAAAGCAACTGGCAAATGAATTGTGCAGGATACTGAAAACTGAGCAACAGAACGTGAATGCAGTTTTGTTCACCATTAAAATAGAAATACTTTGTTTCTGAAATAACTTACTGACACTGGAGTTTTTATAAATAACCACTTAGAATTACTTTTATGACAAATCCCACGGGATAGTTCCCTTTCTGCCCCAAAACTGGGTAGGTTGGTATTCAAATGCTAATCGGCACAAACAGCTACAAGCTTCATTTTCACTGATCAACTTGAATGTGCAAGATCTGTGCTTCCAAATGCACTGAAACTGTTCTGCATAACTGGCTTAATATGCATGAAATTATAGGGGCATCCTACAAATTAGTCATCATGTGCTTTGTACTTGCACCTGTTCCTGCGTCTCCAGCCTGCCAATGGCTGCGGTGGGCAAAACCCCACACCTGGGCACCCAAACCACACAGACCTGGGGCAGGGCTAATTATAGAGCTCAGCTCATGATCCAAAGCCATTTAACACACCAGGCCCCAAATCCTACACTCAGGTTTAGCCCCTCTCCAGCTTTATGGATTGCCAAGGTTTTATTTAGGGAAGTGCAGCAAGAACGTTATTGGAGAGGAGCCTTGCCTACTAATTTTTATTGTAACAGAGTTGAATTGATTCCAGCTGGCTTTCTGCAAATGCAAATAGGGCAGCCAAAGATTGTACATTCAAGATTAAGCAGAATTTGAAAGGCAGAAAGTGTGTCTGCCTACAACAGCATCTCATGAGGTTCCACATCTCTTGCTGTGGTTGAAAAAATAATGAAGAATCTACAAAATGTCCATTCTTCCCAGCAGCCTTCCTTGTCCTACAGATAGAAGGAAAAGATTTTTCAGGCTCATGCTATCTGTCAGACTTCATAACCATTTTTAACACTCATTTAATAGTTAACCACCTCTTGTCCATGCTGTTTCTATCAGCTACTTTAATCAGAAATAAGTGTTCATCCCGGTCTAGTGGAAGATGTCCCTGGCCATGGCAGGGGGTTGGACTAGATCATGTCCAAGGTCCCCTCCAAAGCAAAACATTCTATGATTCTATCAGGGATTTAATAAAATCAAGCTAAGGAACTGAGGCACTGTCTTCATCTTCTTCCTTTTTTTGGTTTGAGGTAAACATGAGCCTTTCATAAGTGTCTACTTGTATTACTTTTGAAATGTGTTTAAAAGAGGTAAATTTGAATAGAACAAGTGAAATTAATTGTAACATTTCTTAGAATCATGCATGTTCCCACCTTAGCTGGAGAGGGAAGCAGAGAGAGAAAGAGCAGACATACAAACCCAGACAATCATTCTGGTCGGGAAAAAAAATTGCCCTGTAAAAAACTGAGATTAAGTGAATTTCTGCAATTGCTGAATGACTTGGGAACTCTATTCACTTTAATGTACTATGAGCTGTCATTCCCATCTTTATACAAAGGCACTCAGTTTCTCAAAAGCAGCTTGCAAAAGTATTCAACATCTTCTGTAATTTCTGTATGCATTTTTCTCCTGTTAAATGATACTGCTGCATGTTAGCAGGAATAACACAGACCTCTTGGATCCCCCTCTTTGCTATTTGTATGTATTATTTATGGGGAGCACTGGCTCCAACCTTTGTATTTAGGCTAACACTTGCTATTATAAAATATTATTGTGACCTTTTTTGAGTTCTTAACACTGTGGGTTTTTTGCAGCCAGCCTTGGAAACTCAGAAAATGCCCTGAAGCCTTTTCCGTGGTCCATGAAATTTGTTTCAGATTTGAGGGGTAATGACTCGAAAATCTCCATTTTGTTCTCTCCCTTTGTCAGCACCGTTCTGGCAGTCTCAGATAACATCTGCACACATGAAGTGCTGTACCACAAAGCAGTGTGTTTCACTGGCCTGCAAGGGCTGGATGTCAACTTGAGCCCAGGCCAGGAGCGGGGTCCTGGAGGGACACTGGTGTTGGCACATCCTCAAGGGCCACACTGCGCCCTGGGAGTGCTGAACTTGCTCTTTAGACTGACCCCTTGGAACTCTGGACTCCCCAGTGCCACCCTGGAGAGCTGTGGATGATTCCACAGCACACCCATGAGAAGCTGGGCGCCCCTTTGTGCACCTGAACAGGCGCAGCACTCGCAGCAGCTCCTGGTGCTGGGGAGTGCCCAAATCCCTGTCCTCCCACCAGCACAGCACCCCCAGCTCTGGCCCTTCTTGGGGGGTCAGCATGGAGCCATGGCTCGAGCTCCCTGGCCGTGTCCCAGGGGCAGCAGTGGCTCTGGAGCCCTTTTGCAGCTGCTTGTAGCCAGGACAAGAACACTTTCAGCTCCAGTAACTCTCCTGCACTGCAGCAGGGACGAGATGACAAATCTGATTATACTAACGTCCGCTCCTTCACCCAGCTCTTCAGAATCTACAAGTTCATTGTATGCTTTAATGGAAGAACAACCTGCCTTCCTTTAGGTAACTACTGTTTCAGTTTTAATGGATTCAGCCTTTCCATGTGTGCAGTGCCATGTACTCCGAGCTCCTGTATATTCATGGACAACAATCCTCTTGGCAAAACCCTGAGCTCTGTCCCACTGTCAGTCGGGCAGCAGTTAAAGGATATTTGCAAATGGGTCTCCCCACTTAAGGGGCATTTATACCCAAATTTTAAAAGATGCCCAGATGTCTTTTTACTGCCTGTGTCCAATTAACATCAGAAATCTATACATATAAATAAACATAGGGAGGAAGAAATAAATATATATATGTAGAGAGAGATAGCTTCTCTAATCTATTTTGTCACCTCCCTATTTAACAGTATTCCACTGCATCAGATTTTTAATTTAATTTTTTAAAATTTCAGAGA
Organism: Phainopepla nitens; assembly: GCA_013400175.1. Lineage (NCBI taxonomy): Eukaryota > Metazoa > Chordata > Aves > Passeriformes > Bombycillidae > Phainopepla > Phainopepla nitens. The sequence goes on along the minus strand of VXBQ01015623.1, from coordinate 573,351 downwards.
AGATGCATTATTCAGTTTGTCAGTGAGAGAAAATCCACACCAGGTACTGCAAAGAGCTACTTAGTGGCACTCTATGTGATTTGTAGGTCAAACTCCCATTCCACTGTGGAGTACAGCACAAAAGATGTGCCAGCAAAAATGACAGCTGAACATCTGCATGGAGAATCTGTGAGTGTGGGGCAACAAGGCACATTGTCCCCACAAAGCACTGGTGGAAATGTGGGTGACCTAAATCCAGGGTGACTCTTTGACACCACTTATGTCAATGGGATCTTGCCACCAAACAGGACAAAAGACTAATTTCTGAAATTTTTTTCCCAACTACACTGAATATAATCTCACAAAATATACCAGAAGAAAGGGTGGTGGAGTGGTTTTTCTTTCTTTATATTTTTAGGAGGGTGAAATTACAGATCTAGACTCTTTTTTTTTCTCCTGGTATGTGGGTGTCAGGACATTGCAGCTTCTTCTGCACCTCATGTAATATCATTTTGCTCGTGTTTCCCTTATGGTGTACCAAAAAGCAAAGTGGGTGGCATGGACTGGCTTCCAGAAGTGCTAAGTTCCATTATGTTTTGTATTATATTCAAATATGGTCTGGAGGAAATGAAAGACTTTATTCTGCAGAAGGGATGGATTTTCACTCCTCAGCCTCAGTGTGCACAACACCTGCACCCGTGTTCCCACATCCAGTAACACCAACCTGTGGAGGAACCCAAAATAAGCACAAAAAGCTGCAGAAGTTGTGTGCCATACTAATCCAGGATGAAATTCTGGGCCATGTAGGTGTGAGGCTATTTAAAGGATTGCCAAAAATATCAAACATTAGCAGATTTCTTCTTGCACCTGCGAAGTGAGGGTTTGCAAATACCCAGTTTTCAGCACATGTGGAGGCAGAGTTGAGGCACAGGTACATTCTGAGCTGGGGTAAACATTGACTTTTTGTTCCTCTCCTTCATACAGAAGGCAGAAAAAGCAGAACGGAATCTTACGAGAAGGGTTTTATAGAGACCCAAAGCATAGAAGAGAGAAGTAAAAAATCCAGAGCAGTGTTCCAGCACGAACAGCAAAGCCCTCAGCCATTCCAACAAATTTTCTCTGAGGAATATTTGGTCTAGAAAAGCAAATGAGAGACATCCACCCCCGGTTGGGCAGCACCCACCCCCTCACAGCCACTCTGGGGACGCTGCTGCAGAGGAATTCCTGGCTCTTTCTGTCTCGCTGGTGAGAGGGGGGAAGAAAGAAGAATCCCAGTGGGAACGTGAGCAGGAATATTGCAGGAATATTGCCCTCAGCCCTCTCACATGCCTGGCAGAAGTGAGCCCAGTGATTCCAGAAGTCATTCCTGGGCCTGTCAGATCTCAGGAATGCCCATGGCTGCCCCCAGCTGCAGCAAAGATTTCCAAAAGCTCTGTGAGCACCATCAGAGGAACAATCACTGCAAAACTGGAGTGGTGTTTTTTTTTTTTTGAGATGATTCTCTTCCTTACACTGCTTTCATCAAATACATAAAGATCAAATAAAACCCCTAATTACAGTACGTGTATACATGCTGGCTCACACTTAACTAATCCCCATATTAACGAGTGCAGGATTTTAACGTCTTAATTCCAAGAATTCAAATCTTTGGAGAGCTTTTCAAAAACACCAGCAGTTGGGGTGCCTGATGTTCTTCCTCCTGAGATTCTGTCACTAAGAAGATATGTATAAAAATGCTCCTTCCCAAAGCAAGGCCCCAGATGAAATTTCTGCCCCTAAAACCATTCTTCATAATTTGCATGTAGTTAAACACTTTCCATTTTCTGTCAAATTAAACGTTATTTACAGTACAATGATGCCTGGTTTTAAATTAATAGTTAAATAAATGCTTTCTAATACACGAATGCTCAGTGCCTGCAATAGGAGAAGGCAACCTTGCTATAGATGATTGTGTCCTGCTTTGATTTGGAGTTGTTTCAATGATAAAATAACCAAAGGAACGTGCTTAGCCATGTTTACTCATATATAATTAAGGGCTGTATCTAACTTGCATGAAAACTCATCAAATGAAATTCTTTAGGCAGGAGCTAATGTGCATAATTGGAATAAATGAAGTTTGCAAGTTGCATCCTGTCAAAACCCCTTCCCTTTGCCATATGAGCCTCTCTAGCCCAGTGCACCATGTGTGCCACCTCTGCCAGGACAGGTGGGACTCTTTTGGATGAGGAAAAAGGTCGGTTCCTACAAGACAGATAAATAAGAGGAATATAAATTCCCCTATGCTTGAATATTAATTACTTATATGTGAATAATAAACATGTCCCATGAGTCTGAATGATCGACTCATGTTTGTAAATGAGCTAGCCACAGAGATTATTCCCACAGAAACTTGTGAAGACCTAATCTTGCCGTTGCTGAAGTCAACAGCAACATCTCTATAAAACCTCATTATGCCCTGAATTTGTCAGGCCCATAATAAAATATTACAGTCTTGTCATTGCAGAATAGCATTTCTCAAACTCCAAATTCACTGTCAGTTTTTCCAAGCCATGGATACCCAAATCCATCCTTCCAGAAATGACGATTTCATCAGTTCCTTTCAAAATGCACACACACACAGATATAAATGTTATTTAAAACAACTGATTTTGGAGGCTGCTCTATCCAAGCCAACACCCTGTGCTAATCTTTACAGATACATTTTCAAAACAGCTACCAGTGCACAGGAGAATTTCCAAATTAAATCCTTGTAGTAAAATTCACGAAGGTGCCATCTCCCTTAAACCACTCTGGCTGCAAAATGAACAACACTTAAAACCTAAATGGTGCCACACATTCCCAAGTTCACCACTGCTCTGCTTGCTGGAGCTGTGTAGATAATTAAAAGCCACTCTAAGTTACATAAGAAGATTATTTTTTTAGGAAACAGGACTTTAAAAGCTTCGCTTTGCTTCCCCAGCACTTAGCAATTTGTTTTGTTTCTTAGAAATGTTTTGTTTTAATAAGTGCAGTTTTATGTGGATTCTACTGCTTTAATGTAAAACACATGAATATGAATGTGCAGTATTTACAGGAGATTTCCCCCTGCATGCTGCTCTATTTTGTCATATTGTCTGCAGTAGATATGTGATTTTTATTTTCCCTTTAGCAGTGAGGTAATTTGCCCATGTTATTTGCTCTGTGGGCATCCTCGTAACACATTTTGAATTTATTTTGTGATGTCTCTTGAAAGCACTGTGAATCCAAGACATGCCGAATCAAACTAATGAAGTAATCCCTGCACTAACAAACCCTCCCTGTCTCAGCTCTGTCAGAAGCAAAAAGGACATGAGACTGATAGACAAATATTAAAGACATAATTCTTTTGGACTTGGTCCACATGTTCACAAGATAATGAGACCTTAACAAAGACACAGAGACTCACAGGGAATATTAGATCTGACATTTCATTTGAGGTGAAAATCGCCAGTCCTCCTAATGACATCTTTTCTTACCAGGTACAAGAAAAAAAGGACTGAACAGTAAAAACTTGGTTTTTACACAGCGCTGATTTTGATCTTACCATGCCAATCTTCATTGAAGAATTTTAAAGCGAATACAGTGAAGAGCTGGCAAGGGGCGAAAAAAAAAAGCAAGCTGCTGGTATCTCACTAAGAATTCCTTTAATTTTAAGAGCCATGAAACAACCTTACTGATACTCCCATTATTCTCTAATTTGTGGCTGGCTCAGGCCCCTAAGATTTAAAATGTTTTACAGGAAGCAGAGAGGTTGAATGTAAAGTGAGAATGTGCCTTCTCCAAGTCAATGCTATTTATCTCGAAATACTGAGGTTAAAACCAGTTTACATCAACCCAGACATTTCCATTCCTCAAGTTGCATCTTCAGCTCAGTCTGTGACCTTACAATGCGATGTGTCAAAAAGAAGAGGCATCTGAATCTTTTATTCCAGCTGTAGTATTGCATCCTGCATACATTTATACGTTTTGTTTATGCTCCAATGTCACATCCCATTCCACATTGGTCACTCAAACACAGCTGCCAAAAGTTATTTTCATTAAAGCCTTTCAATGTGTTGGGAGGGGAAGGAGGTCAGGTTCTGAGATGCCTTCTTTTTTGTTTGCTTGCATTTTGCTGGGGTTTCTTTTACAAGGGAAGAGAACAGGGGAGAAGTGAAAATAGCAAGAATACAGAAGAAAGGAAAAGCTTCCCAGACAATACCATGGAACAAGGGAACACCATGGCAGATATTCACCCCAGGAAGATAAAAGAGACATTTAAGCAAAAAGTTCTATTTCACCTATTTATTCTTAGCAAGAGATGGCAAGAGTTGTAAAGCAGTAATAATAGTAACTTCACTAACTCTGAAGCTTTATCCCAGTAAAAGCAAGGGTCCCCCACTGTAAATGGTGTAGAAAAAGGTGGTGAGATGTCCCCACAGCTGGATCTGGTCCCAATCCATAGCCAGACTATAGAAATTAGCCCTTAGGGTCTCCACAGAGTTCCAGAATTACTCTTGAGGCTTCATCTCCAAAATCCCTGTGCACAATGGCCCAGCCCAGCCACGGTGATAAGAATGTGGTTAATTTTAGTCATTTAGTTAATAGATCTGCAATTATGGGCCATGTTCTTTCTTCTCCTCATCCTTTCAGTCAAATTTCAAAACATGAGCAGGCCTATGAGAGAGCTGGAGAGGGACTCTGGACAAGGGTACATAGTTACAGGACAAGGAGCAATGGCTCAGAAAGGTCTAGAGTCAATGTTAGGAAGAAATTCTTCCCTGTAAGGGTGCTGAGGCTCTGGAACTGTTTGCTCAGAGCAGCTCTGACTGCCCAGTTCCTGGAAGTGTCTGAGGCCAGGCTGGATGGGGCTTGGAGCAACCCGGGATAGAGGGAAGTGTCCCTGTCCTCATCACATCAACCCTCTGTCACAACACTATCTTTCCTGTTCAAAAATAAAGCTTATTTTAAACCAGAATCATCGAGGAGGGAAGGGAAGGGAAGGGAAGGGAA
>VXBQ01015623.1:368929-568307 GCA_013400175.1 Phainopepla nitens | reverse complement strand
TCAGTTAAAAAATACAATCTGTGCACATAGTGCAGCACAGCCTTAACATGACACACTCAAAGGTCTGGGACATGTTTGATGCCAAATGACCCCAGTAAATCAGGAATCAACCTTGCTCTTTGTGCCTACACGAGCCTCATGAAAGATGAATAAACATCAGCTGCTGTGCTATTGTGTTGTGTGCTCAGAGTAATCTTGAGGTATTATTGTGAATCCTTCCAGACTGTCTAAGCCCCTATGAAGGGCATGTTATAAAAGGTATTCATCATCAGCTAAGAAGCTACATCTGGGACATTCCAGCTCCTAGGCAGTCACTAAAACCATTTAACAGGGAGGAATGGCAATCAGGAAGATAATCAACTCGTACCACCCAAGAGAGAAATCACCCATTCCCTCTTTTGAACATTCATGTATTCTTAAGGAGATTAAAATCTCTAGTTGATTTTTAAGTAAAGCTACAGACAAAAGAGGGATAAAAATATTTTTTAATTCTTCCAGAATACTAAAACACAATCTGGAATGATGAATATCAAAATGAACCCAAAGCAGTTTTATTGGTTATGAAAAAACTGGACTGTTAAATGCTGAATTGGAGAGGCAAAAAAACCCCAAATTGATGCTTATTTATAGCTACCCTTGGTAGCTGTAAATAGCATCATATTCATGGTTATCAAATGCACTGGCATGTGCTCTTTTTCACTCAGCACAGGTCACTAGTTAGATCTGAGACAGAAGATAAGCACATGCTTTAAAAAGGGTGTGTCTAATTCCCCAAAACTGGCCACTACGTACAGGAACACCGCAGTGTTTGAACAGCATCCTCTACTCCACAAGAGAATTTCTTCTGTCCTGAGATAACTATAAATATACAGTTCTTGACAACTGTTGGTGACTCTTAATTATTTTTTGTTGCTGTTAACATGCTGGACATATTCCAGTGAATTCCATAGCCTATAATGGAAGAACAGCTTATCCTAAATTGTAAATTTTTATTGTGAACAGAAATATCGATCTGCCAGCAATAGCAATTTTATTTACTCAGTATCTGTAAAAGCAGCCTTACAGAAGTCCTTTTAATTATTAAGTCTATGTTCAGTAGTTATATGTTATGTACAAATTTTGCTTCTTTTGTTAATTTTAATAAAAAAGTCCACTCCATGCCTGCTGTGCTCTTTTTCTACAAAGGCATTTAAAATATTAGTCTTAATTATGGGTTTCAACATACAACGTGGGAAGAAAAAACCAACAAACACACCAACAATGATGGATGGACTGCACGGCTTTCTGCTAATTTCTCAGCAGGCACAGCCCTGTGGCATTCCAAATACAGACAAAAAATGACTTCTAAAGTTACTGAGGGAAAACTACCAAAAAGCAAACTCATGTGCTGTGTCATAGGCTGAATCTTCAAAATTTCCTATTGCCATGTATTAGATGGGTTTTTTGGGGGGTTTTCAAAGAGCATTTTGCTGGTGCAAAGAGTGATCCCAGTGCCTCACATGAGTGAATTGTGCACCCAATCAGACTCCCTTCACGGGGTGTTAAGGAACCAACTGGTTTAAGCACTCAGCAAATCCCACCAGACACCTGCCTGCATCCCTGGGGAGCTGAATCCCCCCAGAGAGCTGGATGAACACTGGGTGTGCCCACACAGCAGTGTCACTCACCCAGGGACACGTGGTGGGGACAGAAGCATCCCCAGCACACACAGCCCCGTGCTGGGTCTCACACATTTCAGCAGATCAGCAATTGCCATCAGGGGCTTTTCACACTTCTGCCATCTTACAACATTCCTTAATGCTCTGAGGGAGGAGCAGTTACAAACATTAACAGAAGAGATATGGTGAGGATGGAGCTACAGAAACATTCCCTGCTTTGAAAGTTTCTGCTGCTGCCACGTCCTTACCAGAGGTGAGCAGCTGCAGAATGTGTGGACACTCCAGTGTCCTGGTGACAGCTCAGGAAAGCAGCCCTCAGCCTGCCATGCCCAGCCCATCTATGGGGCTCAGATGGACTTTCCCTCCCTTAGAGATGCTGTGTTATCCACTCCCCATGCCAAGTCCCTTGGAGCCCAGCAGCCACCCTGCCTCTGGAACTGAAAAATGCATCAGCCCCGCTCTGTTTGTCCAGGATCTCAATGTGCTCATTCTTCTCTTCTCCTCTCTGCCCTTTTTCTCCAGTTCAGCTCAGTCTGCATTTCATTACAGCCTTTCTTCCCAGTGCCTCACGACATCCACATTCATCCACATTAACTCTGAATGGCAAAGTCTCACTATCTGTTGGGAATGCTGACAACAGATTGTTTCATAATTAATTGAAAGGCAAAACCTGGACATTCTCAATCAATGCTGATGGGAATTACTTTGTCCAGCTTCAGTAAATCAGCAGTGCATGGCACAGGGAAACCAATGTTCCAGTTAAATACTAGTTATTTCCCTGAGAGCTAAACATACAATTTTAAATTTGTGCTTATTTTAAGAAACCTTTTAAAAGCACTGCTTCAGTGGTGAGTAGTGTAGACATTTGGGGGTAGATTATATCTGGTTAAATTAGCTAATATTTGCCTTCAAGCCAAGATTACATAATATTATAAGTTTCCACTTTCAAAGTCAATGTGGATGTGCAACAGGGATCAGACATCCATAGTACACAACTGTCCTAGCAGAAACATGGAAAAGGGGCTCTGCTTTTTACAGTAGCTCTAAGAATGAGAAGATCAATTCAGTGGATGTGGATTTGGTGCCCATGGCTGTGACACATCTGTGACACTCAGGACACAGAGTACAATGTTTTGCACCCCAGCTCCTGTTCCACTGGCTATGGACAGGACTCTGGCTGGGGCAAAGCTGCAGTAACTCTATATGAAGCTATTCCACAGCCATGTTCATGCAGTTTATATTTGAGTGCATCATGTGAAATACAAACAGCCCTCCGAGCTGAGGCCAGTCATCTAGAACCTCCTCCTCAGTTGCAGTCCATCCCACAGCCTCTCAGCAGGCAGTAAGGATGGTGTTAGCAGCACAAGGATGTTGTTCATTACCTCCTTAATTAGAGCTTGCTCCAAAGAACAAAGGTTTATAGTCCGTTCTAATCCAACCCTGGCCATCTTTCCTACCTCAGTAATCAGGGCTTTCACAAATCTTATCAAGCTTTACATCCTGTAAGATTTAACACATGGGATTAGATCAAAGGTCCTGCCATGAATTACATCTTATCTTTGCCAGCGGCCAGTATGAGATACTTGAGATGGATAATGCAAATTTACATAAATAAACATACATATATTTACATATGCATCCATCTGAGTGTGCCAGTGCATACACCTAGAACCTGTATAATGCACATATATAAAGAAACTTTTAAAAAATGGACAATTTTAACTCCTTCAGTAATCCAACACACATGAAAAGCTACCATCACACACATCTGCAGGCAAAGAGAACTAAAAGCAGAACCTGAGCTAATGAACCCCCATAGTTTTGCAGGCTGGGAATTGCTCCTGTGGCAATGGGACCCCAGGCTGCTGTGTCAGCAGCGCCCCTGTCTGGGAATGGCCATGCTCCAGGGCCACGTGTGCTGAGGGGCAGGGAGCAAACAGCTGCCAGGGTTTGGAATGGACAGAGAGAAAGACCATGATGCCCTTTATTATTCCTTTTCTTTTAGCAAGAAATTGGGAAGAAGGGATATGTTACACAAAGAAATTCAGCACATTTTTATCATTCTGAGAAGCTGACAGAGTAGCTACATTTTCAAAAGGCATCAACTTTTGTAAGGAACAGAGGACCGAAATGTTTAACCATTTGAAAGGCTCCCTACATCACAGTTTTGCTGCTTATACTCTTGACTGAACCAGGGAAACTAAAGAAGGTGTATTCTCTTAACACTGCTTCAAACCAAACTAACACAGATTTCAACTAATACTTTTAAAATGCTCCCTGTATTTTGTTCAAGATACTTTATTAAAATACAAGTTAATCTTGCACAATATATTAGAGCATTGTACCTAGTGACAGTGTAGTAAAGGATCTGTCAGGCTTTTCACTACAAAACCCTATTCTAAGACACAAAAAAAAAAAAAATCCCTCTGGGCTGAACCTTGGAATACAAGAAACTTGAAAGAAATCCATTTTGTGGTTTTTGAATTCTAAGAGTGCAAAGAAAATTGATTTAAAATATTTAACTGACTATGCCTTGCTTATATAACCTAAAAAAAGAAATTTCATGTTTCCAAACAAAATCTTGCTGGTTTATTAATCTTCACCATAAATCAAGCAGACTTGCTCTTACAATTAATATACTCCCTTCAAAATCAGAGATCTCCCACCCTTCCCAAATGTATTGTCTGTTAATGAGAATTTTTACAAATGCTATGTATTTCCCACCAAACCCAGACAGGCATCTTGCAGGAAACATCCCGGATACACCGAGACTGTGCTCAAATGGATAGATATAGGTGATTTAAAAAGACATGAAAGTAAATAATAGAAAATGAAGAATAATGATGACAGCAGCTCAGGAAATCATATGAAAACCATCTGATTTCTGCTGCTGAAGGAAGAAGGGATATTTACAGCATGAGTGGCTGCTTCCTCACTGCTCCCCTGCTCTGGAGAAGGCTGAGAGGGACTTTCCAAGTGTCTAAAGTGTGCAGTGGAGGGGTGTGGAGTTTCCTGCCTTGCTGTGGGGGTGTCTGTGGATGGCATCTGTGAGGCAGGAGAGCCACAGCAGCTCACAGACACCACTGCCCCTCACTGCAGGGAGCACACCCCGACACGAGCTTTGGGGTCTGGAATCCCTTTGAAATTGCAATGCTTGGGTTAGAGAGACATGAAATATTCTCAGCCCACCAGTCTTCCAACATGGACCCATTTTTGCAGCTGGTGGTGCAGCTCTGTGTGGTGAATGCTTCTCACCACGGTGAGGAACTCACCTCACCTTCCAGGTGCTTTTTCATCACCACCAGCACAAGGCACAAGCCCCACGTTTTCCTCCTCCTTCTGCGTGCTGGGATTTAATCCAACACCAGCCAACCACCACGCCTGTAACTTCAGGATCTAATTCACTGCTGTCCTCTGCTGATAAGAGATAATCTCAACTCTGCAGGTTGCCCCAAGGCCCATAAACCCTCCTTTTCTCCTCTCAGGACCAAATGTCCTCCCCTTCTCTCCCTCAGCTTGGACTCTTTTTAACTTTCCGTGTGCTGGAGGCATCGTAACCCCTGCCTAGCACCAAACTCATCAGGGAAGCTGTGGTTGTTTCTTCCTTGAAGTTCTGAACTCCTGGATCAATGGGCAGGTTAAAGGAGGCAGACATTGACTCCTGGCAGGGGAGCAAGGGCTGGATCCTGACTCAGCCCTCGCTCTGACACGCTCCTGCTGAACTCAATGGGAGTTAATCCGTAAAATGACTGGCTAGAAATTGAATCAGGATGTCAGAAGTCAGTTCTTTATCTTCACAATCCAAAACCTTTATTAAGTTCTCACTCAACCAAAACTTGGCAAAATCAATGGGGCAAATCTCAAAGTGCTTACTCAGTTTTTACAGTGTTAGGACTAAAGCAAATTTCGATTGAGTTGGAGTTTATTTGAGACAAGATTCAAGAAACAGTCAAAACCCTGTGAGATGGCTCAGGAGTAATTTGAAGTTTTATCTCCAATACCTTTTCCTCTTGAAGATGAGGAAAATGGGATATTTGCATCACAGAAAACCTTTAGAGATGTGTTCTTGCCAAAAAACTTTCACAAAAACCTTAGTTCTTCCTTCAGCACCATCTCCACCAGTGCTGTTGCTCACCCATATAACACCTTCTTTTCACCCCTTCCTACAGCATGAGCAAATATTCTTCACATTCCCTAACTCATTTTTGGGGTAGGAACAGAAAGGCTGAGAAATTCCTGGAGAGGCAGATTGATAGCTGCAACTGCTGCTCTTGTTTCTGATTTCCATGTCAGATTAGCAAACCATGCTCTGCCTCATTTACCCTTGGTGCCTGTGAATTGTTTGGTGCATGATACTGTGAGGGTTCTGCTTAGCTGCATTCCCAGCAACCTTTCCTCTCCTTCCCCTCTGCAGGTTAGAATTTCTGCCTGTTGGTGACTGAGATTTTGGACTTTTTAACTTTATCTTTTTCCAAGCTTGTCAGTAACAAGCACTAACATGGCCAAACTAAATCCACTGGTACTGAAACTACTTTTAAGCTTCCTGGCAGAGCCAGGATGGAGTAGGGACACAAAAGCACCCATGGATCCTGCAAAGCTGTGATCCAGCTCCCACATTTTGGGTACAGTCCCTAAATCCTCCAGCACAGCATTTCTGCCTCTTGATTTGTGAGAAGGCTTGTACCTGGCTATATCAAATTCTGTACCTTTGATACTACACTGGCAAAGGTGCTACTAGAAGTTCAATTACAGAATCCCTTGTTCAGAATGTTTGCTCAAAGGACAACAATGTCTTTCTTCATCTTACAGGTTTATTTTACTGCTCTGAACAAGGTTGCAAGGTTTGGAACCGCTGAAATGGAATCCGTCCTAAATAATCACAAAACGCGCCCTTTGCGATTTAATAATCTCGTAGAATAGCAGTATTTGTGTACACCCACTGAAATAAAATGGGAGCACAATCATCCCCTGATATCATTACAGGGCTGATGGAAGTCATTCTTGAATTTTAAGGATATTTTATGCAGATAACTCTACTAAGTACATAAGGAATTTAGGCACATAATGTCAACAGTTTGCTGAGATGAGAGTTCATTCTGAAGTGAAGCAGCTCATTTATCTCTCTCAGTAGTGCTCTTTGCACTATCCACTTTAATTTTCCAACAGAAAGGTGAATAATAGAATTATTCAGATAATCCTCCACAACCCCTCCCCTGGTCCCAAAATCAATGCAAACTTTGATTTGACTTGAATTTTCTCCCTAATGTACAATGAAGATGTAATTCAAATACTCCCAGGTATGCACACTTCTTACAATATGCAGCATTATTGTCTCACATGGACTTTGATTTGGCATTCTTTGAGCAACCCAGGAGCTGTCTGGATGCTCTTTCCAATGCAGACTAGGCAACAGGAGCTCTTACACTACCTCACCTTCATTTACCAGCTGATATTAAGAAAAACTGAAAAGACAATCATTATTCTTTGTCTGGTTTCTAATTTACTCTGCAGCTGAAAAACTCTTTCAGGCACAAAATCCTCCATCCAGGACAGATGCAAAGAACTATTTACAGGCTGAGCAAGAAGGAAATGTTTCAATCTATGGATTGCTTAATGTTTATACATTTGCACTCTGACAGACAACTGCTATCTTTGATTTAAAATAAACAAAGGAGAAAATGAGCTGTGCTGTGGCACTGTTGAGTTTATCAAAAAGCAGGGCTAGGTGAGGCAGTAAATTTCTCTGTGGCCCAAGTTCCAGGATCCTGTATCATAATACAGAGCCATTCTCCTGGCTCGCACTGTCAGCGAGACCAGATGGGTCTGATTAGTTCCAACCCAGAAATACAAATGGTTGACAGTCTGTATGAGACAACAGGGAACAGAGAATTCAGTGAAGTGAAATGCTAGAAACCTCCAATTGCACACAGATATTTGCTGCTCCTCAGGCTACAATAAAGGAAACGCCAGGAAACGAGGAGGCTTGGCCCGCGTTCAACAAGCGTGCTGAGCTAAAAGTAGATGGCAATCCACTTACTGCATGGCTTCCTTTGTCTAATACATCAGTTACTTAAATATAGTTTAAATGCTATATCCTGGTGCTGTACAGACTGGAGCGAGGGGAGGAGTCTCCTGATCAATGATATGGGCACAATTACATTCCCTGCTGTAGATGGGAGCTGAAAGTCCTTGAGGAATAAGGCAATTTTTTCATTTATTTATTTTAGTGATGAACAAAATCTGCAGAAACGCTCACCTCGCATTTACAGACTCACTTAGGAATTAGAGAAGCAAAAGATTAAGCCTGCTAAAACTGGTATTAAGAGCGTGGCATCCTTCAAATTGCTGCAATTCTGCAGAGCTGCTGAAAACCTTCCCTGTGATGGGTGGAATTACAAAAAGTAAATGATAAACTATTAATAATTGGGGGATACTTGTTTTGTTTCATAAGCTTAAATTACTTTTGGAGTGTTGCACAGGAGGGAAGGCCCATCTGCCTCTGAATACTCACATCAACATTAGGAGACAGCAATAACTGCAGCAGGATGGATTCTTGCTTAGGATTCAGTGTATCAGAGCAGGTCTCAATTCCCCACTCTTCCAATCAGTCACTTCCTCCCTGTGCCATCTATATTCCTGGAGATGCACTGAAGATCAGTGCTCTGTATTTGAGATCACGTAAATACCTTAGAGAGAGAAATATAATAATCTATTTCAAAAAAGGAAAAAAAAAAAAAACTGCCTCAAGGACAGCCTGGGTAAGCTCTGTCTAGTTGATTTAGAAAACACTTTAAAGACTCTGATAAGCTCATTAGTACCAATGACTAGATATATGCATTCAAATCCCTGTAAATACAGGAGGGCAACATCATGGATAAGCATCTTCCTTTTTCATTTAATAAAGAGCTCCTAAGGACCACAGATTTCAGGATGTCTGGTTTCCTTCCGTGCTCCCTCCCCGACAGCAGTGCAAAAACAGAACAATTATTGTTTCATTTATTCTTTCCTGGAAGACATGGAAATCCAGTTAGAGGAATGCAAGGGTGACACTGTCAAAATCCCCATCTTTTGATGGGAATCTCAGTGTAATTTTCTACAACGAGGTTATCCTTCAGAACAGACGAGGAAAGCTGGCACAGAGCAGCTCGAGCTGAGAAGCAGTTGCAGAGAGCTCAAGAGCTGCCACTCCAGCCACCAGATGCCTTTTCACAGGGGCATAAACACTCCATCACACCGTGCTGCACATTTGTAAATGTAATTCCCACTCAATCAGCATGTTAATTCCAGCATGATTCATCCTTTCCACCCAAATAAGTTTACACTGACAGGTTTGTCAGGTACAGAAATACAAAGAATGACTAGATGTGTGGTTCCTCCTCACTCAATACAACCAGATGGACCAACAGGTGAGCAGACAACAGCCTGGGGCCAGAGAAAGGCTTGCAAATACCCCTGCAGTAAGCAAAATGATAACAGCTTATCGCCTTCATTTTTCCATAAATTTTAATGCAAACACGTGGTTTTAATAGGATTCTTTCAAGAACCGATGGCAAATCATGAAACCTGGTATTTCTGCCGTGACCAGCCCCTGAAATGTTGTCAGCTCTACCCAGGAGACAGGGGTGTTACACAAATCCTACCCAGTTCAGTGACAGTATCTCTGCCAACTTCAGGGATGCACAATCCAGCCCTTACAATCCTGTAAGTCTTGTGAAATGCTCTTAGCTTTCTGAGGGGCTCCAGCCTCGAGAAAAATGTGACATCATTTCATTGCTCATTAAAAGGCAAAGTGGATTTTACTATTCCTCACTGTCAAGAAAACTTGTAAAAGTCATCCCTGAAAGCTCTGAAACTGAGATACAAATATAAACAACATTAAATGTGTCAGGTTCCCTCCCATCACTCTTGGGTTTGGAGGTCTGATGCCTGTTTTCCATCAGCAATACTATGACATGTTCCATGCAAAACTGCCTTAAAGTCTTATGTCTACTATTTACCTACTTCACAATTTACCTACTCCACACAGGGGCTCTGAGAACATCTGCAAATGTTTCCACAGAGTTTTGAATATGTAAAATACTATATGTTTTAAATATTCTTATTTGCATATGACTACACAAACAAGCTGTGTCCCAGATCTCAATCAAAACAAGACAAATGAAAACCCAAACCTAAAACTGAAGGAAGCCCCACTGACAATAGGAATGGTAATCCAAAGTCCCTGCTGCATCATGCTTCAAATGGTCAAGTAAGTTCTTCAGAAAGAGTAGACATGACTATCAGCACATTCTGCCCAATTATTTAAATGAATCCTTAAGTTTTTTCTGAAGGTGCAGGGTATCTGCCACTCCAGCAGCCCCAAACACCACCCTTGAACACTTGTGCTCACACACAAACGCTGCAGAACTCTGCCATTTATCACTGAAAAGACAAAAATGATTTGAAGATCAAGGGCTTGCATCTAGCACATCAGTCATGGGAAAATATTGTAGAAAAATCTTTTGAAATGCAGAAATGGTTCTTCTGGGTGACATTCTTCCTTCTTTAAATCATTAGGAATGATTTCAAATGGCCTGCATTTTATTGGCTGCCACTACTGCAATTCCATCGAGTGGTATCAGAAGCTGTTTAACCCTGCCACCCTGGAGGAGGAGAAGTTAAGTTCTGCTCTCAGAACAAATGAAAGGCAAACACTAGAGGTTAGAGGACACTCATACACAAACAAAAGGCACTACTCCTGCTTTGGATGTGTGTTTTCTGAGGAACCACCTGTAGGTGCCTAAAGCTAAAAGGTTTTCCAAATCTTGGTATACGAATATACGCATAGGAAGGAAGAGTCCTTGAGAGAACTGGTTTATATTGAAATCAGGATTTTTGTTTTTACTTTTTGTTTTGGTTTTTTTTGTTTGTTTTTATCAGAAATACAAAGAAAGGCCAGAGATTAACTAGAACAATGGCTGCAAACTTTACACCTGAGTTGCCCTACATTTATGTGTGGCCTTTATCTGGAGTCCTAGTTTGGGCCCTGTCTTGAATTATTCAAGACAGAAGCACTGTATAAATCTGAGTCTAATAAAGCCAGGGGGATGTCTCTGCCATAACATCATTACTATAAGCACAAGAGATGGGGGGCTTGACTGGAATACGAAGATGGAGAAATGCCTGCAAGAAAAACAGTAATTATTATAAAAGGTCTTAAAATCAGCTGCAGGAGTGCTTGTGGCAAGTGGCTGCAGCTGCACAAGATGAAATGTGCTGCCATAACCTGCAGCCCCTCTGACTTCAAAGGAGCAGGGCAAAGGCAGGAGGGTGCATGGAGATAGGGAACAGGGCTGGAGGCAACCCCCAGTGCTGCTGACCTGCCTGGTCCAGCCTGCTAAAAGGAGGACAGGAAAAGCACAAGTAGGATGTTCAGGAAGAAGGGCTGCAGGGCTGCATCTGTGGTATCACCTGGGCTCCCTCCCGACAACAACCACCAAAAAGCTCCCTCTGGAGAGAATGAATGTAAGTGTTGCTATCTGGACCAATCCAAATGTCCAGAAAAATCCCATCCATGCATAAAAGCAGTTTATCTTTAACCCAGGTGCCTCCCATGAGCTGCCTTTGGTTGTGATAAAAATTCAAACCCACACCTGTGGGAAAGCAGGGAAGACAGATTTTGTGTTTGACCTCAACACAGTCACCCACAAGCTAATACTTCTACTTTACGAACCTAAATGCACTTCAACTGCAAAAGAGAAAGATGGAATAATTAAATTTAATTCAAGAATCCAGAACGAGGAACAGAGGGATAAATCTTAATAGGAACATGGGATTAATATCTTAGCATAAATAATAGTCTCAGGAATTGCGTTTTGATGATTCAACAGTTCTGCTATAAATAATTCACATCAATAAAAGAGAGATAACATCAAATTCAGTTGGAACATTGGTTAATCTGAGCATAAAGTGAAGGACTTCACTCAAACTAAAGGACAGCTATAAGTAACTGCTCTACTGTATGGGAATCAGCACTGAGTATTTTTTGCACATTCACATGCGTTACAAATTGCTTTCCAAAGTTACAAACGAGTATCTAAGGGGTGAAGGAGGATAAAAAAGCTGTCAGTGGACATAGCTTAAATGCCTACCCTGTGCAACAGAAAATGAGTGCAGGACAAACAAGTCTGCTGGGGGATCCTTTGTGTTCAATATGAGAAATACTTTGTCATTTCTAACTTAGAAAAATATCTGTTCACCTGCCAAGAGTAGTGACAAGGAGGGTATAATCAACTGAGCCCACACATCAGGACTTTGGTTGCTCACTTCAGCCTGAATTCATGGTTGCCACCTCGACAGCACAATCAGAGAACGGGCCACCCACACCAACAAAAACCCCTTGTTCTGAAAAGCATAAAAATATATATTAAATAAGCCATGGTGCAAGAAGTCCAAGGTGGGGTGTGGTGAGGCAAAAGGGATCAATGATTTGTCCAGTCTTGTGGAGCAGTTTGGGGTTGGGCTTGGTGTCACAGCCAGGTTTCCCAAGTGCCAGGGGACAACACAGACTGCACGAGTCACCTCCCTGTCCCTGGGCTGGAACGTCATCAGCAACAGGATCGATATTAATAATGGATCTGAAAGGCTTATTATTTTTCAATGGTGCTCTTCACCCCAGGGAGGTTTCCAGAGCACTTTAACAATTATTTATATATGAGAGTCAGTTTTCCCAAGGAAACGCAGCCATCCCTGTGATCCAAAGTGGCAGCTGTGCCACTGTGCAAAGCAGGAGTAAAACTGGCTGGAGCCAGAAACTCAGGGAAGGGACTGCACTGAGTAGGAACTGCAGGAAGTATTTAGGTAACAGACTGCAAGATTTAATTACACAAGTTGGAAGCCGGCCAGCAGGCATGAACAAATGTTTTCAGTGTTGTGTTTAAATATTTTAATTTGCTTTTTTTATAGACATTACTGTAAAAATAATAAAAAATGGAAAAGGGTACTTGTTAGACAGAGCATTCCCAGCAAATGAAAAAAGTCGGTATTTTTATCCCCCAAAACCCTGTAAAATATATAAAAAGTTCATCTCCTATTGAGATTTCCTTGAAAAGAGGCATAGAGGCTTTGCTTAAAACATAAAACACCATCATTGGAAAAACAGGCACCACCATCACTGTCTGCAGCAATTAGGAAGATTTAATTTTACTTTCTCTAAGCATAATAAACCCTCTTTAAGTCAAGGTTGCCTTGAATTCAGTAGATCATGACTCAGACTCTGTGTCCTTACTTCATTCAGTACCTTTACTCACAAATCTTTTTTTGTCGCCCAGCTCCTTGCAATGCTTTTTTTCCTAACGAGCTGACACTCGGTATGTCAGATCACACCCCTCTGTCCTGCCCCACCTGTGTCCCCTCACACACGTGGAAGCAGAGCCAAGGTCACCAAGACATCTGAGATCTTAATTAGCACCGCAGGGCCCTTGGAGCTGACCAGCCAAGGTTCTGCTGTTCATCACAGCCCTGAAATTACCTTTCATCTCCCAGGCTTATGAAGATCTGAAGCCCTGGATGTGGGCAGCTCCGTGACAGACCATGCATCAAAGGCACGCTGCCATCAGAGCCAGCACCAGGCAGAACACCACCATGTATCACCTTGGAAATCCCTGCTCCAAGCTGGAGATTTCTCCTCCTGGACTAAAAGCTGTTGTCTCCTGACAGTGCTAGGATGGATTAGCTTGGAAAGAGAGGTTTAGCCTTGTGTGGACGTATTAGGGCAATTAGAGATTATACTGGAGATACCTGTAAGTCCTATCTGCATGGTGAACAGAAATATGCAGTATTTGGTACATTATGTCTCAGTGACAGATGAGGCTGGGATCAAACAATGCTAAGCATGCACAGAGCCCCTTTTACTGAGTATTGGGTCAATAACGTAATTATGCACAAATAACATGTGTCAGGGGTGATTGATAACACTCCAACCCACCCAGAAAAGACTTCAAGGTAGGGACAAATCACATCCCATAAACGACTTAACTAATTTGTTTGCTTTCAATTTTTCATCTCACACTCAGCATCACCTTGACATCTGTCTGTCACTTCAGACTCAAAGAACTTCTTTAAGGAAAGCCTTTGTGTGGTGAACTTCATTAGACATCAATGGAATCGTTGCTCTTTAGTGTTCGGAATGTTTTGGACATCTTGGGAACAGGCTTGCAAGGATGTGGCTGTGCCAGGATAGCAGTCAGGAGATAGTTTTACCCATGCATACCACAGGATAATTTAGTTTCACTTGATACTGCACAGTGTTAAGATTTTTTTTGTTTTCTTGAGAAAATGTAAAGACAATATCTAAACTTACAGGAACACATTACCTAGCTTTTGAAAGTGTTTTGGCATTTTTTAACTTTTGCTTTTTAAAAAAAACCTTTTCCCACAATTTATTTCATGATGGCCCATTCTGTCTCACTGTTCAGTGCTCAGGCTGTACAAGACTTTGATTACCATAAAAAAGTTATTCTAGAAATCAGAAAAAACAACGTACTTGTGTGAGAAGCAATATGAAACACATTTTGTCTGGTTCCTCAGCAACAGTACAGGTCACATTTTCCATGGATTTAGTGCCCATATAACATATACACCCAGAATATCCCTAAGTTAGCAGCCCTTTCAAACAAATCTGCTGTTTAAAGTACAAATGGAGAAAATTTCTTTCCAAGATCCCAATTTTTAGGGTCTGTCACAGCTGAATGTCCTCATGTAACATATTTCATCTCTCCTGCTTGATGCATGAGAGAGACCCCCTCTGCCAGAGGCACTTCCCTCATGGTTTCATGATTCTGTGTTCAACCAGGCTTCAGGTCAGAAGGAAAAGCCTGGATTTAGGTGACAACAGCACATGGAAGGTCTGGTCAACAAGACTTGCTGGGTTTCTTCCCCTCCCACCTCCCTCTTTGATAAAAACCAGTGGAAATGAGGAGTAAAGGATGGTGAAGGAACAGAGGAGGGGAAGAAGCGAGAACAGAGAGCATCCACCTTCCTCCTCCAAGTGCTTCTCGTCTCTGCTGCCTGCCTATCTACCTCAATTCTGCCCCAAAAGTCCCAAGAGGTGATGAGACACATGTGATCCAGCTGCACCTCCAGCCAAAGGCATTATTCCCTGCATGTCCTGCTCTCCTTGGTGCCACCCCAGCCCCCTGAGCTGAGGCAAACTCCAGCCATCGACGTCCAGAGGTGGGGCTGGGCAGGAACCACGGCCAGGCCACCACAGAGCCCCCAGGCCTCAGCCCCATTTCAGCTCTGGGCTCTTCCTGCTGCAAAAACACTGCTGGGACCACCTCCCATCTCCCTTGGAGTGCTTGTTTACTTCTCCCAATTCAGACCTGAACGATGAAATATTAAGATGATATTAGGGAGAATACAGAAAAGCCTCTGAAAATAGACCAGTCCTGTAGCCACAGCTTTCACTGTTCTTCATACATTAATCAATAGTTCATATTTAATTAATTAGCACCAAGTTCACTTGGTGATGAAAGTAGAATTTCCATGAATAGGAAAATAAATTAACGTGAAAATCTAGCTACCAGACTGTTCTAAAGACTCTCTCCCACTGACTTACATGTGATAATAGATGTCCCTTCTTTATATTATTAGGCTTTTTGAGCTTTTTTTAATTTTATTTTTTCAGAGGGGAAAAAAAAAGACAGCTTTTTTTTTTTTTTCCCCCACCAGCTGGGCAAGAAATATCTTAAGCTCTTATTGCAGCAAAGCCACCTGTCTGGTTTAGTTAGATGGTATCAGCAATCTGTGGATCAGCACTGACTTAGGAGCACACTTAGGATGCATCACAACTGCTCCAGACAGCACTCGAGTCTAGAAGTACAGAACATTTACCAATTAGAGAACCAACCCAAAGCATTTATTTCCAACCAGAAATTTAATAAACTGCTCATATACTACGGAGTAAACACCTCCACTGCTGCCGAGCAAAGTATGTTTAATATTCAGAATCTATCTGCAACGGTATCATGTTCTCTTCATTAGAGCATCCGTTTTGTTAATTAGCATTTGCTCATGTGAGTAGTCTCCTTGACTTTAATTGATCCATTTTCATGAATACGCAGAACATAATTTTATAGTTAAAGAATTCAGTTCCTAGTCAATGCGACAGCCGCTGTTCTCAAAGTTTAATTCTTAGCATAATAAGGAAATAAAAATGAGTACAACACTTATCATCAGATAGAAGAGAAATGTGTGTAAGGCAACAGTGGAAACAAGAATGAGTCCAAGACAAGATACCTGGCTATCAAATGCATTTTCCTTGCTCCTTCACCACAGCAAAAAAATGCTGGTAAGAAACGCGAAAAACTTGGCTGGAGATAAAGTTGTATCTATTATAACAGCAATTCCTTCACTAGCAGTGCTTGTGTTTTCTGAAAGGCTAAGAAGCCATCTGCCCTTCAAATGTTTGGAGTTAACAGACCAGGAGATGATGTGCTGAGAACTGAGGTTTTAGAAGAAAGAGAAACAGCACAAGCCCCATCTGTTTCCCAAGGATTTGTTCTCAAGCTCTCACTTCTCATATCTGCTCTGTGTTTACAGCTGAACCTTCTTGTTTATACTCCTTTTTATTCTTAAAACTAAAGGCTTCAAAATGGATTAAGGGTTTTATTTAAAAGTATCCTAAACTGTAGGATGGTTCAGTAAGACTATTGTAGCTGAAATTTGGAAGCTTTCTTTAGGATGGTAATTAAAGATGGAAGCAGTGTTTTTTCTTTCAGAAGTCCTTACCACATTTCAAGAATATCGGATTACAGATGTAAACAGAGATAAGAGTCTGGGTCCCAGTGAACTCCTCCAGACTGACAGAGTGGGTGTGGGCACTTTATTGCCTCCATTTGTACAAACTGTTCACAGGCCCTGGCTGGAAGTTGTTCCCATTTCACCAGAGGCTTTATGTCTTTAATTTTATCCTTAATCCAGAGGCTGAGGATACAGAGCATGAGATCACCAATAAATCTTTAAGTTTATAAACTAAAAAGGAGTCACTTCAAGTAATTTGGAGAGAATTAATATGTTTCAGGAAGCAAGTCAATTTAGTGGGCTAATTGCTGGGTGTATTTTTTTAGAGGCCTCCTTTGAAAAGGTGCCTGCAATCACCAGGTGCCTTTAGAGCTTTCTTGTGTGACTGATTAGAGCCACACATCTAATGGGCTGCTAAACCGGGAATGAGAAATGCTGCTCTTTCAGATGAACTGTTTACTGTGTGACCTTGCCATTCCTCCATTTTCATATATAAGTTAACATTCTTTTAACAATGTTCAGCAGCAAATGTCTAAAGGGACAGAGCTGAAGTTACGTGAAATTGAAAAATAGAGGCCTCTTCAGCCAGCACCTGCATCTAATCTGGATAACCCAATAAAATATCCCCCCTCTTTTCCAGAAAAGCATTTGTTCCCCAAGAGACTGACATCAGCTTTCATGAGACAGCTGACACAACAGCTGAAACAGCACAAAGATTATGGTCAGCATGTGAAACCCTTTTCCAACACAAGAGGATTTTGATGCTTTAAAACTATTCCAAATCCCTATGAAAAGAAGAAAAGGAGAAAGCAATATAACATGTCTTTGAAGATTCACTACAAAGTTATTTTCCTTAGTTTGGTAAAAGAGGTAACTAGCAGACCAAACCAGAAAAACAGTTCCTTTTATGTGACACAGATGGATGACCTACCAATTCTGCCACAGACCACATTATGCTTTGATACATTAACTGTAACATAATATTTATCAGCTAGTGCTACAAACTGCTTTGAAGATGAAAAGCCCCACAAACCAGGTTTGTGTGGTTTTGAACACAATTTAAAAGATGTGTTTTGAAAACCTTATTTTCTCAAATGAAATCTATTTTAAAAAAGCTATTACAGGAGCTTTGGGGATGGAGGTGTAGGGATGGAATGACATACTTATCTGCATTAATTAGCAGATATAACCTAATGCAAGTGCTCCGTGACCTCTTGACCTGGCAAAGTCACACTGACCACCCTGTAGAGAAAAACCCTATGGATGGGCACTGCTCCATCACAGGGGAGGCACAGCACCCCTTGGTACTTTGCAGGTTCTCAACCCTACAGGGAAGTTGGAAAACAGGGCCCTTAGGTGTGCTCACCCATCTCAGCAGCTGCTTCCTGTGCAAGACACAATTAGGATTATTGTTTATTACTACATTTATCACAGGTTATGAAGTAACATCCCATTCCTTGCCCTTCAGGACTCGAACCCTTCAATTACCAAATTCTTTTATCACAGAATGCTAGTAAGGCACAAAGTATTCACTGAGACAGAGAGAAAAATAGCAAAACACAGGAAATTATTTATATAGCCAATAAAGGAAATCAATTCATTCAATGAGACAGAAGATGGTAAATTACCATGTGAGCTGATGTAGCCACTGGTTATTATCAATAGCCTGTTGTGCAACTGCCTCTGCTCCTGCTAGAGGAGGATGTCACAGGATGTGCTCTATATAATTCAGACACTTTGCAGTCTGCATCATAAACATATTGATTACATCAGTTAGGGGTCAGGTAGACAGACAATAAATCATTGTTTATCTGGCAGATTTAGTCCACTGCTTTTGAGAACTCCATGAAGGGTTTCCAAATCTCACATGCAGTAATTTTAACTGGATATATACAGCATGTATTTATTTTTTTTGGACACTAATATTCATTCTTTCTGATTTCTTTTATTTCTTTTTCTTCATCATCAATGGAGCCAGCCTTGATGATAGCACTGATGGGGAGGGAGAAGAAGAGGGGAGTGCAGATGTTCCAATCAGCTTTACCTGATGAAGATTTCCTTATGAAGTCTGAGAAACTGCTTTGGCAGGTAGCAAAGTGGGTGACCAAGGTCAGTGTGAAATTTGGATTACAACTGAATACACAAAAGCAAGTGGCAGCTGCAGTAGAGAAAGCAAAATTACAGTGAGCTGAAGAACAGGAGAGGGAAAAGTTGAGCTTGGAAAAGTGGTTCTCCAGCTGGAATACTAAAGACAGATCTGGTGGCAATGTGAAGACCTCCAGGAATATTTAGCCCTTAGAGAACTCATATTTACATAGCTGGTTTTTTCCCAGTCACAGAAGGGGTGTATTATTTCAATGAAAAGATGACACATGCTCCATGTCTGTAACACCCAACCATGAAAGTCCAGTTCCTGCACTGAAATTCCGTCTCTCATGCAAGGAGTTTCTGTATTTTCTCCTTCATATTTTCCTCATTTTTGGAATATTTTCCTTTATCACTGCTGAGGAAAAACAATCTAGGGAAGCAGAAATGAACAGAAATGCCTGTGAGAGAGAGTACAGAAGAGGAGAGTTGTTTTTGGCCTCTCTTGTTTTAGTTTTGCTGGCATTCATGGAAGATAAAATCCTTTTTAAAAGAATCTTTCTCAAACTTACAAGGCATGAACAGCTAAAGGAGCTCACACTGCTGGGCTGTATCCACAGCTCTACCAGTGGGTACTGTACAACCTTGCACACACCTTTCTGCCTCAGTTTCTCCAGGTGTAAAATAACTGCTCCAATACCAACTTCCTGAAATGCCTCAATGCCTCAGAACCTACTCAAGAAAAATACAATTACTAGAGCTGAGCATAATTATCAGTTTCCAAGCAGTGTCTGGAAGGTAGTGAGGTGAATCAGCTGACTCAGTACTGAAAAGCCAGTTTTCCCCTCAAGGTGTTAAAGGAAATTGTTACCCGAAACACTTCGGACGTGACCTTCATGACAATTCAGCTCCCCAGAGTTCCAATTTCTGGCCCATTTTTGGGCACTCAGAAACTGCATTTCTAAGCCAGCTTCTACCACAATAGATCCCAACATTTGCACAAAAGGTTCTTCTAAAACTCCCCCAACTCTGCTTCATTGCTGGGAAGGGGGACTCAGCTTCTCCAGAATCCCTCCATGACCCGTGAGCACCACAGAGCTGATTTCTGCATCTGAACTTGAGCACTTCCACATGGAAAAAAGGCAGCACATGCCAAAAAGCTCCAGAAAAAAGCCTGACCACATGACAAATGAGCTTGGAGATGTCTGTCTTCCTCCTGTACCTGTTTTAATCCTACAGGCCGACTCTGATCAGGGCAAGCCCTAACCACAAAAATTAATTCACACAAAAAGACACAACGAAGACCTCAGGGAAAAAAAAGGTGGTTTGCTTTTGGTTTGGTGGGGGTTTTCTGTTTGTTTGTTCTTTTGTTTGTTTTAAACCACAGTGTCTGCAGGGTCTTACTTCAGCAGGAAAGTGTTTTCACCCTGGAAGGGAAATGTAGTCTGGGGAAGGGAGCAGCATTTAGTCACTGTCTGGGTGTGCAGGATACGTGCGTGCCCATGCAAGTGTGTAAATCTGATGCTGTCAGCAAAACTTGCTGTCTCCTGACAGACACCCCGTGCAGCCTTCAAAACTCCTACAGTCAATCCTCTCACCTGTCAGCCTGAAAGATAACCTGGAGTGCTCTTCCCTTCTCTTCCTCCACAAAAACACCAGCAGAGGTACAGTTCTGTCACTTGGAAATACGAAGATTCTGAGAT
The DNA here is from genome assembly GCA_013400175.1 of Phainopepla nitens. Classification (NCBI taxonomy): domain Eukaryota; kingdom Metazoa; phylum Chordata; class Aves; order Passeriformes; family Bombycillidae; genus Phainopepla; species Phainopepla nitens. Next base: position 548,080 of record VXBQ01015623.1, on the reverse strand, counting down.
TCTCCAGCACAGTCTCTCTCCGAGGGGTTATTTTAAACATTTTTATCTTCCAGCTCACTTAAAACTCTAAAAAATAAAACTAAATGATGGTGTTAATTTTATCTGCTTCTCCATGTACTGCTGCAGTCTTCAGTCTTCCACTGCGGTCCAGCCTCCAGCGGCGCAGGCAGCAGAGATGGAGCAGTGGGCCCTGGCTGGCTTTACAAGACGCCTCAGCTAATAATCTGTCAATTTATCTTTCTCCACTGTTCTCTTCTGCTTTCCACGGGGGGTAACAAAAAATGTTCCCAAAGCTTTTTTATTTTTTTGGCTGCATACGTATGTCGATATAATTATCAAAGCATCACTTAATGTTCGCTAAGACAGATCGCGTCATTGAACAATTCATTTTCAGCACTGCAGCCTGGTATGACTGGGCCTTTTGGCATAATTGAATCCAGACTACTGCTGTCAAAACAGGGAATTTATGAATAATAAATTGATTGTAGCCAGCAAAGCTAAGTCTGAAAGATAGCGGGTTATGTCAAGGAATAAGAAGAAATTTAAAAACACAATAAAGATTAATTTAGAATCAAACCTGCAATGCTTCCATAGTGGACAATAAAAGCAAATGAAACTGTCATTCTTCTATGATATAACTTATAGGACCTTGAGCTCACAGACAGAAGTAAGTGAAAAAAAGCACATGCACACCACCTAAAATGTTAGTGCAAATATGAGATGCAACGTAGTAATTCAACACTGTGGATATTGACATAGCCCTGATGGTTTCTTAGTTATCACAGTTTATAGAAGAGGTAATGTGTTTTATTAGATCAACTGATATGCAGAACAGCAGCAGGCAAGTGTTCTGGCATGGCACATGTTTGTGAGATCTCTGAACTTCAAACAAGCACGGTTCAAGGCTTCTGTGCCAACAAAAGGCAAAAGGCAAAAACAGAGGTACAAAGGAACTCCACCCACCAAAGAAACAGCCAGAATTAATGGCCATGACTGAAGGCAGAAAATAAGCTGTAGGGTGCGACTGTCTTTACAGCAAAGGCACTTAGGAGATGGAACAAAGGGTCACAAGGAGGAACACGTTCCCTATCCCATCGCTTTGAAATCATGACGAGCTGCCTGTCTTCAAGGAGCATTTTAAGTGCACAGAAGCTACAGGAGCAACGGAGGCATGGGGTAAACTCCTGCAGCCTGTGATCTGTACAAGGCACTCGGTGACCTCCCAGCCCCGCAGGGCCTTGGACTGTGTTAACCTCTGCCAGTCCTGTGACCACCCGGGGCCATGCAACTCCTGGCTCCACAGGCAGTTCATCTGCTGAGAGGAGCTAATTAAGACAGCACTGCTGGTTCAAAGAGGGGACTCCAGCAATTTCTTCTCATCTCCTGTTTCTCTTGCTGTCCAGGAAATTGTTTTCTCTCTAATTTTCTCTAGCTCCTGCCTCTGATCATAGAACTTCACAACCCCACTAAGCCTCCATAACTGTTTGTTTCTGGATTCCTCTTGACTTCAGAACTGGTCTGATTTGATGATCTTCAGCACTGCTTCAATCATTGTGGATGAGAGTCTACCAGGGCAAACACCTGCCCAAAGCTCCAGCTTTCAACACTTGCTGTGCACATGCTGGCCAAACTCCCTGCACATCACCTGCGGGTCAGGCCACAGGAGTGGCAGGCATGGACTGATAGGAGCAGATGGTCCTGCAGATAATGGTTCCTAGGGAGCCAAGGGCCTCGATGAAGTAATCATTAGCAACACATCATGTTGGTTTCATGACAAATTGTCCTCCAGGAATGTGAAGTTAACTCAGGATCAAGACCTCTCTTCAGAAGTTTGCCATTAACAGCTGGCCAATTATTCTACTTTTAGATAAAATGAGTAATCATGACTGAACTCAATTTACACGAGACACAGAAAATTCCATAACTGCCTCAAATTCATCTTTCTTTTAAAACAGAAAGTTCAAATAAGCTAAACAAGGAAAAAAGTGGTGTGACCTGGAGCCACCCTCTTCCACGCAGTAAATTGAAGGTAACCACTTCAAACTCAGTGGATTTATGAAGGTGGGTGCTAAAATAAGGAAAAAGCTGTTGGGATAAGGTCTTCTCTGGCAACATTCTGAATAAACATTAATGACTTTTCAGCTGGGATATGTCTTGATACCTAATAACATCCAGGTTTCCAGCCCTGTATTCCCAGAGAGGGTTCACTGCAGTCACATCTGCAAAGCTCTGTACAAACTCAGAACACCTGCAAAGCTCTACATCTAAAAACTGTGCATTTGAAAAAAAAAAACCCAAAAACTAACCAAAGAACCAACTCTACCATATGCTAGTAAATGAAACCACGGGTTTATTGGCAAGATTTTCAATAAGGAAATGGTTCTCAGGACAAGACTGATTCCAATAACAAGATACAGTAATTGGGGCAAACAGATAAACTTTCAGCCATTGCACTGGCTACCAGCCTGAAAACATCTGTGGATTTGGATACTCAGGTCAATTCAAAGGGCAAAAGTCACCGTTTCAGGATAGTGAAAACAGAAGAGGCTTTCTGCAAACTTCTGTTGACTTTGCTGAGAGCACAAACTCTCAAAAAAAGGAGATAGAAAACCTATCTATACATTGGTATGGATGTCTGTATTCAGAAAAGAATTGCTGTGTGCCCTGACCTCTTATCATAGCTGGTCTTATTATATTCTTTTTTCAATACTATTGAGTGATTCTATCATTATTAATAAGACATGTTGATATGACATTAATAAGACAAGCTAAGCTCTCCCCCACAGCTTGACAGAATACAAAGTAGCTGATAGGCTTATGTTCCTCCAGAATGGATGGATTTTCTAATTCCCAAGTCTTTGCCCTGCCAACTGCTCTCCCTTCTCGTCTAAGAGGCCTGGAGAGAAGCAGGACAGCACAGATGGGGGATGGAATCAAATGTTGCACAAATCTATCTTTGCCCACCTGGTCCTCTCTTCCCTTCCACCCACTGTGAACATCAGGACGCGGCAGCGACAAGGGACTCCGCGTCCCACGGAAGAGCTCTGTGACACTCCCCTCCTCAGCAGACTCTCTCTCTCACACACATATGTTTGACTTCACTGCAGAAGTTGCCAGGGAACCCAGCCATGATGGAAAAGCAAATCTATTCAGGAGGAGGAATGACACCTTCCCAAGGAAGGACCAAAATAGTATTAATGCTGGGTACACTTCCACCATCTTCTAGAGGAGGATACTAAAAGTGCTCTGCAAATCAACAGCCTGCGACATCTCTCTCGGATGGTTAAGTACCTTTAATTTTCAAGGTCAAGCCTCACACTGCATCACAAAGGCAAAGCTACAAAATAGCCAAAGAACTCTCTCCCATGCAGAGGACTGCAATTTTTTTTTTTTTAAGGTCCTGTTTTGGGGAGAACCTCAGATTTATAGTCATCAACAACAGAGACACTTTCAAGGAAATATTTCAAGGAATATCTGTTCTTCTCAGAACCAGTGAAAAGGTCCAGATGAAACCTTATTTTGGATACTGTAATGCTCATCACATCTCAGCCTTTCATGCTCTGCAGCTCTGGATGATGCTGGTCAAATTTTACCCTCTTCCACACTACAGTAAATCTAGGCTAAATCCACTGATTTAGCTGGAATTACTTGCGTTTCAAGCTCATCTCCTAGAGCATGAAAATGTTATTGTGGTAAAAATGAATTATTGTATTTTTCTCTCCATGAACATTGATGTGTTTCATGTAGCAAATACTGGACGTAGTCACTGTGTGCACCGCCGATGATGAGGGAAATCAGTAGAAGATCAGAACTTAATTGTTAAATGATCTTTCAGATTGTCAGAAAATTAATGGCGCACTGTGGGCCATGTAGTGCATGCCTTGGAAATCTCAGTGCAAGTTCCCAGCTCATTTAAATAATTTCAGTTTATACATTTAATTTGCTTTTTATGCAGACATTTAATTTGCTTTTGTTTTGTTTTTTAAAGAAAAACACCACGTATTAGGAATCTTTATGCACACACATGTACATACACAATTTCCAAGAAAGTGCTATTTTCAAGCAAATTATATGAAATGTAAAATTAACAAAATGCAAATAATATAAACAATCTAAATTAAATATTAAAACAATGCTATATTTGAATGACTGGATTTTATTTTCACAAGAAGCTAAACTATAAAGCATTCCTACCAATGCAACACCCAGCTGTTTGGTGTTTAGCAGTGGAATAACATTATTCTAGTGCAGCTGCTGTTATTGTTTGCTGTATTTCTGCCAACTCGTGGAAGCCAGAGATGTTCGTCTCGCAGAGAGGGACAGCACTGATGAAAGCTCCAGTTTGACAGATGCTCCCATCAACAACTTTGTTCCTCTGATTGACTACACGGTATTTTAGGCAAATTAACCTGTCCAAAAAAATTCTTTATTGCAATGCTCGTGGCACAGATGGAAATATGAACTTGACAATTCTGGGTACTGGCTTAGCAATTAACTGAGATGTTTCAATAGACTAATGAACTTTCATTCAAAGCATGCTCCCTGTCAGGAGAAGAGACAGGCTGTTGTTTGAGAAAGTGTTACAGAATGTCAAATAGATCTTGACAGTGATGCTACTATGAAATCTGAAATATTAGAAAGGCACAGAAAGGAAGTCATTTAACACCTTTATAATCTCGGGTGATCTGAGATGAATCTTTATAATCAAAGTCTGAAACTCTATCGCATTTTACAGCCTTTTTGCTGTAATTCACACCCTGGATAATAACAGTTCTCAGTCACTACAGCTGTTCCATTTTGAATGGACACCCGTTATAGAAGGGGAAATAAAAAAATCAAGCCATCATTCTTCTGTTTTATGAAGATGTTAACATCCAACTAAATAATTATCTAAGAAATTATTACAGGAAACCCAAATTATCTGGAATAGTATGGTTAAAAGGAGAACTAGGTATAATTAGTGTATACAGATAAATATTAAAAGGATTTATTTGCTTGGGGAGAAACGACTGGAAGGTTCTAGGGTAGGCTGAAGACAACATACAGAAATTATTTAAAAACAGGCATTTGATAAACTGAATTGCCATTTCTGGGATCCAGCTTATACAGTGCATGTAGTGCTCTTAATGCAGGAACACTGGACAAATCTCATCCTCGATGGCCTAATTCCTGCACATTTCCAGGATGGGGGACAGTAGGAGCAGGTCAGAGAAACATTTTGCTAGATCAGAACCGAAAATCTGACGGTTCTCCCAGCTACATTTGTCAATCCAATTTATTCAACACAGGCAATCTATTCTTTAATTTTTTGAGAGCTGCATTATATTCCTTTTGTTGGGGAGGAGCTAAACCTGTCCCATTACAGTCAGGTACCTAACTCTGGGTAAAAACGTGCACCGTGACAAAATATAATCCACTTTTCCCTACATACCTCGTAAACAGCTTGAATCTCATCATAAAATATTAAAAGCTTAATATTGCAGTTGGTTTCTTCTGAGTATCAAGACTTGGAGTAGCCCCAAGCATGTCAAACATGCATTGGAAACGCTACATTTTTAAAGCCAGGCAACGTGTTAACTGATATTCTGGAATATTTAGTCTAAAAACCTTCAAATGGTTTTTAAAATTCTTGAAACCATTAACTACTTGATGACCTAATAGCACTAAAATGACCATTAAACTTTAGAGTGGGTTTTTTAAAAAGTCATCCATAAATAAAATAATATGAAAATACTGCTCTGCTGCTGTATTTAATCCTACAACTGGAAAATTGCTTCTCCTACTTAATCTAACTGCAATATTCCCACTGGTTTCAAAGTAATTTGACATATTAGCTTGTAACTTGGACGAGTGCCATACCAGAGTGATTCTTTGAGCTGACAAAATTAATAAACCAGGTAAGATGGGCAAACAGCCCTGACCTGTGTCACCCTTCGCCTTCCAGGTATACCAAGGGCAAGGCTGGATCTCTGAATGCCACTCACTCTGGTGCAGAGCAAAGGCCAACCCCTCCTCCATACAAACCACTGGATAAATCATTTATCCTGACTCCTTTCTCAAACTGTTACATGCTGCTTCCATCTCTTCCTCTTGAAATGATGCTCACAGCCATAAGTATCATAATTAATTATGCAGACTATTATTGTACATGACATACCTGTTTCTTACATTTAGCCATCAGAGGAAGCTGTTTAGCTATGACAAATGGGAATACATGTTTCCAGAGCTCTGCTTTTCATTAAAGAAAAAACTCACAGAAAGCAGGTTATTTTTGTTGACCAGAATCAAATAGGAATGTTTTCTATCCACTGCCTAATAGGTTCCTCCCAAAATTTCCTCTTTCACACAATTTCCCACTACCAATTTATGAACATTTCTTCATCTCTGGAGATGTAATACAAAACCTGAATCAGTCAGAAGGCAAACATCCATTTGAGCATCTTTCAGCTATACATGATATTCAGCAACACATTCCTCCTCACCTAAACTGCTCACCCCGATGCCACTGGATCAAGTGATGATACACCAGAGTTTGGAGCTGAAGGAGACAATCCAAAGCAAAAAGGGCTTGGGGAAGAGCCTGTGTGAGGAATTAGACCAGTCAGACCAGAGGAGGTAGGCTGAATCCTTCGAGAGGAACAGTAGCCCTGTTGGTAGCAAGTGGAAGGTCAACAGAAAGCCCTGTTCAGAGGCAAAAATAATGGGGATCTCTTTGTTTAAAGGTGGCAGAAGAGCAAAAAGCTCTGAGGAACTTTGGCATCCTGCTGAGATCAGTGCAGGTTTTGTGTCCCAATGCACCTGGTTTATATTCTCCAGCACAGTGGCTGGGGAGCAGGATGTTAGGCTGGAGCTCTCCAGAAGTGCTCTGTCTGTGAGGGATCTGTCGTTGAACAGGGAGAAGTGGGCAGACGACCTATTGACTACACAGATCGATTCCTTTTGTTATCCTGGCCCATGAAACTCGGCCAAATTTTAGCACCAGTGAAATCATCTGAAATTCCCTTTCAACTTGAGGATGAGGTTTCCAGCTCTTTAAAGCAGTCTGCTCTGATATCAGGCAATGCAAAGACACTGCTGAAAGAACACTGCAGTGAAAGGCCAAGAAAAGTTCTGTTTGCCAGAAAGTGGAGTTGAAAGGCTTGCCTTGGGAACTGTAATCAAACAGCCAGATAAAAGCAGTGCTAGATCTCCTGAAGTCCACAGGAATCCTCAGGAAGGCCCCGCTCACGCCCCAAGAAGACAATGAGTCAGTGGCTGCTCTCTCAGTTTGAAAAGCTCCTCTATTTCTCCCTCCATTCCATTCGTATCAGACTGAAGATGAAAGACCTGGTGACTGTCACATGCCTGGTCCCTCCTGAAGCACGGGGTGTGCCAGAGGGCAGGGGAATGAGCTGCACTACACAGGAGGAGAATAAAGCTGGGGGGCTGGAGAGGGACTGCTGATGGAACAGCAACAGTGGAGAACCACAGCCCCACATCCAGCAAATGATGGGGCTCACCCTGTGTGAGGGCAGATCCTGGATGCACTGCATGGTGCTCTGAAGTGATGGAAAGAGGAAAAGGCAGCATTACTTGAATGAGGAACACATCTATAGCTTCACAAACACAAATGTATATACATCAAAATATTTACAGCTGTACGCTTTCGTAAATCACTGTGCTGCCTTCAGTCTGCAAAACATTGCTGGTGATTTCAACAGCTAATTACTTGGTATTTTCCCCCCTCATTCTCCTAGTTCTTTATTCACTATAAAAATGACAGTTGTAACTCCTATAAAATGTTGATTCAATTCGAGACACTTGGTAAATTTACCATCACTCCTTCCACAGCAAAATTAAGGAACGCCCTACCAACCTGTTCCTGCTTTATAAATAAACTGTACTTCCTGACACAGAAATTAAATGTGTTGCTTGGGTACGGTGGTGAACTGCAGCCAGACTTACATTTTATGGAAATCTATGACAAACAGGCTAATAAGGCTTCTTTATTTTTCATTTACCAAGTTCCATCTTTCTCTATGAGCAATATACCATGCAGAAAATGACTTTGAGCTTTTCTCTGCAGATAAATCTGAGATACTCTCCCTTATTTAACTACTGACTGTTCAAAAAGCCCATTCTTAAAGCTGAACCTTAAATAATCTTTCTCTTCCATTTTTCACAGCAGAGCTTCTTCTTACTTTTTTGACTCATCAAACCTTCAACTAGAGTCCCATTTTGGTTGAAATGATAAAAAGGTGTTTCAGTGCTTGCTGCTGCCCAGTCGTGATAACTGTGGGTGTAAATGCATGCCCTTGTTTTAGAACTCGGAGTTGGAGGCTGCATCCTGCCCATCATATTTAATTATCAGCATAAGCTCTCCTCCTCCTCCTGCCTATTCCAGTGATGGATCATAGCTCATACTACATTAGCAATTTTTTTTTTTTATGTGGGCACCACTTCCTTATTATGGTTCTCATTGTGCTTAGCACAGTAGGAATCTGTCCCTATGTGGCATCATAAAACAGTAAGCATAAAATAATAGTAGTAATTACCAGTAGAAAATAATTAGATGAAAAAGACTGTGACCTCCCAGTGACAAATCACATAAAACCCCAGTACCTAAAGCATTTAGTATTCTTAAAAGCATCAGCACCAGCAGAAGTCATGCTGGTGATAAAGACAAGGCAAGAGGCCATGGATGGAAATATTGTAATGCCCTCTGGGAGCATTTCCATCCACTGGAGACACATCTGTGCTCCTCTGTAATGGGAACAGACAGGCTCACCTGGAAGCTGGTGAGTCACCCACAGAAGGAACATCTCTGTCTGCACCAAGCACACCCTGAACAGGGGAGGACGGGGTTCTGACTGCATCACCTCATCTGGAGACCAACACCAAGAGACTGAAGCACTCCCCTCTGAAAAACGGGGCACAGACTGCGTGCAGGAGCCTCTTGAGAAAGCTGCTTTATGCCATTAACCTGCAACATTTTGCTCTGGACCTCTGTTAGACAATAACTCAGTGTTAAGAGAGAGGCTGCTCAGCAAATCAGAAGATGACACATCAGGAAGCAGCGAGCACCTTGCAGAGCACTTAATGCTCAATTCAGACATTCAGAAACAGAAGCTTCTCAGTCTGTGATAAGGCACCGCAGCCACCCAGAGTCCAGCCCAGCACCGCTGGCTTTGTCACTCAACACAGCTCCCCTGATTACAATCACAGGTAAACACTAGACTTGAGCTGAGGATCCATCTCATGGTCTCTTTTGTTCGGAGGTCTCTATGTACTTATTTCTCATTTTTCAGCTGGGCAACATGAAAACACTAATAGAAAAGAAGCATCCCCACGAAGGCGATAATGAGATGGTAAATCTAGCGATTCTCCTGGAGTTCCTGTAAGCAACAAAAAAGGAGCTGTTTGAAGTAGAGGTTTCCGTTGGAAACACAGAAAGTAATCTTTAAATAGTGCATTTATTCAATAAACGTATTTTAGTGAGGCTGCACCGGGCTACAGGCTTGCAAGGGAGCCTGTCCAATCCTCTGGGTAATGAGTCCACAGTCACTTCCAGTCCACTGGAGTTCCAGTTCCACAGGAGCTCCAGGATCACGGAGCATCTGTTCTGCAGACAGAAGGTGCAGGAGGTTTGGTTCCAGCAGTTCTCATCCCTGGAGCAGAGGGCATTTGTAGCTGTGCCACTGCAGAACAGCTTCCTCCATCTCCACTGACCTGGCTCTATATCAGCATTTTCGCTTTTCCCTGTAATACCTAGAAAATGACCTGTTTATTTGACATGCAGCTCAGTTTCTTATTAACTTTGCCACTAGTGATGGAATTTGCATCCTCTCTAATGCTTGGACTGTGGAGTTATCAAAAATACCATTAAAAATATTAATGGTTCTGTCACTAATGGCACATTTTTAATGGCAGCTGCTGTATTAAACCAAGTGTGCTGGGAGCAAAAAGGGTGTTTATTGAAAAGAATGTTTAGTTTGCAAAGCTTGAGTGCTGTCCAGCCTGACTGGCTGTATGCATTAAGCAAATCCTTGTCCAGAGATTACAACACAATTTCCTCTCATTAGTGTAAAGTGAGTGACATTTTGAACTTTTGTGGGAAGACATGTTTCAAGAATCCGGAGAAGCTGGTGTCTGGAAGGTAACCACAGGGTCATTACTGCCACTGTGCTGGGTGAGAACTCAACAGCAGCTATAAAAACTGACCTATGAGAGCATCCATGGAAATGATTCCTTCCCAGGACTTACAGCACAGTCTGAAAAATACAGTTTATAACTTGGCATAGAGACTATTATCCAGCTATGCTCTCTCACAGCCATACTCTTCTATCCCCTTGAATGCTGAGAAGCTGGGAATGAATCTCTCCCCAAAGGTACAGAAAACACATCATTTTACCAACACCCCTTCTGGCAGTGGGAAAGAGATGGTTTTGCCCAAGTCTGGGGGCTCTGCTTTGGGAAGCAGCAGCTGGCTCGCTCACTTCCACTGCCTCGGAGGCATAATTCCCGTCTTCAGCTGGAAAGGGGAAAAAGCTTTCTCTCCTTGCTCCCTTCTTTGAAAAACCTCACACATAGAGTGCTATGAGGGAAGGACTGCTGCTACTCCACTGCTTCCCCAGAGCCCCGAGCTGCTGTAACTCAGCTGAGCACCATCTACTGAAACAATCGTTTGTTTATATTAAATCTTACTTCAAACATGGTAATGGTATCATTTTATATTTATACAGAGCTATTCATCCCAGAGGATCCCAAAATGTTTCAGCTACTTATGGGCAGCAGCTGTTTAATAGCGGATGGTATGACTGCACAGCAGTGCAGGGCAGGAGCAGGCAAGAGCTCCACATCCAACAGAAACTGCAGGGGGAATTCAGGCAGGTGAAACTGAATTACCCAAATTGCAATTTAGCCAAGACGCCTGGGGCTAACATCTCTCTGCTCACAAAATGTTGCCCTTAACAATTCCGAGGGCATTCATCTGTTGACAAATAGAGAGAAATGTCTTTGGGTATTCATGCAGCTTGCTCAACTCAGAAGCAAATTGAAAATTATAATAAAGCCTGTTCCACATTCTTCATTCATTAAAGCTGTGTTTGTGCCACGTTATTTCTGGGCACATTAGCATCTGCTGGGAAGAGCTCATTAAATGACCATTAGCCTGGTCTTCTCTCCTTCCAAGACAGTGCAGGAGCTGAAAGTCTGCCTTTCCTCCATGGCACCACACATGGAAATGGCAACAGGAAAGGATTTCATTTTGGCAAGACAGATAAGAGAGAAAGTTTTTTGTTGGAAGCAGCTGAAATAGAAGGAAGAAAGTGCAGGAAAAAATGTTGCTGAATAGCAAGCCTAGGAAAAAGTATTGCCACCATCATCGAGGAACAACTGCAGGCACCCACAAAACAACACAGGGACAACCCTGGCCACTGATCTACAGAGATTTACCTCAAATTCACAGATCCCTGCTCCATCAACAAGTCAAAAGGTAACTCAGGGTGTTGAAATGACCCTTACAGTAATGGTGCTAAAGAAACATTGCTTGAGCCCAGAGTTTTGCCAGACCCATCTGTAACAAAACCACATCCGCAGCTACCAGAGGTGGCCTGAGCTCCATGGAGGAGGAGAAAAACGTGTGGGAACAGGTAAGTTGAGGAGAGAATGAGAAAGAATCAGATTTGACAGGGGAAGCACCAAAACCCAAAGCAATTCTCAAGGTCTCATGGTTGCCAAAGTACAGATCAGCTCTGAGACAAGCTAGAGGTGACACATCTACATTGCTTTGCTTTTCAAAACAAATTACTTCTCACTCCTACCAGCAGAGCACAAAACATGTGAGCTGGAGTTAACAGACACAAAAGTAATATTGCAGCTGCAGGAATGAAAAGATGGGAAGAACCTTGCACTCCCAAAAGTGAATAAAAGAAGTTGAGGGCTAAAAATTGTATTTGGGGATTTTTATTTTATGGAAGGCTTTCCTGGTGGAGAGAGACCATTGGCTTTATGGCCTGTACAAACATTACTGGTTCATGTCTTCTCTCTCTTTTTGATTTACAAGGAATATTTGATTTACAAAGACATTGTTTTTCAAAGAATTACAAGGAATACTAAGGAGTAACAGCAATTGTCATACAGGAGCACAGCTCTACGGTAATTTCCCTTATCACATCTGTGACACTCTTTCTAAACATCCAATCTGGAGCAAAGTTCAAAAGAGTCCGTTGTTGGCAGTCATGGAATAATCCAACAACCATCCTCATGACCACTTAACAAGATCTGCAGATTTACCAGCCCTGGAGATTATGCCTGTACCTGGATTTATGGCTATTTGGTGCTTTAGCCTCATTTCTCAAAGAACCAATACTAAAGAATCTCAGTGTCTGTGCTCTCCTCACACACTCCCCTCCAGAAACTCTGAGCCCACTTCAGCTGAGCTTGCCAGGAAGACAGACATCTCAAAAACTTTTATTAACAAGTTCCAGAAAAAACTGTGTAAGTACCTGCACCAAGGAGAGCTGCAGTGGGAGCTCAGCTACTGCCAAATCCCCAGACATCCCCCTGGGACAAAGTTCCCGGGAATGTTCAGCTATGGACAGCACAGCTCTGGAGAAGGCAGCTCCAAGGGATCCTCCCAGCTCCTGCTCTCACAGCCATACTCTTCAGCAGGAGCTCCTCCTGCTCCCAGCAGGAACCCAGGCTCCAGCAGTTCACCTGCTTGTATCTGCAAACCTTCCTTGTCGCTCCAGCCAAACAGGCTCTGGAAGCTTCCCAATGATGTGAGTGTGTCAGTGAGCTCCACTGACTAATTATACACTGCACAAAGGCTTTTCCTTCGGAGTGCCTTGGGTTTCACTGACTATCCCCCCCTTCCCTGCAACCCAGAAGGAATTAGATAGTCTGCATTGCAGACAGTAATTACTATCACCTTCTCCTCTTAATTGATCTGGCTCCAGTGAGCAATAAGAAATTAAAATAATTAGCAGATATGCCTAGTGTTCCTGAAGTCCCACCTACACTTTGTAGTCTATTTACTTTAGAATCAGCCAGGTCCATCTCTTTTTCCCTGCCTCACCACGTCTGACTCGCTCAGCTTGGAGAAGCCTCCCGACTCATCCACAAAACCCAGCTGGAGCTGCTGTACTGGGCAAGTGCTCCATCACCAGCATGGGTGAAACAGCTCTTCCTGAAGGCTCATTTGGACTGCAAGGGATGCTCAGTGCTCTCCCGTCCCCTGGAAACACAAAGCATTACGGGCAGGTCTTCATGCTGTCAACATTTATACACTTGCTCCACTTTCGCAGAGAAACATACATCCAGGTTGGGAAGGGCAGCTAAAGTCTCGGAATAAAAACAGCATATTTAAGGGATTAATTTCAGTTTTGTTCCTAGTGATTTCAGCATTGCATTAATTAATGTTCCATCTTGACTGCTGAGCACGGACAGATTTATTTTATTTTAATAGGAGGAGAGAGCTTTGAGCACCATGTGGTTTTTCCCAAGCACTTGCTCCTCCAGTAGCTAAATGTGGAGATATCACTTAAAGTAAATTGTGTCCTCTCTCTGCCCTTAGCAAATAGTCAGTGGTTTTGTTTTTGGTTTTTTTTTTTTTAATTTTTCCTTCTGTGCACAAATAATCTGTATCTATTGCCCTCCTTTCAAGAAACAAGAGAAAATCCAGACCCCAGCAAAGTTCAATCTTCCCCTCCCTGCACTCTGTAAATTTAGTCAACAATATTAATCCACATCGAACAATTCTGCAGAGTACCACAACAAGCTGGTTACACAGACAGGGACGCACTCGGAATTTAAATGAGTTCCTGTTATTCTCATTCTCTTCAAGCCTGCACAGTGCAGAAGAAGCCTGTCTAATGTCTCTTTAACAGAGAAAAAAATCAATTTAAAATATTTTTTAACTATTCTGCTAGTACTATTGTCTGTACTCCTGAAGGAGAGAGTTTCTTGGTTCGCCCTCCCTCCCCAATTAAAGGCAGTCATCAAAGATACATTGACCCAGTTGTCTTGACAATGCTTTATGATTAAAAGACTCAAATACCTTCAGCTTATCATGCATTTAAAAATATAATGAAAACAAAGAGTAATTTAACATTATGCAAGTTTGTTGTTTCTTTATTCCTTCTACTTTGAAATTCTTTTATTAATTTTTTTTATTCCTATTGCAATGCTACTAATGAGGGCAACTCCAATACTCATTGTGCTAGGAGCTGTAGAAACAAAAATAATGATAGGATATGCTCTTATTTAACCTGCATTCATACTATACATTCTCCCACCCTCAACTGAACATATTGTGTAATGGTTGGACAAATGCCTGTCAAGGAAATGGTGAACATTTGTGCATATTTAAGTCAAATCAGGTCATACTCTGTTCTTCCTGCACAACACTCACAGAATTAAAACACATATTCCCCTGTCTCCTTTTCTCCAACACACCAAGGGATTACTCAAAAAAAAAAAAAAAGAAGAGAAGATCTTGGCTACCTTTCAAAGTAGGCTCATCTGTTTGTGTCCTCCTGAGCAGCACCAGGTGCTTCAGTTAATGGGGACTGTGCTCCTGCACCACTGCCTTCAAAGCATCCCTTCCACCAACGTGCTCATTGGGGAACTCTCTGCCCCTTCACCAGTAATCTCCATTCCCTGCTCTCTTCTAGCACTCAGTACAAGCAGCCTGCTGCCTTTAACATCCAGGGAAGCCTTTCTATGGATCCAGGTGGACTCAGGAACAAGGATGGCACTGACAGGCACAAGTGCCCAGGGCCTGCAGATTCCCTTTCCCTGGGGCAGTAACAGAAGTGAAGATAAAAATTGAGAGAAATGCTGGAATACTGACTGTGGGAAATGAAACCAGCTCTAGGGCTGAAGATAAATTCCTTCATTGGAGCCACCCCTTAGAAAAAAGTCCAGTTACACTCTGGATCTACAACACTGTACCCCACAACAAAACCCCATCTGTAACCCAGAGTGGACATTTTCACAGTCAAAGCTGACTGCTATTGGTATGCTGAACTGACTGTGACAAAGGAATGTGTTTGCTTTTCAAGGCCTACATATTAAATAGTATTTTCTTTGAAAACTTTGTTTGAGAAAAAAACCCCCTTGCTCTCATTTGAGCTAAAAATTTTTCTTGGCGTTTTCTCCTGGGCTCTTAGAGCTCCTTTACGCATTTTGTTGTAAAGAAAGAAGAAGGAAGAATTATGGTAATTTAATGTTTATTCTTCTTTGAGAACCACTCTTGACTCTTCTGTATAAATAACTAAATGCCCTTATTAGTCCTAACATACTGAAAAACACATTCTATTTGAGACTTCTCAGTGTGAAACCTATGGCAAACCAACTTCTGTCTCTTGCTCTTTTCTTTTTTCAACAGGAGTCTCATATTTCCCTCTAGTTTTTTTCTCACCTGCTGTTCCAGCAGCAGCATCCCTCCAGGTACTAAGAATGGGGAAGGACCATGCTCCTACTGGGATAGCAATGCTCTTTTCTGTGATCAGTCCAGCCCCTGCACTCATTTCTGTCTGTCAGCACACAGAATGTGCCCTGCAGGCTCCACTGGGCTGGGCACATACGCTGGAACAAACAGCAGTGCCAGGAGCTGATGCCACTTTTCCCAGGAATGCTGCTAGAGATGATCCCAGGAGCAATCCTCAGGACTTGCACAGCCCTGGGATGCTCACATCATCTGTGCCATGATGAGAACTGCACTAACACGGCACATTCCTCTTGTTTTAATTGAAATGAAAGGCTCAGGAAAGATTGTAATTTCTGGAGAAAACCTCACATCTCCAGATATCTGTGATAGTAAGTCAAACTGCCGCTTTTTTTTTCCCCCCCGAGTCTGAAATTTCCATGCACTTTAGGCTAAAACACTTTCAAAAGAGCAGAAGGACACAGAGGTTGCTTGTGAAGTCAAGGAAGAGAAAAACGACAGTTCGAATTTTCAATGGATTGAACTGCCCGGTGGAAATATCTCTCACTTCTCACTAACAAGGTAGAAAGCTGAGAAGGAACTGTGCTCCTCACTCAAGTGAAAGAGAACATGAAAATTAAGTACAGCATCTGCTTCAGCATCGGCTCCAGAGACCTCAGCAAAGAGGAGCAGAGATCAAGCCAACCTGAATTTCAGCATCAGCTCCAAATGTACCTTTCTGCCTTGGGGAAACTACAGTTCCTCTACTGCTATTTTTTTTTTTCCATCCATAAAATGATGATGATAATATTAATTACCCGAGGCAGTTAAGCTGAAGTATGGATTTTCTTCCCACGTATTTATTCCACATTATTATGGCACATTTCTATAGAACTATAATAGCAGAAATGTTTGAGCTTTTCTAATCTTTACCACATTACAGCTGCATTTGTAAGCACCCAGAGCTCAAATTGGCAAGTATTTGTTCTCTATTCTCATATTGATTTCAATAGGACTTCTGAGCACTGAGTGTTTTCAAGAGCAGTTTACATGCACAGGTCTCAGAGTAGCACATTGTCAGTGAATGGAAATGAATACACGGTAAAAATAACAGCTGCAAAACACAGGGGGATATTCTATGTCAGATGCAAAAATCCTCAAAAGAAGAAAACTGTTCAGAAAAACTTGAGGTTTTTTTTCTATGAAGTATGGAGATTAGCAGACAATAAGCACAAATACACAATATTATACATGGATCTCTATAAACACATGATTTGCTGTCTTTCTAAAATCGTTCAGAATGGAAAGGAAAACTACACAAATGACTTGTTGATTGCACTGTGAATCTAAGAATTCTCTAATTATCGCTGACATCTCCTCATAATTTCAGAAGCTAAGTTGTTTAAAAAAAGGAAATCAAATCCTGACACTAATAACTGTATCTTTCAAGTTATTTTCCCCCTCTAAGAACAGTAACTTCTTGTGCGCTAACAGCCTTTTTAAAATTTTTTAAGATACTTTTACAAACAAATGCAAATATTGATGATGCAAAACTCCTAAGAACAGTAATCATTTTTCAGCAAGTACATAAACCTCTAGAAAAGAAAAGAGAAATCTGGGCTTAGGTAGCACATGCTGGGGCCTCTCTGCATTTTAAGGAACTCCCCGTGCATTTGAGGTGGGGAGTTGGGAGCTGGGAACAGCCAAGCTGCACACACCTACTCTGCTGTGTCTAAGCCTGGCCCAGATGAATTTGGGAACTGATGAGGTCTAGGCTGTCTTGCCAGCACACCTATTTATGAAATCTCTCCTGCCTCAACAGCCTGGGCCAGCAGAAGACACAACATCAAACAGAACCCTTGTGGGGGATGCAGCAGGATGTACAGAGACCTCTCCACCTCTGGAGAGCACAATTTTGGAGGTCAAGGCACTCTGCAGCACTAGTGAGAATGCAGGGATAATGATAAATTGTCTCTGTCTGGCAAAGAGTTATTTAGTACATGCCAGAACACAGCAGAAAGGAACCGACACCGTTCTGCCTCTGAAAGACATTCCTTTTCTTTCTTGCAAATCTGTTCTTAATAAGAAACATGCACAAAGCAAGGTGGCAGCATTCTTCCTTCCCACTTAAGGAGACTAAGCTCTGAATTCTCATTTTGTGGAGAATGGTCCTTTAGAGACATGATGGCTATAAATTTTTTTGAAGAGACATCATTTCTGCATAGCCCAGAGAGTAAATTTGGATCAATGTTTACAGGTTGGTAAGATGCAGCTGCTCAACAGAATTAAATGCTCCATTTTTTAAAGAAGGCAGTTCCTCAAGAACATCACTGAGGCTGGATCACAGGAAAGGAGGAATGCCATGAACTCCCAGTCTTCAGGCTGATCACAATGCAACTTGTGCAGAAGAGGTTGGACGAACCTCAAGTGCACAGCTGCTTGTTTTACAGTTTCATTTTTTACATTCTGAAAGTTTATGTGATCTAATTAGCCATTTCATTTCACAAAAATACATTTTAGCACTGTTGGACTTGGAACAACTCAAATGCAAGGGGTTTCCTTATGGGGGAGGCAGACAGGCACATGGAAAATAAGCATTATGCTTCCGTTTCAGAGACATTAGGATGGGGAAGCAGAGCTGAGCTACACTTGCACAGAGATTATTTCACCAATCTGAACATTGTAGGTGCTACAAATACGTTTAAATCTAGCTAAGAAAAAACTGACAATGCCTAGCAGGAGCACATAAGCATTATTTCAGCTTCATGAAAAGGCTGAGAAATCAAGGGGCAGGAGGAGCAGTGTGTGCTCAGCCCTGGGTTATCGGCACCGCTGACCCCCATCCCATCGCGCTGCGCGGCAGCTCCTGGGACGGTATCACCGAGCCATCTCCTCCCCAAAGCCTCTGGTTCCTCCTCACACTCTGCCTGCCCTTTCCTGCAGCAGCTCCTGTGCCTCTGATTTTATCTGGTTCCCTGACAATGTGGATTATGATACTCCTCATTTCCAAGCGCTGCTGAAGGGTTATCCGAGGTGCGGGTTTTGCCGGGAAAACACAGCAATTACGTTCCCGCGTCTGGAGCTGCTCGGCAGCACCAACACCCCACGGAAGACATCCTGGCCACGAATACATCCAAGACAGCTGGATAAACGAAAACATCTCATCTCTGGAGCCAAATGTCAACCAGGCACTTTTAAAAAGCACTGAGATAAAATATCTGCCAGTGCTTAAAGAGCTGATACAGACCTGCTTACTACTTGACCCAAAGCAGCTCTTAAGCAGGAGCTAAGATTCATCCTGCTCCCACAGAACTTTCTTCTGAGAAGAACTTTTTTCAAAGCCAGAGGACAAATATATGCCCTTCCTCCTCTGCCTTATCTTTGTAACGTGAAGGAAAACCACCCAAATTAGAATGCCTGAATTGAGACATTACCAGGAGATTTCATAAACAAGACAGAGCCTCTTGTTAACATCTCACTCACTGTTTTCACGCCACCACTCGTGATAAAAGCCAAGTATTAAGGCATAAATTAGTCATAGAACAGCTACATACTTAATACATACAGTCTTTTAAACTCCCAGGGTCTGTGTGGATAATCTGCAGTCCTACATTCATCACGATGGGATAGAAAGTACCAGGGAAGGGCTCACTCTCCCCAGCTGTATTCATCCAAAAGCAAACACCCCAGAAACAATCAGGGTGTGTATTCTGTGGCTCTGAAGCCCCCACCAGGGATATGAGATAACCAGTGCTTGCTTCCACCATCACTTCTTGCATTAAAAGTGCAATTTGAGTAACCTGAGGCAAATCATGACATTGCAGAACATCTCAAAAATGTTCGAACAATAAGCACTTTGTTTAAAAGGATCTGTGAATACAAACATGTCTAATCTACTGAAAACCTCAATCTCTTTCTGCTTGTCCTTGCTTTAATCCAACCCATAGGAAATGACATTTAGCCCCAGCTGACAGGGACTGATAAGGATAAAATACCTTTGCACTTCACATGCCCATCTATCACCACTGAAAATACGAATGTCCCCTGATGATGCACGAAGGTGCACTTGTTTCTCTTATAGTGTTGATGGATTCATTTCTTCTCATTAGAAGAATAAATCTTATTGTGTATCTTATTGCCAGTAGCAATATGATTGGCTCCCAACCTGGATCAGGTCTTGTGCGTCTGACAGTCCACATGGATTTGATGAAAGACAGCCCTTACAGAACAATTGGCTGATCATGGGGAAATAGCACTATTTTTCAGTCAAAAAATATGGCATGGATAATAAATGATGGGGCTGTCAGAAAAATAATAACCCATTCACTTGAACATGCAGATGAGAAAGGGATCAGATCTTCTCCTATCATTTAACTAGCTTTTACAAGATGCTTGTCCAAAGTCACATCAGTGTGCTGGCCGGTAAGTCTCAACTTTCTTGGAAAACACATCAAATGCACATTCACTAAGCACCTTCTATGATCACACATTAAATACTCTCATTAATTTACCTATTAATCATTTATGCAGGAGTAACTCAAGCATATTGACACAGAAATGTTGATGTGTAGTGGTGCACATGCAATATCCATGGGCTCTGGGCATTCATTAGATGTGGTGATGTGCTGAAATGGTTTCCACACTATTATTAACCGTGCTCTAAAACTTCTCTAGACCTAGGAAGTTCTGATTTTCCTGTTCCGTTTCCATACTTCACAGACTTAAGAATCAATTTGCATTTCCTTGCTCTCTTTCCTAGCTTGCTTTTCTTTCTTAGTAAAATTTTCAGAAAGACAATGCAAACAAGCTTTTTTTAAGAGATTAAGAATATTAAAGTATCAAATAAACAAAAAACCTTTCGAGTGAAGACCAGACGGGATACTCAGGACAGTGAAAGTTTTGCAGGAGTCATGACGTCCTTCAGCTGGGAGAAGGGGAGTGGTGATGGGTTATCTCTTATTGCTGGCATGACTGATGGCTGGAAAAGAGCTGCAGAATGAGGCCAGCTTCCCAGCAGAGACAGGGCATTAGGCATAGAATTAATTGCATGGGATGGTGTGCCAGAAGTTCAGGAGTCCTGGCCCACACCAATTCCAGCCCCATGCTCGGCAGGGGGATTTTCAGCACCAAGTCCCACACACTCTCCTCAGGCAGACGGATGTATTTCAGCTGAAGGATGCAGCAGTGAATACTCAATGCCATAAACATGTTACCAGTGACACAGCATGGAGATCTGCTCTGTTGTAATTTAGGAGAGATGCTTAATCAATTGCCTTGATTTACTAAGCTTTACTGCTTTCTAAATGAGCAGCAATACATAACACAGTTTTCAGCCTGGTTTTAGGAACCTTGATCATTTACCCCATAAAATCAGAAGGAGGAACACAGGCTGCTAGTGGGAGCATGTGCTGATTCTTATATGCAATTCTCTGACAGCAAAACACATTGCAAAAATGCGTTTGCTGTTTCAGGTGACATATAACAAAATACTCCAAAAGAAAATATTAGCTTTGCCACTGCACCAGCTACTGATACGTCCCCTGAAATTTAGTACATGCAGTAGGCTGGAGGATAAAAACATCCCAAAGATACCAGAAGAATTTATAAGTCAATGATCTGCTTATGAGGAATGGAGACTGCTGATGCAAGCTGCAGTCTTACTGATAAAAAAATGGATTTCCCATAGCATTGCCGACAGCACTGGGAGCTAATTGGCCTGAGTTTGCTCCTGCTGACTGTCCTGTGTTCATCTGGGCTTGCTCGGGAGGACCCAATCAATCCTAAGCCCAGGCTGCAGCTGACCCGTAGGCAGTCACAATTAAAACCCAGTTCCTACTTACTTAAAGGTAGGAAGTGAATTTAACCTGATCTACGTAAGGGAGAGAGTGCTTGAAACCACTTGCAGTGCCTGAGATGTTCTATCACTTCAGACAGCCCTTTTCCTTTTTCAGCAGAGCCTTTCATTGCCCGCAGCCTTTAGGAGAGCTCACACACCATTTCTGCAGCTGGTTCCTCTCCCAGATGCAGGGTGGATACATCAGGATGCCACAGCAGCCCAGGATCCTGGGGATCAGTTACATGGCTCTTCAGGAACTCACCGAGTCGCTTTAATGAATGCTCTGCCTAAAACTAATTACGTGCTTGTGCTCACAGCGCTTTTCTGGGCATTTGACAATTTATTTGCCTATGTGCTAGAGAAAAGCAATCCACAAGAAAAAAAAAAACCCTCTTGGAATAAGCCAGGAGTTGTAATACACTTGGAGGCAGGCTGAGCACATCCTTGGATATGCAGACACTTGGTTTCTAAAGGTACAGTACATACACGAGACAGAAACTGCACCAATTTAGTATCACCACTGCCTTTAGACAGAAGCTGTACTGAGAACAGCAGGTCACAGGGAAGTCAACAGCAGTTACACTAAACTTCCCCAATTAACAAACAAAAACATCTCATAATGGCTTTTATTTACTTATTATTGTATTAGTGTACAATTATTAGTGTATTTTCAGAGGCCTCATACGAAAAATAAAAACAAAGAATTCTTTTCAATGGAACTGAATTTCAAAACTTTTTCCCACTATATAGTCAGCCAGGTACCCCCAACACCTCTTCTAATGTATTTTTCAGGCTGTGCAGTTTTATCATTCAGAAAGTAGCACTTCTTTTCTCAAAAAGAATGAGTTAAGGGCAAGGCAAGTCATATTTCAAGCTGCTCACATTTTTGGTCAACTTCAAATCTCTTTGTACATTCCTGTCTGAACCCTCTTCCCCCCATACAGCAAGAAACATACAGCTGGTCAGGTTAGAGCAAAACTGAAGAGTTGAATAAATGGAGAAGTTCCTCTCTGGAACAGCAGGAATTTGCTTTGGATGAGTATCCATAACAGATTTCTTTGACTTAAATAATGCTCATGGAGAGTGTTAGCATTTCAGAAAACAGAAATCGGTATTTCACAGTCAAACTAAAAAGATGCTGAAGTGCTGGTTACACTGGCCTGTTCTCTAGCTAATAATACATGTTTATTCAGCCAATACCATGCATTCTCTCAGTGCTGAAATCCCTTCTGCTTTGTAATTGTCTAGAAAAAAATGGTTTCCTATAAAGTGTCACAGGTTTCTCTAGTATCAGGTGTATATCCACCTTTAGCTCCGCTTCAGAAACACAGAACGTTTCCAATCACAAAGTTACAGGAAGAAAGTAATTACCATTTAGATACAACAGGACAGGATGACAGCAATTCAATTGTTGTCCAAATCATAAGATTTTCAATTCAATCAAGCATTCATTCTCTGGTTTTGGTGACAGCTACAGTCGGGCAGAAAGCCCAACAAGGTTAATTGGGCAACAACTCCAAACCAAACACTCATTATAAAGATAATTCTTTTAGAGTCAAGTTTCTTGGCTCTGTTACTTCCTCTGCAGAGTGCAAACGTTGGAAAAAAATGCAAAGGACCGAACACTGAAAAAGACAAATCACTTCAATTTTTCAAAACTGTATTTCAATCATAAACTGGACTGCAGGAAATAAACATCATTTGGACTCTAATTCCTTTGGAAGAAAAGGGAAAGCGAATACTCGTTACTTGGGAGAAGAGACCAACCCTGTTGTTTCTTTGCTATGTTGTACTTCAGCAGACATCTGGAAAGTTGAAGTCTACCATAAGAAAAAAGGAGCAGGGGTTGTGAGACCGCGCCCAGCTCTTTATAGAATATTTCATCCACATCTTCATGCTGGGTGGGTGATCTGTAGCAGACTCCCTCAAGGATATCTGCCTTGTTGGCCTTCCTCGATTCTCACCCATAAAGTCAAATTTATTGTCACCACCACTAAGCTCTGCTCAGCATCTCATTAAAAAGTAAGAAAAATCAGAAAAAAGTATGGGGGGAAAAAAGTGATCCTCAGGACCTGTGTTCTACAGGTAGGATTCCATCACAGCAGTGGTGAAAACATGAGAGCTGGATTCCTGAGGAAAAGCCTCCTGCCTTTGGACCAGGACCTGCTGCTGCAGCGGCAGCACAGGCACCATTCCACCTTCTGCCCAAGAGCAGACTTCTCCTCCTTATCTCCTGCTGCTTCTCCCTGCTTGGTGCAGCCAGCTCTGGCTTTGTCACTGCCCATCCCTTCAGGACAGTCACAACTCTGCTGTCAGGACATGCAGGTGAGACAGAGCACCCCAGCTTGTGGAAAACGCTCCTTTCTTCAGCCCTGTTAATCTCTCCATTAATGGGATTCTGCTTATTCCACTGCTCTTTGTGCTTAAATCCCTTGGGCTCCCAAGCACTGACTGTAAATTATGAAATGGTTTTGAGAGCTTTGGTCAGATGTGCCATCGTGTTACACCATAGCTTTTTATGGGTCTAAGGGAAACTCCAGCCCTTGAGGATGCTGTTCTCCTGATCCCTATCCGTGGATCCTCCAGTCCATCAGATTTTAAACAGTACTTGCCCAGGAAAAAAAATTCCTTCCTCTTCTCCTTGTTTAAAGTTTATTAATATTGTCACATCAAATCTCAATGCAAAGTGATGCGAAATGTCGTCTACTAAAAATAATGTGCTGGAAATGGGTCAATACTGAAATATTTTCACTGTCTACAAACTGGTCTATTATCTCCTCCAGTTTCAAGCTCTTTTACCCAATTCTCAAGTATACCAACACGACAGGGAGTTAAATTCTGATGAATTTTAAGAGAAGTACAGACAGAATTGAGTATTTAGGTCACTGTTAGTGAAGTTATTTTGAGGGGATTTCATCGTTTTTGTGTAAAATAATGAAAATGCTTTCTTCTGACTTCCCCCTCCAGTGCTGACAGCTCAATAAAGCTGACAAGGTGCCCATGAGTTGCTCCTTGCAGTGAGAGAAGAGGCAAGAAGAGCACAAGAGGAAGAGCACTGTGGAATCCTTGATGTTGGAAGGGACCTTGGAAGGCCATCTGGCCCAACCCTCCACTCAAACCAGGGGAAAAAAGGGAGAAAAAAAGAGGAGAAAGATGGCTTATAAGTTTTAACAAACAGAGAAGGCATAGAGGGAAAGTGAAATGGCAAAGGGGGCAGAGAGGAAAACTGTCCCGAAGGTCTACCAGGTCACTCAGCAGCTGGCAGAAAGGACAAGGAGGGATGTAGCTCTCACTAACTCCACATGGAGAACACAGACATAACAACACACTGGCTGTGGGGGATCATCAAGCCAGCAAATATGTGCTGGTAAGTTTACACTGTTAATATAACCATGTACTTCTGCCACATGCTA
The DNA here is from genome assembly GCA_013400175.1 of Phainopepla nitens. Taxonomy (NCBI): domain Eukaryota; kingdom Metazoa; phylum Chordata; class Aves; order Passeriformes; family Bombycillidae; genus Phainopepla; species Phainopepla nitens. Next base: position 523,422 of record VXBQ01015623.1, on the reverse strand, counting down.
AGGTGCAGTAGTAGGGAAGCACCTCTGCTGTAAGAGATGTGAGCAGTTTACTGAGATACCCCCAACACAGTCACCAATGTCCAAATAGCTGTCATCTTGCCAGTAACTAATTAGCAGGAAGCTGGAGTATTACTCTGGGAAGTAGCTGGCTGGGGCAGTGCTGGGTACGGAACAATGACACCCTCACAGCAAGGACAAATGCCCATTCCAAGTTATTTACTCCTTTACACTGCACATGCACATCCTTCGAGGAATGGCTCCAATCCACCTGGCACCCAGGAACGTAGGAAGCAGTGTCATAACATTTTGGAGTTTAAAGTGCAGGCACAATGTGCCAAACTGAGGTAACAGATGGGGATCCAAACATTGCTAAGTGCTACCTAGCAATGCAGCATATGCAGTGCCTGGAAATCGTGACATCATCTCATGAATGAAAAACTCTTGCACTAATATTCAAACTGGATACTTAATCAAGGGGAAAAAAATGGAGATGAGCAAGAAGGAATGGTACCAAAGGTAGGAAATATAACAGTGACAGGAACAAAAAGGATAATCCCCCTGGTCCCAGTGAGTGACAGAAGTGTGGACACTTTGCAGTCCTCATCTTCCCCCCTTTCTGCTTCAACAGCTTTTGGCACTTGGATAGAGACAACCTGTGAGATGGTTTTGTGTTGAGAGTTTTGGAAGGGTAGGCTGGTATCCAAGAATTTAAGACAAAAAGCTAAGCAGGCTTGCAGAATATATCCACCTCCTGGAAGCTAAACATGCACTGTACAATTGGATGGTCATGAGCTGGATTATTCTTCTTAATTGTTAAGTATGTATCAATTCTACGTGATCTTTTATTTATATTATTTGGGGGGGATTATGATGAAGAGAAAAATTGGTACAGAATCCTGAACACCCAGCTTGAAAACTCTGGCCTTCAGTAAGAAGATGAAAACACTTTCTACTGATTCAACTTCCATTCTAAACTCATGTAATTTAATCAGATATGTTCACAGCTAGAATTGCTGCATGCTGGAAATCCTTCCTGGCAATATAGAAGCTACCACTTTACCACTCCACAGATAATTTTCTCATTACATTATATATTACAGTTAGGAAAAGCTCAGTTATATTTACAAGCATACAGTTCAACCACTGATTGTAAAAATATGCATAATGCATAGCTATCTTGCCCAAGTAATTAATGCGATTATGCATTCAAAGCAGGTAAATGCAATAATTGGGTTGCTGTGCAAGCTGTGCAAGTGCATGCACAATTCTGCACACCTAATATTTTGGGAGGTTTGCCCACTTGGGGAGATTCTGAAGTTCTGCTTTGCAATCACAACCTAGAAAATAAAAATAAGATTATTTCCTGTGCCATAAACTGACCTAAGCACCAATGCTACTTTCCCAATATAATTAAATGTTAAAAGCCTTTAATTAAAGAATATAAATCAGAGCGAATAATGTCAGACCAGAGCAGGCTTACCATACAGGCTGCATCCAGTGCTGAGAGAGCAGGAGAACAAGGCCATAAAAATGCCATTTACACCTTTTAATTGGTACATTTGAGCATTCCTTTTATTGCTCTGCCAAACCAGCAATGGTACCACTTCCCTTCTGAACACATTTTCAGTCTCCAAACCTCAATCCAAGTGTTGACAATGACAAATGGTGGTCCCTGCTTCCCTCAAGCCCCATCCAGAACAAAGCAATTCTTTGCCCTGGAATGCCTGAAGCATACCTGGGCTTGGAATTTAATTCTCTTTCATATTGTATTTCCTTCTATCTCAAGCTCTTAGATAGGGATTTTTATTTGTTTATGTATTTATTTTGGGGACAGCAAATATTATTGGTTCCCTTGACACGGCTGTGTCATTGCACACTGAGGAAACATGGGGAAGAAGCTGCTGTGGATAAGAAGTGGGAAAAAGCTGTATTTTTTTCTTGCTGAGGAGCAGAATCATCCCTGTCTCAGCTTCTCCTTCCCCCTCTGTGCTCTCTGCTCCCTAGCAGCAAAGTGATGGGTATCTATATATTGCTGGCATAATAATTATATTTATGGCTTGAGAACACAGAAAACTACAGCAGGGTAAATGCAATCAGATTTTCAGATAAACTCAAGGCCTCTATAAACCTGGACTACAATAGAAATTACAGTGAGAGAGAGTAGGGAGAAGAAGGTTTTTTGAATCTGAATGCTGAGATTCAGCTTTAGCTCAATAGTATTTAAAAAGCTTTTGTTCCCACTTTCTACAAACAGGCAAGCATTCAGGGTTTGCAGCTAACATCGAGGAACACAGCAACAGATTTTGAGCTTGTAAATAACTTCCAACTGTGTATTCAATTCTAAATTTCAGTTTATACTGTGCTGGGTTATTGTGTAAGAGTCAAATACAGAAAAGGAAACTTAAACACGGAATAATACAAAAACCCAGTACTACAAAATTCAGCAGTAATTGTGATGCAGAAAAAAACCAATCCCCTGAAAGATGCATCAAAGACTTTTACAAATAATTTCAAATATGGAACCACTCTAAGGATTTTGTGGTCAAATCTCTAATAAAGAACTCCTCAAAGAAAAATATTTGAATTATTTACTCAGCCTCAAGGAAGTGAATAGAGAATAAAGCAGATGAAAACAAGTAATCAGAAACGCTTCTTTTAAAGTTGTGATCTAACAGTAAAATGTTGCTAAATAACAGGAATGAATATCCTCATGGATGTTGAGAATGCAGGAACAAGCGGGCCAGCTCTCCCTGCAGCCCTGCAAGCACAATATGGGTTTACATCTGGTCTCAAGAAGCACCAGGCAGACCTCAGACAGTTTGGCTGTCGGTTCAGATGAGCACCCAGCAGCTCGGGTTCTCATCCAAGGCTTATTCAACCTACCTGAACCCTTTGGGCCAGCAAAACGGAGCTGGCACTCTCATCAACACAGCAGTCTGCCTAACGTTCCTGGCACTGCCTGCTTCCAGTGGGGCTGGAGGTGCTGCAGGAATAATCCTTCTCTTTTGACATTTCCTATTGTCGCAGTGGCAGGAGGCTGGAAGTGTGGAGATGCACAACATGCAGGATGAAAGAGGAAAGCATTTAAACCACCTGAAGCAGATTTCGCAGGGAAAGCCTGCTAGCCAGGAGCCACTTTCTGCTCTTTGTCATCCTCCCATGGTGTTAAAATCACTTAAACAAATATTTTTTTTTCAGTGTTTTTAACCCTGAGGAGATTATCACATAAACTAGCTGCTTTGCAGTGGGAATTCTGAGGGCTAAATAGTGCCTCTCTCCAGCATCTGAGGGGTGCATCCTACTGTGCTCAAACAACACAGCTTGAGGCATCCAGCACAAGTGTGTGGGGCAGAGCCTGATCCAGCTGAGCTATGGTACCTGGCAGAAAACAGGGCTGGAGCAGCCTCCCAAGTAGCACCTTGACTTTCATTTGCAGCTGGCACAGGAGGCCTGGCTCCCTGGTCATCAACAGGGGCTGGATGGTGGCTGTGGGGAGCCACCAGGACCCCCACACAAAGCTGAGGATGGAGAGGCTCTGCAGCACTCTGGGGAGCTATGACGGGCTGGGAGAGCATCCCACAGCAGCTGCTGGAGCCTGGCCTGAACGGCACAGGAGGAACACATCTCCAGAGTGAGCTGGGAATTGAACTGGGGAAAAAATGAAACTGCCTGGAACAGAAGGAGGCGGCCTCTGCAGCACAAAGTATCTCTGGAAAGCAACAGCTTCTTGTGCAAGGCCAGATGTGAACAATGAGAGCTATTCCACATCTCTGGACTTTGCTGGTAGTGCATAAATGATAAAGAATAATTTATGATCAGCCAGGTGATCATGGGAGGATTGGAGGAACCACCTGGAAAGCTGAAGTAACAGTTAAAACTAAACCCATAAATGAAAAAAAAAAAACCTGAGAACATTCAATGATTTGATTGTGCTGAGAGGACAAGAGCTTTTCCCCTGGAGATGGGAGACAAGATTTTCTGGCTGGGAGAGCTCTGCTGCGAGCAGCAGGCATGGGCACTCTGCTGGGCTGGGCAGCCCTGTCCAGCAGCCTGCGGGAGCCTCTGCGAGCCAACAACTCGCAGCTCTAATCCGAGATCTGTCACCACTCACTGCACAGCCTTAGGCAAGTTACTTAACCTCCTCGTGTCTCAGTTTCACCATCTGCAGGACTGGGCTAACACTGACTTGGCCAGTAGATAGGGGCATTCAGGGGCTTAATCAAGGGTAGCTGGAGTGATTAAATTCCAGCTGCTCGGTCTGTGGCTGCAAACTCACTGCCCAGCGTCAGGTCCCTGCACAAGAGCCAGGAACGGCGTCCCCGGAGCAGGGCAGGGAAGGAAGGGGCTGCCACAGCACAAGATATGGGTCAGCATCTTCCAGCTGCAGCTGCCAGTGTGCTGACTTGGCATCAGCCTCCTCCTGGCCCTTGGCTGAGGCACACCAGAGAAATCCCGTCACTCCCAGCCTGCTGGAGGTGGGAACAGAGCCAGGTCGAGCCTCCAGACGGAGCCCCAGTGAGAAATGAGTGGACTGCATCTCCACACAAGGGAACTGGAGCCAGGTACATGGTGCCCTGACTGTCATGGAAACACAAAGGCACAGGAGTTGTGCTCCATCTGCCCTGCGGAAGCGCTCCCGACTGGCATCCGAGTACCCCTGGCCACCAGCCTGGCAGGACTGAGACTCACTCAGGGCACGGGCTGGATCAGTCCCACTCAGGAGCTGAATCAAGTAGCAGGGCCACCAGACAGCACCAGAACTGGAAAACAGAGGGGATCTGCATGAAAACCCTTCCCAGCTCCAATTTAGTTCTCGCTTATCCCACCACATACCCCCTTTCATCTTGAGCTCAGGGCCTGAATCCCCTCAGACACCTCCCCACTTGGGCTCACTGCATCTCTCCTCATTCATTTTGTTCTGTCAGATGCACCTCCGTTCTCCATGCATTTCCTCACTGGCCATCAAACATTTAGAAAAACATCCATCCTTCAGCTCTTCTTCCATTTCAAAGTGGTTTTCATGCCCTTTTCAGCATTTACAGGACTCCTCAGGATAAGGGGATCCACATATATATATATATAAATATAGGTATTAAGTACATCTTGGAATAAACATCAAGGTACAAGTGATTGCACAAGTTGCAAGACGACTCTTTTAAAAGGAAAAAGAAACTATTTCACCTGCAATCAGTAATCATAATCAACAGAACAGAGTAATAGGATATGGGTATAAGTCGATCCTATAAATCCACAAAGCAACTTAATTTCCAAAATCCATGCCTAGAATTAGATGACAGAAAAGCAAATTTTACATACATAAAGGAATTTCTTCTTAAACTTTCTTTCCTGGAAAAGCAGAGGGAAGGTGAGGGAAACCAGTCCCATAGACACCAAGAACCATGTCTGTGTTGGCTGGTACCACTGTGACAGTGCATCAGGATGTCAACAGACTGTCATCAACCCTTGCCACATGAGATCAAACACTCTCTGAACCCCAGCAGGAGCCAGCCAGAGCAAACACCAAGAGAGGATTGTAGTATTTGGCTCTGAGTTTTCACAAACAACTTTATTTCTCCCTGTGTCCTGTGACCTAGGTAATAAAATAACATTTACAACTCAATTAAGGCATCTCAAATACGGATCTGCGATTTAACATGCAGACACTTGTGGTACTGCAGATTTAATATGGTAATGACTGAACAGATGTTTAGGAAATTGTGTACACTGGCAGATGCTGACTGACAAAGGATCCCTGTTTCAGGTGTTTGGCTTCCATGGGTTTACACATGACTGCCAAAAAGTCTGCTCCCCACTCCAAGAAGAGCAACTACAGAAGCCCCTGTGCTTTTCATCCATGGCAAATTAAAGTAAAGCCTAAATCTCTCCTCCACATACAACGGAGGTGACTCAGCTTCCTCTCCCTGTGCTGCACAGGTGCGACTACCACCACTCCTTGCACTCTAAAGAAGTAATTGCAGACGTGCATAGTAACTCAGATCAGAGCTGTCTCCAAGTCAGGCAAGAAAACACACAAACTGTTTTTTAAAGCACCACATCCTGTAACTGCACTCTCTTACCGAGTGATGCATGCCACTGGATTACAGGAGACTGCTCCCATTAGGAAACATAATTCAATACAACAAAAGGTGGCAAAATTGAGCCTGGATTGATCAAGAAGATTTAACTTCAAATTGACAATATTGCTGAGCAGTGAGGCAGGGAGCACAGGCATAATTTGGTTTCCAGCAGCACCACTCCAAATGATGGCTATCAGTATTCCAATCAGTGGCTGATGGTTTTATTTCCCCCATGAGTTTCTCCAGGTCATCCCTGACAGTTAGGAAAGTGCTTACTCGCTTGGGCTGCACTGAGCAGATGGTTTCTGATCAGAGATTAGTGCCGGAGCTGGGGCTCAGTGGGCTGCCCAAAAACCTCATCCAGGGGCTCCCTACTGCAGTCACCCCAGGGACAGCAGTTTGCTGACCACTACAGACAGGTGACACGCTCAGCAATGCTACTGGATGTGCCCAGGTCTCTCTGCAGCACAGCCAGTGCTCACCTGATATATAATTTATATCCCTGCGACTTCACTGCCTGGTGTTACAATATCACTTTTGCCTTCGGGTCACTCGGTATAGACTTCTGCGGGAAATGGAGGGCACACAGAGGTGGTGGGAGAGAATGATTAAAACCCAGACCATCCTGCCTCTGCCCAATCCCCACCAACTCACATTTTTCAAACCTCAGATCAGCATGCCAACAGCCACCTCTTTTCATAGGCTGATTTTCACTCCCCACCTCCCTCAAAAAACGGAAAAGAAAAGAGACTAGAAAGATTAAAAATATCCAAAAGCTGGTGGGGTTGTAGAACATAAGCTGGTATTTCAGGGCCAGGCTTCTGGGACTACTGCTATGCATAGCATCTGTTTATTCCTCCTGTTGTGGTTCAAAGGTAACTTTTGGCATTGCCTTGATTATCATGAAATTCACACACATTTAAACCAGAAATGAGCCCCAGCTTTACAGCTGTGGGCTCTCTAAATGGTGCTTATTTTTACTAAAACATAAGGACCAATTCTTGCCAAGCACTGTATCTGTATTGGTTTTGACCTGGTGTTTTCCCATTTTCAGTAGGGCTTTGCTGCCACAGGAGGAAGACAAGGATAACGTTATGCCGTAAGATCCTAGGGCAAAACCCCTTTTCCCTGGGAAAGGTGATGAAGGAACAAAGCCGAGCTTTGCTCTGGTACTAGAGGAATTTCAAACACCATTTCTGATACTACTGCAGTACAGCAAGAACAATTCTAAGGACAAGAGCCAAGCATAGAGTACATCCCATACAAACCAACCACAGGAGCCATGCCCTCCAAACCCATGTCTATGCAAAGCAGAGGAGAAGGGAGTGGGGAAATAGATGGAAGTAAGTTGCTGAAGGTAACCTGGAAAGTCACTAACAGAGTGAGAACCACAGTCTCCTGACCCCTGTTTTAGTGTCTTCAAAACCATCTGCACCGTAACAGCAAGCAACTATCAGCAGTCACCTTGTTTCAGGGAGTTGAAAAATAAAGAAAAATATATCAACCATTTTACACTTCAGAAGAAGACAATCTTATTTTCCTCAATTACAGTATCCTATAAAGAATGTTGCTTAGATACAGTACTACACATACAAAAATAGGTTCTTAACTGTTCTCAAATTATACAACAATATTAGTTTGGGGACACTTTTAAGTCTTGCTTACTTGATTTCATTTTAATCTATTTTCTCACATGTGCTTTAATTTCTATATGCATTTAATTATGCACTTCTGTGACAGAACGAAGTCAGATCTCTACCCCGCAAACACTTACATGCATGGTTAACTTAACATACACACAACCTCACTATGAATTTATGGATGTCAAATTGGAATGACCATGGTTTCAATGTTTCCCATTTATAGTGATGTTTGCCTGATTCATTCCTACTATTCTTTTATTTCATTGATTTGTTTTGACATTCATGCACTTATTTCCAAGCCAGTACATCATTTGAATGTAAAAGATAAGTCTCTTCAGGAATTTAATGCAATGGACTTCTAAAAGAGGAAAATTGGGAAGTGTATCAGTGAAGCACATTAAAACCCAAAAAATAACAGAAGTTACATCTAACCTGCCTTGAGATCTTTTTTATGGTCACAGCTGGAAATCTGTTTGGAATTGGCATGATGGCAACATAGCTCCTGTCTTTGCAGTGCAGCTTCTATGTGAATAATGGAACTCCGAGGTTTGGGCTCTGAACCCCCATCCTCTTATCAACTAAGCATGGATATACTTCAGCATCTCTAGTAGGTAAAAATATTCAGGTATGTTCCCAAAACCAGGGAAAAAAAATGTTGTTATACACATATAGAAGCTGCATTTTAATATTACAATCTAATCTGTTAGCACAGCAGTGGTTGGTTTGAATTCTGAGTTCACAGTAACACTTGCTGCCTCCAAGTCCTGAACCAGCCAAACAGCATCTCCTGATAAAAACTTCCCTGATGTTTGCTGCAAAATCCTTGCCTACTGCAAACAAATACCTTTAACTCCATTTCAAATGTTTTCAAGTATTGAACATCGTGGCTTCAAGCAATTGCGCAGTGCAATCTACAGCCAGTGGTCAGCAGGATTTCTTTGGAGAAATACCAATGAACTTTATTAGACAACAGGCTGCCCTAGCAGGAGGAGCACACTCGTGGTCTGAAGACTTGAGAACAAGCTCAATTCCCCAGTACATTCTCAATTTAGGCTCTGTACAAATGTCTTGTTCCCTGCAATCTTGGCGACACTGGAAACCTTCCGCATTTACTCGAGGCTCTCACTTTTTGTGTCAGTTATTAAACAACCCTCATCCTCCTCAACACATGGGCATTGCCTCCTGCACACCACTTCTGTTCCCACCCACTCACTGCTGGTACAGGTGACCCAGACCACCTGTCACATTTTGTGGCAATAGGTAATGTCATGTTTTGTCCCAAAAACTACCCAGAAACTTGCATTACTTCAGTGGCAACAACAAATAATCCAAACCCCAGCTCCAGCCAGGGGACTGCTGTGCAGTAAAGCTGCCATATTTCTGCACAGCTTGGCCCCAAAATAAGTATCTACAGAAGCACTCAGAGGAAGCAACAGCCCTTCAATGCATGTTCAAATGAACTGTTTAACATACAAGCTCCAAAGGAACAGTTTTCCCATAATAAACTGATTGGAGAAGGCTGGATAGATTTTGGATGGGAGGTCTGCTCACTGCTACTGCACAGGGAACTCCCACCAAGTGCCAGACACGGAAAATTTGAAACTGATTGGGAAGAAAAAGAAAAAGAAAAAGACATCAAAAACCTTCTTGGACAAACACACAGGCACTAAAAGAAGGTGTGTGCACTCAAAGGGTGAGAAATGAAAGCCCTGTTGCTAATTGAAGCAGGGCTGGGCTGCTGGCTCCGAGTCATCGGGACATTAAAGGAATTATTTCTCTTTGCTTCATCAGATGGTCTTAAGCAGTGACTTTGGTTTGTGGAAGAAGCCCAAAACACAGCCTTTCTACCAGCACCACTAGGTACAGAGGGGGTGGAGCAAAGCTACGCTCCAAATTCTGCAGGTTTTTGTAACATCCCTGGGCTGCCTTTCCTTGCTGGGGTTACTCTGCACTGACACTCGACTCAAGCAGCACTGATGGTTGAGGTCATCCTCAGCAAGAACCCCAAACTTGCAAGACACAAAGTTTTCCTTCCACAGAACTTTCACCTCTAGCTGGCTGCAGAAATGAAAAATGAATCATTATACATCTCTCTTTCCCACTCTGAAGGTGAGTTTTTCAAGCCCAACTACACTGTTATTTGTGTGTCAGGGGAAGGTTTTTAGTGCGGTTAATAAAAATGTGGGTTCTAAAGCACAAGTTACAGCAAATAGAAAAAAGTCTGTGTCCATGCACTACCATATACCAGCCGAAGGCCCCATGATATTCTACTTGCCACAATTACTACTTTGAGTATCTATCATTTACACCTTGAGCTGTGTGCTAGTAACCTTTTAAAACAGGATTTGCTTTTGTTCCCTAATCACCAAAAGAGATTTCAAAGCAATCAAATTCTACTGATGCAAACTCTTGAGCATACAGAGTATTTTGCTTGAGTATTTACAAATGTTTTTCTTATTCATGAGCCACCTTGTAAGCATGAACTTGTTTGAGGAAGTATTCCTGGAAAATGAAAAATAAGTTACAAATATGATTGTTCATTAATACCACACGCAATATTCAAGGAGTTATTCTTTCAAAGGTGTTTTGAGAATGAATTAATTCTTCTGTGTACTGCTACAGAGGTGTAAAATGCTAAGTGTTAGATATTATCATACTACCGGTGTCTAAGCCCGTGGCCCCTCTTGGAAACACTCGTTTTTGTACATCTGAGAAGAGAAAGCAAAAGCAGCTAGAGAAATGACAGCTGAAAATCTGCCTAGCATATTTTTTCACCCAAATATTGCTTTTAATGTATAATCAATCTTTATGGTCCGTTGCTGCAGGGAAGGTGTAATAGAATCAAGTTTTCATAAAATTGCAAGTTGCATGAATCTTTCAGAAACAAGATCACAACATTCTTCATTCCAAATCAATATCGATTATTCCTTAAGTTACATATAAATTGCTTTTAGTCGCAGACATTTCATGTCATACAAATGCAGTTAATAATGGGAAATATCCCTTTCACCACACTAACAATGCCATCCTGCTTGCTGGGCTCATCTAGTGAGAAAGATTATTCCCTATCCTTTCCTCATATGCTATTTTAAATATACTTTAGCCGACCTGTGTATCCTATTTTACTCTTGTTACAGCTGATCTGTGCAGAACTTTCCAAGAATAAAGTATTTTGTGACACACAAGTTGCAAGTCTTGACCAAAAAGCCAGTTCTTTTAGCTGGTATTTCCCCACTGAAGAATTGAGCTCACTCTGAAGTCACATTACCCAAATTCTCTAGGCAAGAAGCAGAACTGAAATTATTCACACCAAGGAATGAGTCACAAATCATTCAGGAAACAAGTCAGAGGAGGCGGCCCAACACTGGAAGCGCCGCATGGGCGGATTTCTGGAAATGCACACGCAGGGTGAAAACATCCGCGTGAAATCCCTGCTCTGCCCCGTCTTCCTGCTCTCTCCTATTTGCAAAATACACTTAAAATATAAATAAAATTGAATTTAAAAAGCCACAACACTAAAATTTACATTCTCAACAAACTGAGGGTAAGACATAGGGGAATGAGCTGGAGAAGTAAGCAGTCACTTGGATAAAAAATAGGGATTCAGCACATTCCTCCTTGGGCGGCTGCTCAGCCCCAATGGTGCCATTCACTGCCTCTCTGCTGGTGCTCTGCCACTGCAGTTTTGTGCAGGGCCAACACAAGAGTCTGACCATCATTTCTCAGGGTTTATTTCCACACAAGGAAATACAAAGTTCTCTCTGCCATAAAATGTTTTGCATTATCTTTCATGGCTTTAAACCACAAAATACTCCTTACATTTTATCTCAGTGTTTAATGCTTTTTAAGTTTACATTTGAGCTCTGATGATTAACTTTAAGAAACAAAGTAAACTGCGTGTGCTTTTTTAGCCCCCAAGGACAGTTATTCCTTCAGAATGTAACTGCAAAGATATTTTTACATTGTAGGAAACCAACTATAATGTACATTACAGCTCATTTTCCAACACTGGATTGCATCATAAATATATTTTAAGCTGCCATGTTAAAATTATAGTGGAAAATTAAAACAAGCATAACCCATATTATTTAAGATGAATTTTACAGCCAAGTAAGAACCAAAAGGAAATAAAAACACAGTATTTGCATCGAAGAAAATTTGGTAGAAATAACATTAAAAAAACTGGTACGGCTAAAATCTACTTAGCAAAAAAAAAAAGTAGATCAAAACATTTGCCATCTGTTGAGAGCATGGAACTGGTTCCCCCATTAGGAGCTGCAATCTCAAAGCCAGGGATTAATATCCATAGCAGGGTCACCTCCCGAGGGCCAGAGAGAAAGTGGATGGAAATAACCAAATCAGGGAGTTTGTTGTGGTTTGCCTGTTTGGTTTTTTGTCCATTAAATACAAAACATTAATTCCCAATTTAATTGTTGCAGCTGATAATCCTAACAGGCAATGTGGTGAACTATAAAGGCTGAGAAATATTTCTTTTAAAACTGACGCGTACTTGGTCAACATCATATTCTCCTTTTTACCTATCCACAGATAAAACAACAGATCTATGAAAAACCTGATATTAATTACTGCCTGCAATTAGAGACCCTGCTCAGGGTTAACAGTGCATGAGCACATCACACAATGTGATTTTTGTGCTTTGTGCCACGTTTGACCACAGGAGAACAGAGAACATTGTCATGATGAGGAATACATAATTAAAATATATTGGCCTTGTCTTATATGCTGATGTTGGTACCAAAGACCAGAACAGTAATGAGGACTTGGAGTCTCAAGACACAGAGTTTAAGAACACTGAGAACTAACTCTGTACAGGAGCTTGATTTTTAAGTTGACAAATCTGCTTGCTGCTGCAGCAGAACAGAAAGGCCATGGCTATTTCAGTCTTTTGGCAGAAAGATGGATGTCCATCCTGACATCAAACTCAATATTTGTTACTTAATAAACACATTATCTGGGTGAATATTTTTTGCATTTTTCATCTCTGTCCTTAACAGCCAAATAAAAATCTAACGTTTTTCAGTTCACTACCTCCAAAATATCTTTGAAAAACTACCAGAACTGGCAATGTCAGGTATAGAAGTCATCAGATACTAGGATTTCACATCAGTGTGAAGTATTACAGAAGATCATCACCGATACAAACTATTGTATTCATAATAGTAATTTCTTGTCTCCATCCATGGTCCTATCTTAACAATTCAGATAAACCATGGAAAGCAGACAGTCCTGGTGGTCTCACTGCCTTTAAAAAGTCCATTACCACAAGCACACACCTTCCCTTTCCTAAAGGACAATGTTAACTCCAATTCCCGCAGATCCTCAACCAACAGTTGTTACAATCACTGTAAATGTAAAGAAAAAGAAAAAGTGAAGTGGCAGGACTAGAACCCCAACTTCCTGCCAGAGATGCAAATGACCCAGGCAGAGGCACTAAAGTAGGCACCAAGACATTAATAATTAATTCAAAATTCACCATAACAATACTAATTAAAGTGTTTCATGTGCCATTATTGAGAACATATTATGTACTTCTACAGGAAATTAATTGTAATTCACCAATTAATGTGTTAGAAAATGTGTTTTTGCCAGTCCTGCTGAAGTTTAAAGGCTGGATTTAAACCTCCACCGCGGTGACATGTTTTCAGAACACAGAGAGAGTTCAGAAGGATTTGACAGCAATTTTATCTACACAAGAAGCAGGGCTGAGTTTCTCAGCTAAGTAGCCTACAGGGAGAGGGACGGGAGTTTTGTTGGGTATTTCAGAGACTGTGTGATTCTTCTCTAAGGCTTATCTCTCATCTCCTAGCTAGGCCGAGGGATCTAAGAAATCCCTCTCATTCAAATCAAATATCAGTCCAACTCTTACTGTTCCTGCCCTTATTGGAGATGCAATCCCCTTGATAAGGAAGGATGCATGGTGCTTCTTTAAGCACTTATCAATACTGCCCCTGCAGCAGAGAGCAGGCTTGCTCAGCCTATCCATCTGAGCAGCACACACCAACACAGACTGGGAAGCCTGAATTTATGAAAAACAAAATATTACTGCAAGGCTGTGGGTGGTTTTTAGCTACACTTTGAGTCCACAAAGTCAAATTCAGAGGCTTATCTGAGCAGGGAGTCTCATATCCCTGACACGCGGACGCGCAGGAGCAGCGAATATCCTGTGGCAGGGCAGGAGATTTGATCAGCATTTCCATACTCATTTACAGCCCTCGATACTGCTGGTGTTCACCCGGGTGTTTCTGAGGCCCTGATTCTCTGATGTCCTCTCTGGACAGCATCTTCAGGACACCCCAGGCTCTGCACAGTCCCGTGAGGGTGAGGCAGAGTCCTGTTTTTCCACAAAACTGCCCACTGCCTTAAAACGGTGCAGACACACAGGTTCATTATTCAATCATTCAGGAGAACATTAATACAAAATCATTTATGCCTTGGGACCTTTGCAGATACCAGGTCAAAGGAAAAGTCTCCAAGAAGGGGTGTGGTGATGTCCCCCACAGTGTCCTCTGCCTATGGCAGAAGGGGTGAAGAATTCAAGGACACACATTGAGGAGAGCCCAACCTGTGCCATGGTACAGCAGAAGCACCTAATTCACACATATCATCCTTAAAAAAAAGCTAGGTAGGAGGCCTTAATAAATTTGTGGCTTTATTAAGCTGGACCATTTCTTCTAAATCCCATCCCTAATTCTCTTTTCAACAGCTTGTATGTCTGGATCAAAGAAAAGATGGATTTTAGTGTATTTTAAAAAACTGCTGAGCTTGGAAACTGTTCTTAAAAATTACTAATTGTATCTTGCTAAAAAAAAACTAATCACTTTTCTTAAAGTCTGGAAACAAGTCTCCTTCCCACCCCTAAAAATAGCAGGGAGGAAGAAACATCCCCATCTCCAAACTTCCACCAGAGCAAAGCCTGCATGGCAGACAGAAGCTGTTTTGGTTAATTACTGCTTCACGTGGACAGGCAGACAGATCAGGATAAAATGCCAGCACTGCTGACCTCTGCCTGTTCCCTCCCTTCAGCACCAAGAGAGGCTTGGTCCTCATGGCCAGGGCAGCTCCAACTGCTTCTGTCTCCATTTCATGGAAAGCCATATGGAGATGAGAAAGCTGCTTCCTAAAATAGCCTGTAGGTACAATAATCTGCCCTCAAGCCAGCCAAACTCAACATTCATTTTTATTACCAGATTTTCTCAACACCCTCTGCTAACAAAAAAGTTGCCTCATCACATTTTTTTCGAAGAACCTTCCTTTTCAGTTCCATCTTTCAGACAGGCACACTAATCATATTCAAGGCTAGACCTGCAAGCAGGATGTAAATCACTTTACCAGCTCAGCTGCCACGTATTTAATAACTTATTCACAGTTGCAGGAGGAAAAAAAGGTGAGATTATATGGAGGGGTAGACAAAGAAGGAATATAATTTCCAGGAGTTATACAGGACTTGCCATAATTTTTTACAGTATTATGGTGGAGGGAACACCCTTTATCATAGTGCAGGGGCTAAACCTGGAGCCAGAGTTAAAATCATGTTGGTGTTTGACGCCCCTGGGGCATGGGAGGGAATCGCTGCTTGTAAGCAAGAGTGAGTGGAGGGAGAGTCAGTTTGTTGGGGGAAAAAAAAAAGGAAAATAAAAAAAAATGGTTCTGTTTGTCAGACAGAGCTGTACAATTGTCTGCAAATGCCAAGGAGGGCAAAACTCTCCGAAGACATGTCAAGGCCCTGATCCAGCTGTCAGCTGTTCTGGTAGGCAGAAAATGAAGGTGACATGTGAGAGGGATGCTCACGGTGCCTGCGTGGTGCAGCCCTTCCCACCCTGCACCCAGAGCACAGGGAATGTGTTATGCAGATTTCCCCATTAGCATGATTGACCTAATATTGGATGACTCTGTACCCAAGTGCTTATGTGAAATAATAAGCCTGGCTACTGAGCAATTATTAAATACAAGGAATTGTTAAATCCTTGCATTGTACATATTCTAAAGGAAATTAATCATTTTGAACTCTGGAGAATACAGTTTTATAAGAAGAGAAGAAATAGAAAATACACAATAGGGTATTTAAATGCTAATACAGTCAAACAGTTTAAAGCATAGCATACATTTTAATATTGGTTTACTGAATACTAATTATGCTCTCCTAAGTAGCAGTAAGTAGCATTTATTATGACTTGTTGAAAGTATTGATCCAGATGGTGACAAGTGCAATTTCCCCTTCTCACAAATATCCTTAAAAATACATATTATCAGATTACCAATTCTTCTTAAAACATGTTTTTCTAAGAATATCCTGCTCCAGCAGGCAGCCTCATACCTGATAGCCTGATATAGCCCAGAATTATTTCAGCCTAATCACGTGAGGTAAAAAGATAGTGTTTGTCATCCATGAGCCAAAATTTACTGTCCTGAACTCAAGGCTCACAACTTTGCATGTTTTTTGCATCTGGTCACACAGTAGGGGACAGGATGGAGTGCTGAACAGTCATTCCCTGTGTTCTGTCAGCACAACTAACCCTGTTAAAACCAACAGACCATGCTTTGGGATGCTCTCAAGTGGTGCTGAGCTCATGCCCATGGGTGGTCAGGTAGGAGGGGTTCAGCCTGAGCTCAGGGCACCTAAATCCCCTGTGAAAGGACTCCAGAGGACACAGGCACTTCCACAGCCCAACAAATAAAATATTAAAGCCCCTTCATGCCCGCGCTCCCTTTGAGAAGTACCAACCTGTGGGGCATCCACTGATTTTAATTAAAAGTAACTCTGCCAAACTATGGCAAAGGAGCAAATTCAACCACAGCGTTACTAAATCAAACTTGGCTGGGACAGAAACCAGCACAGGATTTGTCTCCCAGCCCGTAGGATAAAGCTCTTCTAAACACACTGAGCAACAGCTGTCATGAACACGCACCAGCTAATTCTTAAATGCATATTTTAATAGTAACCTTCAGTTTGATTAACATACAGTACCTGGTGCATTAAATGCAAATTAAATATGCACTTAGTAAATTCAATTTAAAGCCTGTTTTCTTTTATCTGTTACATCAAAGATAGCAAAAAAGTAGTGGCTTTATTTTTTTCATGTGCTTCAGAAATACAATGTGAATAGAGCTGACTTAACAGGAACATGAATATAAAAGTAGATTCAACTCTATTAACTTTTACAATTTTGCTGCAGAAATTGTTTCTCTTGATATTTTAATTTCAACTTTGCTGATCGTGGAAAGAAGCAAGGTCAGGACCTCAGCTGCTGTTCCTCAGACTGCACAGCATCACTTAGCATAATTCAAGCAGTTGTAAAAACTTAGTCCTGCATGCTACAATAAACGGACTTGTGTTTGTGTCTCTAATGGAGCAGGATTAGGGTAAAAAGAAAATATCATTTCTCTAGTTCAACTGAAATAAACATTACAAAAGGCCAATTTACACTTCCAAGATTACATGTAATGACAGAATGTTTAAGAAATTATTTCAGTCTGGCATTGTTGTGTCGTACAGCTGTAAGTAGGCCATTCACTACAATATCCCAGCCGTCTTTCTCAGCAGCAACAAATCACAAATGTTTTACAATTTATTTTTATCACTAAAATTAAAGAGAATAGTGCTGTGTTTACACTGTCACAAGGGTAATGTATCATGGCTGAGAAAGTAGCAAAAGAATCCCAAATTGATGAAATTAGCATCATCTTCCCTATTAAAACTCACCACTAGAAACTTTACAACCCAAAACATCCACTTTTATATCTGTCAACTTGATACTAAAAAACCCACAAACCAAACAGATTATATATAGTCCTCTCATAATTTGCTGCTTCTGATGAGCAAGTGAAAATTCACACACACATACCCCCTTTTTATACTCCCCTGGACAGGCTTTCAGTTTGAAAACACAACTTTTCCAAGTGTAAAGGTATTCGGGTACCCACAATTAACAAGTTATCTTGTGCAAACAAAATGACCAAATCCCCTCCCTACACTCCCACTCCCCTCCTTTTGGAAGAGAAGTTAGTCGTGGCAGGTGATGCACAGAGACAAAATGGTTTTCAAGAGACTGGCAAAAAGCTTTAAACCGAATATCCTGTTTGATTACGACTTCATGCAACTGCAAGTCAGTGTGATAATGCCAGAGCCATTCAATCCCAGCGCTGCTGGAACGCTGCCAAAGCAATTAAGGTTCCTGACTTGGCCACGAAGCTGTGAATATACACAACAATTTTACACCCCATCATACTGTGGTAACGGGTACTTGCACCCACAGAGGAGGGAGAGACAACTGTAAAGTGTGGTCTAAGTCAATGCACGGAATATTTACCATGAGCAAATGGCTCTCATATGGGAAATAAAACCCCTGCCACCAGTGCAGCCCTAAAACTGGGAAAAGGTTTGTCTTGAGGGGCCCAGGGCAGAACGTTTTTTAAGGTATTCACACGGGATGCCTCCAGAAGGAGCAAGCACTGAGATAGAACACTAAGGCACAGCCATACAAATCTGGGGATGCAGATGTAGGAACGTACACTCAGTTTACACATCTGCCAGCCCAGCTCCACCTGTCTCAGATTGCTGTTTAAGCTTCATGCTCTCCTCCCAGCTCTGACTGCCAGTGAGGCTGCAAGATTCACCAGCCCAGCAGATGGAGAGGCAGCACGCAGGGGTATGGAGGGCACAGCTCCAAGAGCACCTCCGGAGCAACTCTTAGAGCTGGAGTGAGCACAGAAGGACTAAGAGAAGAAGAAGAGAAACAAGCAGGTGCTGGGCAGCCTTTGGGAAGGGCTGCACGAGCACAGACACACAATTACTGTACAGCCATGACTGCTCTGGGCTGTGCCACCAGCCAGTCCATCCCGATGAGGGGACAGCACAGAGCCACACACACGGGAAGGGGTGGGTTTTTTCAAATGGGAGAGTGCAGAGTTTACAGCAGCATAGCTCTGTGCCAGCCAGCAGCCTTTATGTGCTGCTTAATGTAATTATCAATATATGGAGAAAAAAAAAAGGGAAGTAAATGAGGAGTTGCCATAGCAACTGTTACCTCCAAGGAATATGAAAGATGTGGGACCACTCTCACCGAGGGTATGTTTTATTTATTGCTTCCTGTTTTGAATGTTCAGCAAAGTTCTGCTGTGGACACTGCTGTGCAGGCTGGCGACCTTTGCTGGGCAGCACTTGCATTCTGTTAGTGGGTTCTGCCTCGAGAGAGGCCCCTCATTTCCAGTGCTGACAGACAGCACCAAAGGCAAACTCTCCCATCAGCAAGGCAACATCTGCTCCTAATTCAGGAGCCTGCTGATGGTCAGCACCTCCCCTGCTAAATTACAGCATGCTCCTAATTTATAAATAACTATTTTAGAGAGAAAGACAGAGAAATTCTCTCCAATCTTGGCAATGATAACCCTCTAAGACTCATGGAATTTCCTATTTGTTGGTGTTTTTTTTAACCAGGCACTGGTTTTGCTGTGAAGCACTATTTTACTGATAGCTCAATGTCCATGCAAAGGATTTTGAAGCACATGCCTGAACCCCGCTGGCATTAACGGGACAAAAGCACGTGTCAGAACACTGAGCTGTGCAGAAATGGTGCCAAAAACATGATTAAGTGAAGTTTAAGCTTTGAGGAATTCCAGCCTTTAAACAATCAAATTTAAGCACGTGTCTATGTAACATTGCTACTGCTGGACAGAGCTGAAAAATTGGGATTTGGAGCAAGGGGGGAGAATATCACTCATTCAGGATCCTGCTCAGTGTCCAGGACACAAAGGCACAGCAGAAAGAAATGAACACATGGCTTACATACAACTTCATTAATATAATACAATATTGGAGGTCATCTTCAAAGAACACAGCATTTTGTAGATACCCTGTTTTTGTGGATGGATCCCTCATGAGAAGGAAGCAAATGGTAAAATGCAAGATTTAATAGCAGTAGGAGTAGTAGAATCAGCATCAATGAAATAAAATTAAATAACCCAGTCAAAAATTCTATGTAGCTGCCTGTACAAAACTGGATTGTGTTCATAAACTCAGAAAATTATTTGAATTCTCATCCTTGTTGAGGCTAAGCTTTGTCCCTGTGACATCAGTAGACTGTCCATCTCCATATCTGACTATTTTATTTCCTGTTCAGCTTATGCATTTCCCTTTCTTCTCCTTCTGTAGCATTCTTTAGAGATGCACTGTTAATTCTGCCAACAGAGACAACAGGAACTTCATTCCCCACTCCCTACCTTTTCCTTGAGTAACAATCTAAATAATATTTCTAATCCACAGATAATCCATTAATATTACATTAGTGGAATGCCAATGGACTTGCATGTAACGTGAAATATAAACTTATAAAAAAAATCCATATTATCAGCTGGAAGTAGAAACAGGATGATGAGGCTGAAACACAAAATAAACAAAAATTAAAAACCAACAGCAACAATAAAAGCAGCCTTCATTCTCCTATGCATCTTGTTAAATGAAGCAGACTGGATTTAAATTGAAGTCTGTGCTAGCTTTAAAAGGTAAAAAAAAGCACAAAAATTCAAGCTTACTCTTGGAAGCAGAGACACAGAATTCAAATCATCCTTCCAAAAAAATTCTCATTTTAGAAGTGTCACGTATTGAGCAGCCGTAGCTGAAGAGTAGCTGACAGTGGCAGTGCAACATTCACTTGGTTAGGTTACACCACATGAAAGAAAGAAATTCACCCTTATCTTTCTACCTTGAAAAATGGAGATTTCCTTTTTCCCTGCCCCACAGGATGCGCCCTCAGCAGTGGAACGACACAGAAATTCTGCGCGTGGGGACGGGCGCCAGCAGCACAGCCCAGCCAGCAGCTCTGCCACCAACTCTGCTCTTCTCCAAGGCAGAGGGAGAGACAGGCAGCACAAGTGTGAGGTGAGAGGGTGGCAGCGAGGAGGATGAGCGCTACAGGACACTTGCACACCACACTCTTCCCTCCAGGCACAAGATGGCCAGCGAGGAGCAGCCGCAGCTTTCCCCGCGACAGCAGCTGTGCCAGCAGGAGCTGCAGCCTTAAAAAAGACACATATCCCTGTTTTCTCTTTTCCTAGTATTTCCTGTCCTGACTTTCTAACTCGCTTTGCTGCCAAGGCTGAAATAACATCACTCTGTGCATCACATCATTTTAGGGAGAGCTGTGAACTCCTGCGCTCGCCCGCCAGACGGGAGCTGTGAGCCCGCGCACGGCGATCGCCGAAAAGGGCTGACAAAATGGAAAATCTGCCCCTTAAACTCGCCTGAACTCCTCTCAGTATCCAGGGGAGAGAGGAACAGCTCAAGGGAGAGGTGCTGAACGACTGAGGTGTATCCAAATATAACACCCCAGACCCAGCGTATTTTGTTATCTTTACCTGAGCAGAGCAGTGGTGGCAGGAGAAGCCACCAGCACTCACTGCTCCTGCCCGACCCTCAGACATGTGGAAATCAGGATGATCTCCTAGGACGTGAGGGAGCTGAGCTCCAGAGTTACCCAAGGAGAAGGGAAGGCAAGTCAGCGACTTTCAGATTCTGAACTCTGCTTGCAGTGACACAGAGGACGGGGAGATCCTTCAAGCACAGCATCCTTCCACAGCTCTGCTCCTCCCCTTCAGCATCTCACCACTTCTCCCACCAGTGTCTGAAATGACTGTCCTGGATGAGCTCTGATGGAAGGGCTTGTCTGACAACTTTTCTTTGTCCCACCCTGACAATTTTTTTTCCAAGTTTTGTTGGTTTTGGCCTCTCCCCCCACCCCACATGAGGACAAAAAGAGATGGGGAAAAAAACTTTCAAAGCATGCCAATCCAAACAGAGAATCTGCTTCGTTTGCCAACTTGGAAAATCAATTATTCATGTTATTCATGCAGCCAAACTTGCAGGCAGAGAGGGACTGTCAGCTGAATTTCCTGATGGGACACCACAAATGCTGCATTGTCCCACAAACCCTTCAGCAAAGGTACTGACCCCAACTCCATCAGGGATGACTTCCTGCAGTGCCCAACTCTGACATCTCCAGGGATGGGCAGGAGAAACTCTGCCCCGACAGACTCACAGCTCCATGTGACACAAGCAGCCACAAAATCACTCGGGAAAGGAACGAAGGCACGTCCATTCACCCCACCTTTAGTTCAGCATGGGGCAGAGCTCCAAGGGACTGCAAGGCAAAGCAACACCAGCAGAAACAGAGACTTTCCCCATGGTCACACACAGCCAGGAGGCCTTTTTGATGTCACACACACACAGTGACTGATGATGGCAAAAGTGGGTGTGGGGAGAAGTTGTCAGGATTTGATGGTTTAAGTGAAAGACACTTCAAGGGAAAAGAAAATGTTCAAATTATAAAAAGGCCCATTTCACTCATGCACTTTAAAATGGCAATAATCCATTTGATGCCAAAAAGAAGAAAGGAAGAAAAGAATCAAAGAACAATAAGAAAGATGCTCTGGCTTATAATTGTACTCTCTTCTCTACAAAGTCTGTAGCCCTTTTTCTTCCTGCTCTATCCTGAATCTTCCACAGCTGCAAAGCCCTCAAGCTACAGACAGGTTTCAGTGCAGTAATACTGTCTGTGGCTTATTACAGCTGAAGATCCATGATGAAGGGCTGAAATATCCTCAAGTTTGCACACTTGAACAACACTAGAGATAAGAACAAACTTTAAAATCCTGGATAATCCTCACTTTACTAATAAGCAATTTTATCTAAATCCTCCTTTAAAAAATCGTGCTTCCCTGAGTGATGCTGGGGGAAGGAAGTTACCACGTCCAATTTCCAGCTCTATTCAACCAGTATTAACCTGAGCTCCTGCCAAGTCACAGGGGCTCTTTGGTCCTCCTCATCTCAGCTGCCAGGAGCTTCATCCTCATCCTTTCTCCTGACAGTCTGAGGTTTAGCTCTCTCCAGGCTGGCTCCCTATGGCGCCAGGTATCCCACTCCCACTGGCTGCCCTAATGCAGGCTCCCATCTGCTGTATCACAAAATACTTATTCTCTCAGCACCCTTGAGAGGCAAAAAACTGCAATTATGCTTTTATGGCTCTGAAGCTGCAGCCAAGGAAGCTGAAGAGAGAGATTTGTGAAGATGCTTATATTTTGAGGCCCTCAGCTTTGACTAAACAAGTTCCTTTTTTGTGTGCCCAGAGCAGACCCCACAAGGTTCAGTGAAGCCCTGAGCTTCCCTTGTCTCCATTCACAGAGAAGCTGCTTTCTCACCTGGCATTTTCAGGCTAACACACTTGCACCTGGTGAGAATGGATCAGGATTCTTGGTGGAAGCAAAGCTTCATCCAGACGACGGCAGTTAATTAATCAACATGTTCCAAAACTTCCACTGAATGCAAAACACTCGCCAAAGGACCCTCCAGCAAGTACTGCCTCACAGCAGGACAGGTACTTTTACACAGCAGAAAGGCACTTTTTTCTTTATCTCCACCCAATGAAGTCTTTTGAGAGGCTTACTCCATGATAAGATCCCCAGGAAACTACAACAACATCCACACAAAACCTGTCACAGCCCACAATCAGACTTTGAGTCTAAGTGATGCACTTCTAAAAGGAGGAGCTAGAGTGGGTCTTGGAGCCTAAGCCCAGAACACTAATTCAAATAACACAACTCACAAGTTATTAATCCAGAAATGAGCCCAGGAAGCAGCTGACGAGCTGGGTCTGACTGCTCCAAATGTGTCCAGGCAGTTTCAGTGCCAGGGCAGCACAGCCACACTCACACATCTGACTCATTAAATCCCAACAGCAGCACGGGGACCCATCCTTTGGGAAGAGGAGGGAATGGGCACCACACAGCTGGTCCTTCCCAGGAATGAAACAGGGACCTTTGTAGGGTGAGCCAGGAGAGCTGAGCAATGACTAAACTGGGCTGTGGAGGTATGGGGTGACCTGCAGAGCTTTCAGTGTATCACTGGCAGCACAGCTCTTCAAATGAGAGCTGGAGCACAGCTACAGCTTGAACACGTTTCCATTGTGGAAACTCTGCCTGGCTTCAGTTTTAATTTTGTGCCCTTTTTGGAGGATTAACTGTGCAGCACAGGACTGTGTTCCAGCTGGCTCTGCTCTGGCAGAGCTGATCCAGCAGGAGTGCAGGACTTTGGATCCCATCAGGATCTCCTGATGCTGTGGCACGTTGTGTCCTCACACGGCTCCTGGAGCTGTGTCCCTGATTAATGCAGCCACATCAAAAGAAGTGCACTCACAGGTGTGCAGATGTGGCTGGAGGGTTTGCTGGGTGAAAAACAGCACCACAGCACCTCACATGTGAAAACCTCTCCCTGCCACTCTCTGCCCCAACCCAATAAGCTGTAATTGTAATACAGGGGATGAAAGACAATAATTAGTTCTGAAAATAAATTGAGTACAGTTAAACAATCTCCTTGCTGCAATCTTCAATTAAAAAAAAATGAAAGGAAATGAATGAATAATTCCTTTCCTCCTCGGGGAATAAGGGAAACCAGATCTTCAGAAATAGAGAGTATAAACAACAAGGCAAGATCTATTCCCAAACAAATTCATCTACAAGGCAAATACATTAGAACTTTTTTTCCATTAAAACATATTTGTTTCTCAGCTTATGAACCAAACAGAGCAAACTGCACATACATTTGAAATTCTACATTAAAAATGTGTGCAAACATTTCCAATAATCAAGATGACTGTGAAATGTTTGTGCCAAGTGTTTCAATAGCTCTTCCTCATTTGAAGATGGTTCATATCCATCACATGGTATTGGTTCCAGGCCCAGTGTTTCAGCCTGAAGTACTCAAACATCATGAGTCAGTTCCCCTCAAAATCATTTCAGTGACTTAAAATGAGACTCAACATACATAATTCTTGGGTTTGTTTGAAACTGCCTTTTATCTTACAGGAATCCACATCCCTCCTTTACAGGCTGCTTTTTTCTAACACCAAAAAGTTACAGAATTTACTACAAAAAATTAATACATTAAGTGTGAAAAGGGCCACGCTCTCACATTTATGTTATTCCACAAACTGTCGGGTTAAAACACCATTTATGAGGAGGGAATACTGAAGGTCACTTTGCTGCCCCTTGATTGTGAAGGTGATCTGAAACCTTCCAGACTCCCACTCAACTTATTTGGTTGCAGGGAGTGCAATCCAGCAGGCAGTGGACCAGTGTCACCCCATGATGACACTGGCACTGTGTGGGACCCTCAGTCATGGAGCTGCCAGATGAATAATGCTCCTGGCAAGGGGAGCAGGTCCCTGCAATGTGGCACGCCAGAGTGCAAACACACCTAGGCCAGCTCCAATTCCTGCTTCCTATTTCTGGGTTATGCCTTTGCACTGACTTCTCTTTTTCACATTCTAACTCGTTACTTTTGTTTATGGCATTTTCTCAGCAGCCATCACCAGCACATCTCGTGTCCAGCCTTGCCAGGCTGTGCCAGCTCCAGACTGCCAGGGACAGCCACGCTGCCTAAACACGTCAAACAGCAAAACCGTGACATTTCAGCCTACGAGAAGCTTTCACAAGCTTAAAACCTCACAAGCTGAAAGCCCCAGACTCAAAACCCAACACAACACCACATCAACCCTCCAAACAAAATGAAAAATAAAGTGCCAAGAGCTCATCACGCATAGGAAGAAAGTGAATGCAGAGTTCCACAGGGATTTTATTTAAAGTCAAATGCTCTCTGTCTCCTTGATAGGCAGAGCTTATGCCTCTACCCTTCCAAATATCAGCACAAACAACATGAAAAGCTGCCCAGATATTTTTCTTTAATCTCAGCCTTAAGACAGCCTATTGTCAGTTCAGTTTGTTTAAAGCCAGAGAAGCTCAGGATCAAAATATTCCTCCAAAGTAACCATTCCACAGCCTGCTGGACAGCAGTATTATAAAAAAACAGAAAGCACAAAACCTGACCCTTACACTCACCGGTGTTCGTAGGGGAGCGCTGCATAGAATTGTCACAATAAGTTAGTATGACAGTATAAAAGCCAATACTCACCCTGGGATTACACAATAAATAGACTCCATTAAACTACTCTGTAAACTCTCCTGTGAGAAATTTCTCTTTGATCCAGAACTTAATAGGAATTATTTAATCATAATGAGATGGTAATAAAACAGCATCACCTGAATAAGCTATTTTATTACCTGTTTCATAATTAGCTCTTCTTCATTATAATTCTTTCAGATACAGCAAACTATGCTAAGGCACATGGAAAATACAGAGGTGATTGATGACAGCCAGTGGGGCTTCATGAGGGGAAACGAGTGCCTGACAAATCTGGGGATCTTCTACAAGGAGGTTGCTGTGATGGTGGGTGAGGGAGAGTGACTGAAATTGTTACCTGGGCTTGTGAAGAGCATCTGCCACTGTCCTGCACAACATCCTTGTCCCTAAACTGGGCAGAGAGGGTTTGACAGGCAGGTTTGGGGATTTTTGCTGGATTACTTTTCTTACCACAGTTATACAAGGCGCATTGGCACCAAGGAAATCACAGCAAAATCCAAGAAAAACAAGATCTGTCCTGAATTTGTGTTCACAACAGAATCTATGGCTTTACCCATCTCTACTGATGATGTTAACACACTTTTTTTTTCCCAAAGACTAAGAAAATTTGGTTGCAACTTCTGCAAGAAAGAGTCGATCCTCTGCCCTCTCCAACCTTGGGCCAAATATCTAGTTTCTGCACCAAAGCAGGGTTACACAAGACCTTAAAAACTGCAAATTCAACACACAAGCTTGGAAAAATAGGATGTTTTGTCAGCAAAGCACATTGTTGAGTATGACTGGACAACTGTTACTGAAGCTTTCCAAAAACTACCTGGCGCACATCACAAAAAAATACTGACGTGAACGATTTATTTGAATTTGACAAAGTTACCAGTGGACAGTGTCAAGAATCCTTAAAATAGTCTTGAACCCTTACAAAGCCCATGCATACACCAAGCTATTTAAAAAATAATATGACATAAGATTCTACATTTCTGAAGCGGATTTTTGACCACACAGATTTATAATCAGATGCCCTCACAGAACATCCCACAGTTTTTAGTGACCATACACCCTGGACAGCTGCACACCTCTCAAACAAGACTGCAAAATCACTGTTTCACCCTTTATTTTTCCTTTACTCTAAAACTTTTTTTGAAGATATGAAATCTTGCCACTGCAATGATTTTTTTCTCCCTGTCCACACCTCGCTCATGTGTATTTTCACGTAGATACCAGAAAAGGTAGTATTAGAATAATTTTGTAACACTTTGGTATTGATAAGTTCCTTTAGTGCAATATGAAATCCATTAGAGCATCTTTTTTTCTTAGAGCTCATTTTGAGACTTCGAAAAAGCATTAACAGATAACTTGACAAGCCTTTAAATGCTGTTGAGCTCCTAACACAGAATTCATGCCAGAACCCAAAGCCCTGGCTGTATACATGGGAACTGTTAGCAAAGTTTCACTCCAGTAAGAATGTAATTGGATTAAAACACATCATTTGATAATTTTGCAGTTAGTCACCGAAATAAGCATGTAAGTACTTCCAATTTTGCAGAAAAGTAGTCCTCTTAGTGGAGTCGTACAGTTTGGTAGGGAATAATTTTTAGGAATTTTTGAAAGATGGCACTATTTAAAATCATATTAAAGATGAAACTGAAATTTAAAAAAAAAAAAAAAAGTTGTGCAAAAATCTGTCAATATTTCAATTTGTGAATTAACCAGCTCTTGATATTCAACTCTACTAGAGTGATTATGGGCTACAGCCAAGAAGGGGCATGTGTGATAAATATCTCTTTTTATGCCTCCATAAAATGCTCTTCTATCATGAATAAAAAAAGTAGATAAACAATCTGTGATGACAAATTAGCATTTAAAATTTCTAGGCTATCTAACCTCCTCTGCACGTACTCTGAACAAACACTAAAGTGTTCAGCTCTACAATGAAGCTGTTTGGGTAGCTAAATAGTAATGGAGCAGATGCTTAATATCAGCCTTTAAGCCTCAGAACGTACAAATACAATTAATTGCCAGCCCAATTTTGGAGGCTGAGTTGTTAGAAAAAGAAGTGTTATTGAAATTCTGACTGTAGATAGAATTTTCTTTTGGAGGGGGGAGAGTGGTATGCTATTTTAGCACAATTAAAACCTTTTTAGTGCAAGTATCACCTTCACCGGTGTTCTTCCCTCCCCACCCGCTGCTACTCAGTTCTTCTTCCTGAGACTCTTTTTGTTACATGGAGAAAGTCAGAATCTGAGCAATATGGATTGTCTTTTTTTAAAAGGACA
Source organism: Phainopepla nitens (assembly GCA_013400175.1). Classification (NCBI taxonomy): domain Eukaryota; kingdom Metazoa; phylum Chordata; class Aves; order Passeriformes; family Bombycillidae; genus Phainopepla; species Phainopepla nitens. The sequence goes on along the minus strand of VXBQ01015623.1, from coordinate 495,443 downwards.
ATTGCACCATTCAGCTCTTCACAATGTAAGCAATTTGAGGTTATCAGTCTGTTTGCATGTGTTTTCACTGCGCTCAGCACAATGAAACCCTGACCTTAATTACTGGCTATCATCATAAAACTACCAGCTTACTACCACCAGCACTGAGTCAGAAGCTTTGTTTCATACATGATTACTAGCTGGTGAACCTTCCCTGATCAAACTGAGCGGAGCAGTGCTGAAAATAAAATAACCATTTAAAATAAAATCAGTTTTCATAGTCTAAAGTGCTGCTGGAAATAGGACAATATAAGCTATTCATTCCCGACACCGCTGCTGCGAGTACAATCTATGGTTTATAATTAACAGATATACAATACTTTTCCCCTGCTACTCCTTTTTTAAGCTCTCCTACATTTATGACTGTGCTAATTCCCAGTGGAAGTGCCTACACTGCAATGCTGCTGAAACTCCCCTTGTAGCACAGTCCTGCGAATACACAGCATTGATCCAGCAGCAACTGCAGCCTGGGTGGGAGCAAAGTTGCACATTCCTGGTCTTTATTTCCCCCAGTGCAGCAGGACAGCAGTTTCTGGGGCTGTGGGATGTGTGTAGACCCCACTGCCAGCAGGGATGTGCTCTCAGTACCAGGGCACAGGAGCAGGAGGGGCCAGGGCTCTGCTCCAGCTCTGCCACATTTCCCTCCCTGTGACCCAGACTGGGGTAAAAATGCCACATCAGCACCAAATCCAAGGCAGGGCAGCATTTCAACAGGTTAGTGGACTTTGATGCACTTGGATCCTTCGCAGTTTTTCCCCCCTGTGAAGTCCACTGGAGGGGTGATGCCACCCAAGCTCCTGGCAGGCGAAGGGGGGGTGAAGAAGGATTATTATACCCACATCCCTAAGGCTGCACATTCTAGAAATAGAATCAACTTGATTCTACTTGGCATTTGGCCCACAAGGAAAAAAAAAAAACCAAAAAAAACCCAGCAGGTTTTAGGGAGATCTTTTCCAATTCCTGCCCAGTCACACCTCTCAATAGAGGGGAAAAAAAGAAACCCAGGAAAGGGTTGAATTACACTGCCACATCCATCACTCTGAACTCCATCAATTCCTTTATTCCTTCTGTACAATGAAGAGCAAAGTACACACCTTAATTTTGCTGACACTAACCCTGCTCAGTAAATAAGCATTCTGTATCAATATTTACTTCCCTCTGCACAATAAACCACTGCTGGAATCCAAATCTTCCTCGCTCCCTTTCAGAAGTCTCGCCTGCCCTGAAAAAAATCAATCAGCTGTAGCAGTCACTCCTGAAAGGTTCATAATAGCTCAGCTAAGGCACTGGACAAACCCAAAGATTATCATCCAAAAGCCAGTTGCCTCTAAATGACATTTCTTCTTACATTTATCACCAGTTACCTGGGCCAGGCATCCATGTGCAGTATTCAACGAGGCTCAAGGAAAGACCCTGACACAACGAACAGGATCAAAGGCACCTCCATCCAACCACATGGAGCTCAGATGGACTGTGGGGGATGGCCAGAGCATCCTCCCAGATGGTGGAAGCCCAAAGGTCAGCACCTGGCAGGCTGAGGATTACCTGTCTGCTACCTGGGGAGACAGGAGCAGCCCACAGCAGCAGCAGTCACCCAGAGAGCTGCTAAAGGCAGCAGCAAGGACAAGGGGGGAAACACAGAAAGCTCCTGGCTTTCAATCCTAAAAGTGTTTCGGGTTTTTGTTTGTTTGAGTTTTGTTTCCCCCTTTAAATACAATTTCCAAGGGAAGCTTTGCCCCTGCCAGAAGGAGGAAGGAGAGCGATTCAATTGATAAAAACAGATTACCTTTTACCAAGTTAAATAAAAGCCAATAAAAATGAAATACCAATGCACATGGCAGATTTATGCTAACCACTTCTTTGCAAGGCAGACACACCTGGGTATGATATTAAAAAAGATCAAATTAAACTTTTGTGACTGCAACAGCAGGTGACAGAGCAACACTTTCCCTTACAACATCTTGTGACTATAAAGCATATCCTTGCCTTCTGCCTGAACTCACTTTTCAACATTCCTGAGACAAGTGAATACTGTTTCCTGCACTTCTGCACAACCTTGCACACATCTGTGGGGAAGGGGAAGAGGGCTGACACCAAAACCAGTTCCCAAATCCAGGAACTGCTTTTCAGGAGTACTGCTGACCAGATTCCAGAGCTACAGCTTCTACATAATGTTAAAACTTTGGGTTTGCAGTGTGTCACACTGCTGCAGCTGAAGCTGTGCTCTAATAGTGTGTCTACAATGAAAACACAAAGCCACCTAAGGGGCCTTCTGTTTAGACACTATGAACAGTTTAACCTCTTTCATCATAGCCAGCACCATGTCAGAATTCTTTTATTAGCAGAAGTCACAAAGATGTAGAAAACAGTAAGATTCCATATAATATAAACGCTAACTGGGGACAAACAGCCTAATGTCTAACAACAACAGCAGGCACTATAAACCTGGCAGCTTGGAGTGAAGGGTGTTTAGCTTATTGCTCCTGAAAAGTCATTATTACTTCAGCCTTATTTACACAACATACACAGCTGAATGCATCACATTCTTGTTCTTGCAGTGCAGGAAACAGTTCTCCCCATTCCCTGGGAATCCCTGGAATTGAGATTTTTCACTCAGTACCACGACAAAAGTGCAACATTCAAGGCTGAGATGGAGACAACCAACCAAAGGCAGCAGATCCGAGACTCGGGGAGCGCAGAGAACCAACACTGCTGAGAATGGGAGCTGCTGGATTTTTAGGAACCCACCAGAAACATGCAGTGCCAGCAGCTCCCCCAGCGAGTGCCTGCCCGGGCGCCCACTGAGTTCCCTGGGTGTTTACTACAGGAGTGGGGCCTGAGCACCAAGGGAAGAACCACTTCCCACCCCCGCCTCGATTTTGTGAAACGTCTAAATTCAATTAGTTATGCTTTCTCTCTTCTTCCACAGCCTATGCAGTTGATTTCACACTGTGACAAATGCAGCCTGGCTTTGAATTTCAGCAGTGAAAGTTGACTGCCCAAATGCATGTAGAAAGGAAAAAGCAAAGTGATGCAATCATGGCCAAGGTGAATTAATTTAAATTTTAAATCAACACTTGTAAAGCAGCTTTTTAACACCACTCACCTTGGCTTTCCTCCCTCCAAAAAGGAGCACCATTTTAAGCAATCAGAAAATCCTCAATTTCATGTTTCTGGTTATGTACACAACATTTTCTATTTTATATCATCACATCACGGAGAACTGTTGGTGATTAAGTGTCTGTTTACCTTTTAGCACAGTAAAAGGGCTGCTCGATTCCAAGGCAGGATGCCCAAGCTGAGGATGAACAGTCCTTTGGCCCACTGGGAACTTTAACAAGCAAATGTTCAAGTGACTTTTTGAACAGTACATGGCAAATTGTTCTGAGGAGGAGGATGATGCACAGGCTGGAGTTCTGAGAATCACCAACACATTTTTGTCCCACAGTATTCTCCTCCTTCATGCTAAACTTGCCCTTGCAATCAGCCCAGCACTGTTGAGACACCAAGCACACAACCCCAAGCAGCTGCAGAGATACGGAGCTCTCCCCGCTCACCTGGGTTAAGGAGGGTCAAGGAGAAGTCACAGATTTTGGGGCCAAACAGAGCAAAGCCAAGAACACAGATCCCAGCAGTCCCCTGACCTTTTGCACCTGTTCTCCTGCTCAACTGAGCAACTACAAACAAGCACTTTTAGGCCACCCTTACAAGCTTTGCAGAATATTTCTCCACTTGCCCTTTTATCTGAGACTCAGTATTAAAAAGACTCTTTGAAAATTACTTTTGTCTATTTAATTAATCTTTTGCCCGTATAAAAATCTTAGAATGATTATGAACACATTCAATTTTACGTTCATTGATTTATCTCCATCTGATGACCTATTTTATCTTTTATAAGGCTCACAATAGCAGAACTGGGTCATAACGTAAGTAATACAGCAGAGTAATGCACATTTTGGTGAACCCTGGTATTAAACCTCTCATTCCTCTCTGCTCTGTCCCAAATGAAGCCTATTACAGCAATTGGACCTGGACTGCTTGGACCCAGCTCTGTCAATTGGACTGACAACCTAATTTTTACAGCCCAAATCCTGACATCCAGCGCACCAAAACCAATCCCAGCAAGGGAGACCCACAGTGCTCCTGCACAAACACAGGCACCACCAAAGCGGCCACAGCAGCATGGTGGCAGGTTTTAGGAAAGACACAGAAAAAAATGAGAGGAAAAAGAGGCCACTTGAAGCCCAATGAGGAATAGTCAGAATAATTTCAGAGCAGAACCTGCAGCGAGGCAGGAGCACTAAAGCCGGGCTTTGTTTCCAGTTGGAAGTCCAAGGAACTGATTCAGCCACAAAGCCTCCACTGCCAGTGACGTGTCCTTGCAAAATTCTGAGCATGGAAACAGTCTGGGATCCTCTGACTTTGGACTGAGAATGAAGCCCAGGAAAGTCAGTGCCTGTGAAGGGCGTTATTTGGTTTGCTGCTAAGTTCCCAAGTCCCACAAGTCAAGTGCTGCAGTCTGAAATCAAGATAAAAGGAGCTGTATCTACTTTGCTGCAGGCTGCTTATCAGCAGCGTGGAGACATCCCAGAGACTCATTATATACAATATACATGAGAGATGTGGAAATAGTTCCTTCCAATTTATTGTAGCATCAATGTCCTTAGGTGATAGATTCTGTCTTTGTGAATACTATTAAGAACACTGGCACGAGGAGCCTTCTGAAGACTTCTTTTTCCAGGTGAGATCCACCTCAATTAACCCAGTGAGTACAGGGGAGATGAAGTATATAGGCTGCTATTCAGAAGTTGCTTGAATTTCATTTCAAACAGAAATTCATCATCATGGGTGAATTCACCCACTTCAGAGGGCTAATAAAAAACATCCACAGCACTTTGGCATCCTTGCACAATCAGACCTTTAAATGAAGTTGAAGTTTTGTATCCAGCCTGGTGCTTCACTGGGAGACTGCCATTCTCCAGCATCTTTCACTGGGTATTTCTTGTATTTTTATAGTATTTATGAACACATTCATCTCCTAACAATAATTTAAAGGGCAATATTTGAAAGTTAACTCTAGATTTAATACACTTTCTCAGCTTAGATGAATTGAATGCTCAGTTGGTGCTGCTTTACCAGTGCATTTGGTATTTCACTTTATGCAATGATGATAATGGACCATCATGGCATTGAAAATGGAATTCTTTCTTTCTACAGACCTTCTAGTTACAGCTCACTACAGAGAGGGAAATACAGTATTTTTACAGTAACCACCAGTCTGTCTCCTCTTGATTTACAGACCAGAAACCCAACTAAGTCTTCCTGAAGACAAATATTGAGAAATACAGGTTTTCTCAGCACACAGTCCCCACAGACTCCAGCATGACCCTGGCTGGTCAGGTAGCACATAAACAGAGATGTGGGGCTCTGTACCTATGAGGTTCCCTGCCTCTTCTCCGCCTTTCCTGAAAACACCACCAGAACAGGTTTTCATCCATCCTTTTCTCCTCCCACAACTTCTTGTTCCCAATCCCAAGGCTGCACCTCCAGAGCACTCCCACCACCCCAAGCACATGCAGGGAGCAGCAAATCCTTTTCCCTAAACACAAGAGAAATGTCTTTCTGCCACTTCTCAGGTCTGCTGGTATCACAGACAGAAAGGGAAAAGTTTACTTATCCCTACTTGATTAAAATTAATGTTACCTCTGAACACCACACAGAGGTATTATTACCCAACCGAGTCTTCAAGGAAAGAGAAAATCCCCTCAGCTTTATTTTGTCAATCTTTGCAAAAGTCTGTAATTCTTTTTAATATCTTCTGCCCCTTGTACTTGTGGAAACTGTTAAAACTGGAACAGGTCCCCAAGTAGCATGGAATAGCCACAGTCACAGAAGATACTCTGAGAACATGGAAATACTACATGTCCTCATTTTATCTCTCATTTGTGAAACAGCTTCAAAAGCCCCTCTCTAGAACTCAGTGAAAAGGGGAAAAATCCTCACATTCACTATGAAGAGAGATGAGTCTTGAGATGTAAAACACTACAGACACTCAGTGAAAGGGCCTTGTCTTTTGTTATTTTTTTTCTTATCTAAAATGCCAATTTTATACATACATTGCTATATATACATTTATATTAGTATACACTATGCATATATTAGGATATTCACCTGTATCTAGTAAGCAGTCAAAAAGAATCCCAGCCCTAAACTTCAGGAATCCATTCTGTTTCAACCCAATTTCAGGATAAAAACACGCAGCTTTTCTGTGGCAAAACAAAGAGAACTGCAGCAATCACCAATTAACAAAATCACCTTTTCACAATGGTTGCTGCCTCGTTTACCTTTCACATCCTTCCTATTGTAGCATTGTCAGACATGAAAGAAAAATGGATGTTACAGGTGTTCTTAAAAAGTCGTAATAATGCAGCTGAGAACGTGGCAGTTCATGAAATAACAATGCCACAAGGGTTCACAGGAGAGCAGGAATTGTGTATGATAATTCTAATCTACTACAGGTGTGACTGTCTCTCTTACTTAATAAAAGCAAGACAGGATTGAGAAAACAGGAATGTTTTCCATTAGGAAGGGAAATGGAAACTGGCATTTTATGCCAAGGTGTATTTCAAGGTGGAGACACAACTCTTCATCAGCCAGAATCCTTGAGAAACCCAACCAACACTGTCATTCTGACAGCAAACATCACAGCCTCTTTCACAGACACAAGAAAGAAAAGGCAATGATCATATTTAATTTCCATACAAACTAAATGTGTACTCTCTGCTGTCACCCTTAACGACAGGTTATCAGAGTACCTTTTTTGTGCAATATAAATAATTAAAAGAAATGTTCTTATCATGCAAATCTTCATGTCTCATGCATGTGGTACCTTTCAGATGTGTTCCAACTTGACTAGAATTGAATGTTTCTTTAGTAAAATATGATTTCTCAGCTGTTTTTAACCAAAGCAGAATCTGGCTGGCCAAGATATATCTTTCCAAGTGCCTGCCCCAGGTTGAGAGCTCTAGCTGAAGGAAGTCAGCTGGGTTCAAGATCAGGGTGAGTAAAACATTTGTATGCATTAAAACAATCTGGCAACCTTTTATTTGAAAAGATGTGGCATCTGCACAGTTTTGAGCAACAGCTGGGAATTTAACAGAGGGGGCTTTGAACAGGAGAGATGCCCTTGCTCCAGTCCTGAAAACTGGGATGGTGGATCCCACAACAGCAAATGCTGATCTGTATTCCACTGTTCAGTGTTCCATACAGAAGAGGGAAAAACACAGATCACTGACATGGTAGGAGGAAGGGTCGGGGCAAGGCAGGAACTCAGGTAAGGAATGGCTGAAGGAGGACAAGACTGCCATGAAAGGCAGAGGCTGGAGAAGGGAAGGGATGTTCACAGAGGTGAGAAGGGTGGAACAGGCAGTGAGTTGCTGGTTAGAGATCACAGAGTCCAATCAAATGGTATCCAGGACACACCAATTAAGGATGGAGTCCTTCCTCACCTTCATCAGTGCCAGCCTGGACAGAGGAAAGCAATCTTTCCACTTCTGTCTGTGATTTCATTATCTTAAGTGCAGGGGCTAAATATTCACAGCTGCAAATGGACTCAGTGGGAGCTGCAATCTGGTTGTGTAAAGTGCTGTACACTGCTAAGTAAGCTGGAAAAAAAAAAGGTCCAAGTCATCTCAGACTGGACCTGAAATTAACGGCTAGTTTTGACCTTAATCTCTTGTCGGTCAATTCGATCCTACAAGCTGGGGGAAAACTAGAATTCCCTTACCTCACAAGGAGTTTTAATTCAAAAAAAAATAAACTCCCAGGTGCTTATGATCCAGTCAAACACTAAAATGATGAGCACTACAGAAGAACCCAAAAGGAAATTAATAATTCTGCCTCCAGAACATGGTTTGAATTACAAGCAGAAATAAGGCATAGGGGACACATTGATTAATGAAAGGAAAACAAAATATTGAATAGCCTCTCATTAACTGAGCATCCTACTTTCTGTGCACTAAGGCCAGGGTCCTGTGCAGAAATAGCATGAGACCATATAACGCCTTCATTGTAATGCAGATGCACCTAAGATGCAAATAAAGGTTGCACAGACCATCTCAATCTAAGGATTTCTTAGGGTTTGTGTGCTCTGTTTAGCTGCCCTTCTAATATCCTTTAATGCAGGTACTTTTGTGTGTAACAACTTGCTGAGAAACATACTCTGGGAATGCTGAAAGGGCTGAATATTTCCACCAGATAAATCAATTTCTAACCTCGCCCACACCAGTGCCACTGGAAAGTGCATTTGACACATGATTTATACAGATGCAAGGCTTTAAACATCCAGGCATGCTCCTGGTGCTTTCTGATCAGCTAATTCAAAATACCACCTATACAAGAGCCCCTTTGAATTGACATAAGTGTAAGGGCAATATTTTTACATGACATGAAAAACAACAGTGTCTATTAAATTAGGGAGAGGTGCATGTTTAAAGCACATTTTGCAAACTGTGGCAGCACAGCTTTATATGTGCCATTAAAGATACTCAGCAGCAATGACTTCTGAACTTGGTAATTTTCCTCTTAGTATGGTCATAGTAATATACTTGTAAAATGGAAATACATTTGAAAGAAATAGCCCAGAGGTTATATATATATATATGGAATATATCAGTGAGCTAATCACAGTAAAGTAATATCATAGGCAATATTAAACCCCCAGTGATAACTGCCCCAGGTATTTAAAGTAGCAGTGCAGAAAATGCTGCTTTAACCCAGCCAGTGCTCTACCTGAAACTGAGACTGCATTTCCCCCCTGATTTAAGGGCTTTATACTGAAACATGCTGAGTTCTTCCCACCTACTTTGGGATTACTACTCTTTACTGTCCAACTGCTTTCACTTCCTTAGTGGGAATTCCCACAGCTGGTGCTTTAAAGGAGCAAAACCAGGGCAAATGCAGGGTCAAGACCAAGGCAAGGTGGTGCCTGCAAAGTCTTTACGGACAAAAGTAATGTGTTTAATTAAGCACAGCAGCCTGTCCACCGCAACCCCTCTGCCCAGGCTGATACAAATCAACAAGCACTGGGCCTGCCTAGACATGGTTTTCTCTTTCTCTCAAGGTGAGGGACCAGATGAATTTCACCACACTTCCTGCCTCCTCTGAGGTTCAGTCAGCACTGAAGAGCTTTAGTTTTGGCTGATTTATGCCGCTCTTAAACCACAAATGCAGTTACAAGACCTTCTGTGCTATACCAGCTGCCACCTGCCCTCATGCTCCCCCACGTGATGCTTCAAGAGGGCATCTCAGGAGCTACAAAAATGGGCCACTTCAGTCTGAAGAGACTCAGCACTACTTCTAGGGGCTGGGACACGCTATGTGCGGATTCTCCTACTGAGAAATCCACAGTATTCCCAGAGAGTGGTGACAGGATGGATGCAGCTGAACCACAGCATGGCAAGCCCTGGCAGCGCCTCCAGCCATGGGCACCATCCCCAGGAGGGACCACACAAACACAAACAGGCACTGCCATGGATAGAGAACACTCCCTGTTGTCCAAGGAAGGGACAATCACTGCTTTGAACAGTGCTGCAAGTACCCTCAGAAATCCTCAAGTGCTGCTCAAGCACTTACAGAACAGCCAGGGTGACAAGAGCAGGATCTGTGCCCTGGGTGAGCCCCAGTGAAAGGCTTCAGAGAGTGCCTGTGCCCAGAGAGAACAAGGTGCTGCTCTGGAATAACACACAGGAACAGAAAAAAACAAACTCCAGCACAATGTGCCAGTCAGCTTGCTGAAACCTGTCCCTAAGTGTCCCCCATCTTCCAGGGCTCTTGTTACCCTGACTCTGTCCCTTACCAACACCATCTGCCCCAAAACTACCTGACACTTTCTAAGCAGAAAAGATTGGGTGGAATTTCTTTGCTGTGGTCAAAAGCATCAGCCACCTTTATTTGGCTTCTGCTAGGAATTGAGAATAAAACAAATCAAATTACAAAACCAGTGTGAAGTGCTGATGTACTGCTGCATTATCTGAAAGATGGTTATGATAATCAAGACAGCTCTGCTTTACTCTGCTATCTCCTAATGAGAGACACTGCAAAACGTTATTCCAGTTTTTGGCAGGGGGAAAAAAAACCCTTTTGTTATTTTTTTACTTCTTTATGTAAAGAATTACACTGGCTTACACACACACCAAAGACAAACACCAGCTTTACTGGCTCTGCTTCCTGTGTGTCACCAGGCACCTCTTGCAAAGGGAAAATGCTAAAAATGTTTTAATGTGATGCCAGTACAGGTATTTCTCTTGTTCAGACTGAAAACTCTCTTGACTTACTGCATCAGGAGTGATGAACAAAACTATTCTGTGTTTAAGCAGTCAGAAGCATTCGTCTCCTTAAACAAGACATTATAATCATTCCTTTTGTAGCCTACCAAAATAACATTCCAGAAAAACTCCTCTCTAAATAAGGATAAACAATATGGAGGCTTGATCACAGCAGACTGCCAGAACAATCACACTTATAATCTTAGCACTGACAGCACATTGAGCAATCTCAGTTACAATTACTTGGTCTCATTTCACAATATCCTCGGGACGACAATTCTGGAATGCTAAGAGAGAATTCAGGAACTGTTCCCACAGTACAAGCACAACTTGAGAACACAGAACAAGAAAAGCCAAAAGAATCCACTTTAAAAGGACAGTATTTTTCAATCAAATCTCCATTTTTTAAATGCTTATCCATGAGCATTTTTTCTTGATATCTACTTGAAAGAAAGTAAGGCAGAAGTTGGAGGAGTTCTCTGCACAATTTGTGCCATGAAGCCACCGGGTTACATTAGGAGCAGTAAACCCATTTTCCTAATGTTTAGTCCTTATTTTTATGACATCTATATTTGTCACTAGTAAAAACTGCAGCATCTGAGGTTCTGGGTCTCATTTCTGTCCTTTCAAATAAGAGCTCTCTGCAGTCTGGTAACTTGATGCGAAGTTTGGAGCACAGTTTGTTAAATCAGAGCAATAGCTCCTACCTTCAGTAATAGTAATTTCTGAGATCAATGAAGGCAGATACACGGTTGAAAAAAATTTAAAAAGTGAAAATAGCCTGGCATCATATTTTTCTTAAGCAAAATATTCAAATATAAGCAATGAAATCTGAGGAACGTAATCAAAAAGAAACACCTTCTTCTACATTAGCAATGCTCCAAACTGCTGTCTGTGTTGCTTCATCATTTTTTCCATTAAATCAGACACTCTTCTAAATCAAGCCCTTGGGGAGCAGGAGACAAAAGTGATGAGAATGCAATGTGTGAATACAAAAGTGGAGCATGTGTTTTATAACTAACTCTGTTCAGAGATCAAGGGAAATGTCACTGTTTATAGCCATCAGGAAAGAATCAATGTAATTATATTTGTAGTATCAATTCAGGTCAATATTCTAATACAGACACCGTAAAGCCACAATTACAATTTACATCTGCATCGAACGGTGCATTTACCTCTTAACCTCACGTAAAAAGCCACAACAAAAACCTTTTTCCTTCTCCCACACACATACACCCTCATCATTTCCATCCTGAAACAAAATGCAGTTGAGCCCCTCAGATTAAGCCAGAAAACAACACAGTGCAACTGGATTTGTTCTGAAACCTGAGAGATCTGGGTTCAGGAGTGAAGCCAGAGCACCAGCTCTTTAAGGCTTTGAGTCTTGGATGCAGTAAAAACCTTCACTGAATTCCCAGATTTGGAGCAATTTCCACTTAAAAAAAAAAAGAAAAGGACATCTAATAGCAGTGCACCAGTATACTTTTCTCCACTTGCTAACCCAGACACAGCTGGCTGGCTGCTTTTTGGGAGGGTTGAATTCCAGGTGAACCAACCTCTCCCACTACCAAAACCAAGTTCTTTCCAAACCAAATTGTGTCCAAGAAAAATCGTATGATAGCCCTTAATCCTCTCTCTGTGGTTTTTACTATGAAGGCTAAAATTATAAATATTTACACAATAATATTTCTGTAGTACCATCAAGATGGGTTGCGATGAACAAGCACCAGACTGTCTCAGCCTGCCTGCACACTCATAGGCAATTTAAATTAATGGGACTTTAGCCAACAACAGAGAGAAAAAAAAACTTTAAAAGGTGATATTCTTGATTTTACTCCATTCAATCTTTACCCTTAGTCAGCCTCAAACTTGACTCTAAATTAAAAATGTTTTGCACACAAGCCTGCCTCCTCTTCAAGAACCTGCAACACCCATTAAACATGACAAAATTCAGAGGTAAAAATGTCTTTAAAAATTCAGAAAGGACCTAAAATCTGTGACAGACTTTACCAAAAACTGAAGCATAGGAACTTTACTTGCTCAGCAGGCATCCAGTTTTCCCAGATTCAGAGAACTTTCCAGCAGTTTCAGAATGGAGACACTTACCTAGAGAAAAACAACAACAACAAAAAAAAGGTATTAAAGGACACATTAGGCAGAGCCTGAAACTTCTGGAAAAGTTTTGCTTTTTAAATTATGAGATTCCACTGGACAAACTTTCATTATAGATTAAAATTACATCTCATAAATACTTTATTATAGCAAGGTTTCATTGATAAACAGATATCAAGTATTAATATACCATTAATGTGTCTTTTTCAGAATGGCTAACCAATTTTTAAAAGTTCAACAAAACTGGAAATTGCTGATGCTTATCACAGCTTTCAGCAGGGATTTGTTAATACTCTCAATTTAGGTTTAATCAACCCCTTGCTCACCAGCTGGTAAAACAAGCCCCAAGCCCAGACTTGTACAAATCCATATACACGAGGCAAACGGATATCAAAGTAAAACTTAAATATTTAAGGTCCAGATTCAGGGTGCAACCCAATCCAATCATTTTCAAACACCAGTTCCACCTCTGGAAGCCTCAATTCAGCAATGAAGATCAGCCCCCTCAGAAACAACACGTGGAGCAAAGGCTGAGTGCAAGGTGGCAGAGCATAAAACATAACAAAATTCACTGGGAAGAAGAAACAGGGAAGAAACTTGTAGGCAGGAAATACATAAACCAGGTTTAATTATCTGCTAAACCCATTCATTTCCACTCTGGGCTTTAAAGAGCTCCCCTGTAACCGCAGTCAGAGAGGACATTTCACACCCCCAAAGTGTCTTGTGATGGGAGCTGGCAGGAATCTGGGAGAGCAGCTCAGGGAGTGTGGGGCTTTCAGTCCTTGATCCTCCAATTCCTGACAGGATTTTAGCACAGACTTAAGTCCCAGTGATTCAACTGACTTATGTAGGTACAGAAAGTTGAACACCAGCTTAAGGGCTACCTGGAAGGAGAGTCTAATAGCTTACATCACTCTCACCCATTCCTCCTCCAAACAAGGTAATAGTTACAAGTTTTAGGAAAAAAAANNNAAAAAGAAAAAGTTAAAAATTTTAGGAAAAAAAAAAAAAAAAAAAAAAAGGAGAAAAAGAAAGGAAAAAGTAGAAAGTCTGCAATGCTATTTTGATCCTTCTAAGCCTCCGGGACAAATGCTTTACAGACCTTCTAGTCTTACAGAGTGCAATTTATAAAGATTAAAGATTAACATTTATAGAAAAATGCCTTTCCTTAATACTGTAGGGATGCCATAAAAAGTAATACTTTTCATTATAATACCACTTTATAGTACATGAGAGCTTTAGTACCCCACAGGTCTTTTCCTCCTCAGTATCTGGAGGGGAAAGAACACAGATTGCAAAAAGTAGATGCTTCTTTCTTTCCTTCTTTTTCCAGCTCAGCAAATATATATCATTACTTCACTCCCTTCAAGGTGAGCTTTGTTGTGAAGAGAGATAAGGCCCAAAGCAGAGGCAAGGCTGGAACAAAATTAGTCATTGTATATGCATTTTTATCCGTTTTGACAATGTAGAATTTTAATGAAGGAATGCTACAAGGATTCTGCTCTGAAACAAGCAGTTTAATTCTCTCTGTAATTCAGAAAGCAAGTTTAAGTAATGACTTTATAATTCTTAATTATCATGGAAGAATCCTTTTTACATTCTCTTTTTCTTCATTACTCCAGTATATCCTACCAGAAATTTAATTTTCATTTTCAGCTCCTGCAATAATATTTTTCATTATTTGGCAAATAAAACACACTACAATGAACAAATTAGAGAGGGGCACACGCGTGAAATAGCATCCTCTAGATTGTGTTTTTCTCTGTGTTGCATCCAAGCAACTTGTAACGTTTTGCAGTGGCTGTAGCAAGTGTTATTTCAGCCTTTTTTTCCTCTGAACATGACAGCTCTGCACTCAGGACAGTGACAACAGCCTGGACATGCCTCACTGCCAGGGACACCCTCACTGCTGTTCCTGCTGCACACCCTGGGACTCCTGGCTGCTGGATCCCCTCTGACCCTCCAGGAGAGGGGAGCAAGAGTTGAAGTCAGAGTTGAGTTTGTAGCTGGGATGAGCACTGGCAAAAGTCTGTTCTCATTCCAGCTACGAGGGATGGGTCACAACCCACCCTGAGACTGAAGGCAGCTGCACTTGGGAGATTTGCTTTCAAAACCTGTCTCAGATTTTCTCTGTTCTACATCTACCATCCTTCTAAACCCTGTGAACCTTCACACTCAGCTTGTACCCTTTTGGCTGAATCTCCAGTAGACAATGTACAGCAAGCAGCTCTTCATCTCTGCTTGTGTAAAAGCTAGAGTTTAGTACAATAAAATAAAATAAACCCCAAACCCTCAGAACTAATTATCTGCAATATGTATTCTTATTTTTATAAGATTTTGGCACTTGCCATCAAAATATCACGCTCATAAAAAATAGATTTGCCTCCTATACAGATGATCTATTACCACCACAGCTCGTGTTATTTCCTCAGAAGAAAATGAAAAGCTCCATTTGAAACTCAGTTAGCAGCTGGTTATTCTGCACTTCATACAGAAAGCAGCACCCGTAAAGGTGAAAATGAATAATGATCCGTTTGCGAAGAAGTCACAAAAATTCAAATGCAAGACTTATCCAGAGCTTTGATACTCCAATCCTCTTAGAGAATTTATAAAATAATGCTCTGCGCACTCGAAAAAAAAAAAATTATTCCACCCACTGTATAAAACCAAAGAAAATTCACTTTATAAAAGAAAAACAAATTAAACAAATTCGGAGGCCTGGCAGGCCTGTAATTCATTAGGAGCAGCCCTGGGGTCCCTCAGGAACAACCTCACACACTCTGCAGAGCTGGGAAACGTGTACTTAGAGACCAGAATCGGCTGACAACTTGCAAATCCAGAAAATGGTTCTATGTTTAATTCATTTTAACGCTTTGGTTGGCTTTGGCTGCTCTCTCCTCCCGTGTCTGCACCCCGGAGTTTAGTGTGTGCTGCTCCTCACCAGAGCAAACCCCTCTCACTGTGGAGCCTGGCTCGATCTTGGCCAGCCTCAGCTTCCCCCCGGCACGCCAGCCCTGTCCAGCCCCTGAGCACCCTGCACTGCAGAGCAGGCTCGGCCATCACAGCTAGATGGGCCTTGGGGCACCCAGGTCCAGTTTTCATGGACCCCATTTCTCCTGGATTTCTGCAGAGCATCAGCTCCAACACCTGTGACCCCCTACCACAGAGGGCCAAAACAAACCACTCTGCAGTACAATACCACAAAAGGCAGAGTGGACTTGATCTCCCTGAATGGCAGGGGGTGGGTTGGAACTAGATGTTTTTTAAGGTCCGTTCCAACTCAACCCATTCCAGGATTCTGAGATTCTATAAATTAAACCGCTCCCTGAAGGATGGCCAGCCTGGCCAGCACAGACTCAGCTCCCTGCCAAGGTAATCCAGGCTGTCAGAAGTGAGACAAGATACCAAAGTAACACTGAAAGTGCAGCAGAGCCAAAAGCAAGTGCCAAAAGCTGTTGCGTTTTGTTGTAGAAAAATTCTTGATAAACATTCTTCTGTGCCTTTACAGTTTTATGCAAAAGGACTCAAACCCCCAGTCAAACTTTTTCTTCTTCAACAGAGCTTGACCACAGGCTCAGAGGCGAGGAAACAAACACATCCTTGGACAGCAGGGAAGCTGCTGGGCGTGAAGTTTTATTGAGAAAAACCCCATCAGGAGAAGAAGCTGTGTGGAACACAGCAGACTCGGGCTGGAGACGCCGGCAATAAACATCTGAGCTGAGTTTCCAGTCCAGTGGCAGTACAAATGGTGCTGAACATCTCTCACAGATACGCCTAGTCCAGCTCGAGCCTGTCAGAATGAAGCCTCGCTCAAGGATTTGTATGCAGCATCCCAGATTACCCTGGAGATGCTGGAGCTATCACAGTGTGGGGTGGATTTCCAAAGCAGCTCGGCCAAGTTTAACAGGCAGAGACAGGAAAGCTTTCGGAGTCGAGACACACACACACATATCAAAGACACAATCCCCAAGCAAAAGCTCCTATTACACCTTTATGTGCCTACAATATGGAAAACACTAGTTGCATTTTAAATTTTTAATGCACCCCAATGTTCACAGAATTTTTTATTTTTGCTAAGAGGGAGCTTCTAGGCAATGTTGCTGCTGGTACATCTTGAAATGCATCACCTCTGTGTTTTAAAAACTGCATGGAATTGGGCGATGCACGTCAAGAAAGTTGGACTGCTTCTGGCTGCTGGGGTGAAATAGGTCAGGAGAGCTGAATACAAGGAGACTAACCCCTACTGACTGGAGAAAAATCTAAAATTTTGGATTGTACCCACATTTTTCAAGCTGTCCTTCCATTAAAGCACCCAGCACAGGCAGGAAAGGACAGAACAGTGTGACATGGCTATAAAGGTGTTCTGGCATCTGAAATAGGTCATAAAAGCACTGGGGGAAAGCAAAGCTTCCAGGCACCTCGTTCTCAGCCAAAAGGGAATCATCCACTGAAATGAAATGAATTGTTGGGGATACATGTGGTCAGGGTCAAGAGGAACAGTCCATATTAACTGCTCTCATGTCTGAAACGTTGTGGAGCACAATCCCAACCATAAGGACGTACAGAGAGGGCTGGATTATATTGAAAACGTGTTCCTGCCAGGAAACAAAGCACAAACCAACGCACTCCCTGAACCTGCAGTGACTTGAGGGAAAACAAATAGATTTTAAACCAATCTTGTTCTAACTCCTTAAATTCCTCTTCGGTAACAGCAAAGGCTCAGCAATCATTACAAGAAATAACCACTTGGAATTTTTGTCTGTCCTGAAAGATCTTCAGTCTCCAGAGGACAGCCTGTACCAAAACATGGGAAAGTCTAAAAAGGAGTCCTATTCCAGCAGCAATGCACTTCTGTCTTCTGTGTAAGATAAAAAATGAGCTCAGGGGAACTTTACTTCTGTGTTAAGAACTGACGTTTTATATGTAACGCCTGATTACTTTGTCCCTGAATCAGATAAAGACTTCTGGTCAGAAATGGGTCAGGTTGACCAGAATTAGCTGTTAGTAAGAGAAATGTGGATAGGAGGGCTGAGTGAAAAACTGCAGCATCACAGGGAATCAGTGCTATTCACTGTGTACTCCTAGACAGATAGAAATAAACTACTCCACAGTTACAGGACTACAATGTTCTACCTAACCTACAAAAAAATTCCCTTTTTGCTTAAAGAGCTAATAATTTTTCAATATCCCATTAAAAAAAAAAATTAAAAACTGAGAAAAAAATCCTGTCAGTCAAAAACCCCACTGCAGTTTTCAGCACCACACCTTGGCAGACATGCTCCCAAGGAACGTGCACACAGAACAGACCCCTTTGTAACCACACTGACACTCTGCAAGGGCTGCTCCAGCTGATTCTCCAGAGAGAGATGCTACAAAAATGAGCCAAATTACAACGGGACTCTGTATAGCAGGGCAGCAAACCACACAATTACTGTAACCTTGCCCTGAGGCATTTCACGGGAAGATGAAAAAAAAATAGCCTGCATTTAAGTATTTAACAATTTTTCTTAAGAGAAGAAAAAGAAAAGGCTCATTTTCTTGGTCCTTCCAAAGCAGGCAGCACTGGGATGGATTAATCACGCAGAGGGAAAGTGAAGGAGGGATCCCCTTCGTGAAGGACAGGTTTGTTGGGCAGATGTTTGACATTGAACACAGTGGTTTCCCCTCTCCTGTGGATAGGAAGGACAGTGCAGAATTGCAGCAGCTCGTTAATAAACGAGATAATGAGTGGAAAGAAAGCAGCCACTCCCTTAGTCCAGAAATGACCAGCTCCAGTTTGGAAAAACTAGCAGGGTCTGCAGAAATTGGCTCCCTACAGACTGTTGTCAGGACCTTGAATTATCCCTGACACCATCCCTGTGGTGTCTGCCCCTCAGTCACAGCCATGATTTGCAGCACATCCCAAAACGCCTGTGCCTGAGGCAGGACAGAATGGATGGCACTCAGGTATTTATGGTAACTATTGGAGACTCCACAGCCCATTTCCCAAGATTAAGAGAACCACAAGGAGACTGGAAAGACCAGCAGTGCCTCTAGAACTCGGTCTGCTGAGAACTAGTCTCTGCTGTGACTGAAAATTTTGTAGGATGTAAGTAGTGACATGGACTAATCCTTTAATAAAAATCTAATTTAGTTGTTTCTCCTGGAAAAGATGTGGAATCCTGCTGCCACCCAAATAGGAAATGCTTAGTTATTAAGCTGAATTAGCTAATTCTCCCTTGGTACTTACTTTGGTCTTGTTCAATAATATCCCCAACATCACCTTAACAGCTGAGCAACCAAGCGAGAGAATGACATTACTCTTATTACTCTTAGGTACTGCTTCAGCAAAATAAATCCTTTTTCTTTCCCCTTAATTGGTAAAAAGGAACTTATCTCTATGGATAAGCATCATCCTGTCTAGACAAGCAAAGTCTCTGCTGTACCACCACTGCAGGTCATTACACACAGATGCACAAAAGCCTGGGTTTGAGAATATCAGACAGAGATACTCCAGGACTTGCACATCTCTGGGAGGTGAATGCCAACTGAGCTTCGCGAGCAGTTCTGTGTTTGAAATCTCATTTCACCAGTGCCTCACTGGCACCTCAGATCCTGCAGCAAACAGCCCTTAAATCCAGGGCTCTGGGCACACAGGAATGTGTTCAGGGCTCCTCCCAGCCCCACCAGCATCACACAGCAGCAGGAAGAGCAAGGGCAGCAATTAAATGTTTGTATTGATGACCAAGCCACAAGGCTCCAAAGGGCTGGAGCAGGCAGGAAGCCACCTTGGGAGCCAACAAAATGCAGATCAGGTTCTGTATCTCCAACTTTGAGCCATCATCAGCTGACAAATAAAAATGCTTGTGAAGGATGTGCCAGTTCACCTGGAAACCACAGCTCTGAACTGTGTTTGGTGACCACAGCACACAGGCTCACCTGCAGCTATTGAAGCTGCAATTCAAAAGTCAACCCAAAAAACACACACTTGTGCATGTCAGCCACACCAAACAGCAGGAGGGGGAAAAAAGAAAAGCACAAAAATAAAAAACTTTTGAATTACATAGATTCCTCCTATTCTGGGGGGAGGGGAAGAAGGAAATTTTGAAACTTAGTTACTGAGACACACATTCCCTGAGTTTATAGGTGTTCACTGCTGAGGAATAAAACTCTAGCCAAAGCTACCACATTAAAAATTAATCTTGCCAGTTTTCTCTCTGTAGCTCAGCTGCTCTTTGGGAGACAGCTATAACTGCAAAAACCAGCCTGAGAAAAAACACTTACAAACATGGCAGTATTAGCATAGCTATCTGCTATTATTTCTTAAAAAGCAGGACTTTCTATTGCAAAGATTTCCCCCCAGAGAAGCTCAAAAACAAAATAAATCTTTCCTCCTTAAAGACCTGAAGATGAAGAACCCAAAACTCTGTGATACCTCTTAATGCAGCCCCATCCTCCTCAAGAGCAATTTTATGCAGAGAAAGCCTTTGATGCAAGAGGAATTAAAAGGACAATATTAACAAGAAAAATTAGATACTATTTCATCTCATTGTCTCCAATAGTGCCATTAGCGGCACTTAAAATAATGATAATTCAGGATTATTTTAATTATGTTTCACGCTTTTTCAGGGCACACTAATGAAGGGCAGGGATAAAGGAGCAGCTCTTTGTGGTGGGCACTGTCACAACTGCCCAGCACCCCACATGAGGGATGCAGAACTCAACTTCTCACCCTCACTATCAATTCCCTGTTGACACCTCTAACTGAAGGGCTGTCAGCTTCTAGAAACCTGGCCAAATTCCAGCTGGATAATTAGATTGTGTCTAAAGTGCTTATTTATTCCTGGAGTTTTAATTAGATAAACACATACATTTTCTTTTCTGGATAGCCATGAATGTTGCTGAGCACTTTTCAGTACTTTCAGTTTATTCTACGTTGTTTCAGGTTAAACCAACTTAGTCAATTTCTAATTCTATGCTGGAAAATCATCCACGGATTTATAGCAACAGAAACAGTAAAATTAAAAAGAAAAAAGTATTTCATCCTTCTTCAAAATTAGTTCATAAAACACTTAAAGATCACATTTTCCCTCTCAATGTTTATTAATAATTTTGAAGCTGCTCTATCCCCAAACCTGACAGGAAATTAATTCTTAGTGTAGCACTTGCAGATTTCATGCAAAATCCCACTACCACGTACCCTTCAGTTTGGTAAAACACTGTCATATGCCCTTTTTTTTTTCCCAAATTTCACTTCCATGCTGTAGAATGATGTTTCTCTCCAACCATCAGCCAAACACTATTATTAGCAGGATCTATTCCATTTCTATTTTCTATTCTATATGGACACAAAGTTTGGACAGGGGGCCTCAGGCACACAGGAGAACACTCACACCTTTCTGTGGGGTGTGAAGTTGAGAGGCACAGACAGGAACTCAAGCTTCCTCTTCACTACTGCAGACTCTGAACGATGAGTCAGAGTCCTCAGGAAGCTTTCTGGACTATCTAAAGAACTTCAGTCCCCAACAGACTCCTAAATTACATGCCTGTTTTGAGATGTGTCAGTGTCTCATGTTTTCAATTGGATTAATTGGAAAAAATGTCTACAGCTGCTAGATCTCCTGGGGGGGCAAAACTCTCATTCTCTACCATTAATTTCTACAGGTCCACAATTTTTTTATGTAATCAGACAACTAAAGCATTAGTTTCTACATAAATATTTTCATAACTTTGACAATTACTTTAAAACAGGAATAAGATGCTCAATTTGACTGCGGCTTCTTTTCCTATTCATAACACATTAGGTATCTTAGGAAATCAAAAATTGATCCTTTGTGCAGCCTGCTTCATACTCATAATTAAAAAGCAGGTTTTGATGTACAGTAGGCACATCAGACAGACAATTAATTGCCTTTATAGCACAGGGTACTCTGTTACGTACATCTGCACCAAGAAAACTGAAGATACCATTTCTACTGAGCATTACTAAACCCATTAGAAATACAACAGAGCAGAGCATTTTCGCTGTCCCTCCCTACCCCCAAATACCCTGCTGAGAATATATTTATCCTGCAATGGCTAAAATCCCTAAATGTTGAATCATCATCGTATTCTGGATGATCTTTGAACCTAATCAGCCCAAACTAGGAGCAGTCCTGCTGGAAAGTGTGTGTTAATGTAGCAGAGGCATCGTCATGCGCATCAGGTCCAGCAGATAAAAGGGCTCTGAGGCACATCATTCTACAGGAAATGAAGCGTCAGTGATGAACATCGGTTTCTCATTTTAAATATTAAAACAGGCCATGGGACTTTGCCCTTTCTAACTGGGACTGAAGAGACAATTTGAAAGGTTAATTAAATGACTGACACATAAGGGCGACACGGTGCAGGATCTGCAGAGTAAGGTCTGCCCATGGAAATCCGTGGCTTTCACTCTGCAGGCAGCAGCAAGAGCAGGACCAAGAGTCACACATCAACATCAGGACACTGGGGAAAGTTGAGGCAAATCCACTAATGGTGTGCAGTCACCGTGCAGGAGTTGCAGCACATTAAATCCCAGTGGGAACGCTCCCATGGGAGAGCACAGACACCCCCTGGGTTTTAGTTTAGAGTTGCTTTTCTCCTGAGCATCAACATCCACACACCATTTAATGTGCTTTAACTTGTGCTGCACTCCCACCACAGGAAAACTTCCTGCAACTTGGCAGAGCAAGCAAGGCTGGTGGTTTTACAGCACACATCTCGCCAGTGCTGTTTGTGTTTTCTCCACGGCCGAGTTTGCCTTGACAGGGGATGATTTGGTTCTGGAGGCACTGCTGGGCAGGCAGCAATGTGATGTGATGGGATGGAAAGCACTTCAGCCTCACCAGTTCTGTCCTGAGAGCTCTCTGCAGCCCAGGCTCCACCAGCACTGGCTGAAACAAAACACAGCAGAACTTTTGTATTTCACCTGACTCGGATACAGGACTGGTGAACAGCAGCTGAGCTGAAGAGATGAACTCTGACTGGGCTTTTTTATTATCTGCACCTTTGTCTCCATAAAATTCCAAAGGAACTTTACCCCTGCCTACAAAGGCAGCAGCACATCCCCCGTGCAGCCCCTGACCCTCAACATTCCCCTCGAGCAGCACAGACCAAGGCAGGTGCACCATAGGTCATCCCTCCCAAACACAGTTCCTAGAAGCATGAGTGGATTTTAAAATGAGGGTATTTCGACATTCAGAACTCAAATTTACACAGAATTTATGTGCATGCATATACAGAACTTCTCCCTTAAGTGTATCTCTGTATGTATTAGTGACTGATGAATAAACACCAGGATGAATTATAAGATTTCCTATATTTTTACATCACTTATAGGACTGACAACTATTTTAATAAGATTCAAGCTAGCATCTTCAGAAAACGTTTTTTTTCCCCTCCAAATTTTTGTAGTTTATTTAAACAAGCTGGCCAAGAAACTGAATTCCACACAGAAAAGACTGAGATTTTTCATCCTAGTAATTCAGTAGGGAAAAAGAAATCCATACATTTATTTCAAGCTTGGATTCCTACTGCAAAATCTTGAAATGCTCAATAATTCCATTAAAGCTTTGTAGGGGAGAAATATAATCTGCTATTCTGCTATCAAGGCTCCTCTGTTGTAACAAGCCACAGGAGCAATTCTTTGAAACAGTAAACAAAAAAAAAAACCACTCAAGGCCTTAAAAATAGTATTTTGAAAGAGAGAAAGAATTAAATGTTGGAAACAATCATAATTATGCTTTAAAGCAAGGGTTTGATTGTGTAACTTCAGTTGCCTAGGGCACAATGATTACCAAATTCATAACTCTTCCCCATCAGAGAGAAAATGGAAAAGTCTTAATAATCTAAAAAATATTACAGTATCTTTCTCTATTTGGAGTGAATCAATGATATTTATAGCCTCAGAGGTATTGAACTTCTTTTGTATCAAAGAACACCAATAATAATGTACAAGTCCATTATGGAAGTGCATATCAAGAAAGTGAGCACTAAGACTACAAAAAGGGAGAAAGTCAAAACTCAGCCTGTGATCCCAAGAAAACATGTCAATCTTCTCCCACCAGATGCAATGATCAAATAATCTCAGGTGTTTGTAGTTCACCCTATAAAAATGGGATGAAAAATGGAGACTGGTACCTACCAAGACATTTTACAGAGTTTGAAAGGAAAACTTCACAGATAAACTCCACAAAAAAATTATCCTAAGTAAATTAGAGTGGCTTAAAAAAAATTATATCCATATATGTGTGTAAAAGAAACAAACAGAAGACAGCAAAGAGTTTGCATTGATTTTGAAATCTAAAGCAATTCCGAGGTACAAGCATTCCCTAAAAGCAGGATGAGAAAAGAGACTGGCAAAGAGGGAAGTGCCTGGCCTGTTAACTCCATAGACCTTCAAAGGAACAATTTTTTTGCCAGCAAGAAGAGCAGCTTCACTCTCTGGATGCTCCCTGGCTTTATTCTCCCACCTCTGAAGAGTGTCCTCAGGCATCATCCAGCAGTTACAAAGGGGACCAGCGGGAGTCATTAAAGTAATTAGAACTGCTTGAATGTCAGCAGCAGATGATGCCATGGAGGACAACGCATCCCTACCCTACTGTTAACAGGAGATGTTAATTTTGTGAAATCTTTTCTTTTGTGTTCTGCTTTCTACGTTAACTATATAAGGCAGAGCCCAAGAGAAAAGACCTACAAAGATCTTGCCAAGCAAGGTACCCAAATGGGCCTGGTTACCATGGCACTGGCATCCAAGTGCTTGTAACTGCAAACTACTGAACACCCTCCGTTAGTGGGACTTTTAAATACCTAGTGAAGCAGTCAACCAACTCAAATTATGCGAATTTAAGTACATATAAACTTAGATTGAGCTCGCTCCTTTTGAAAAATCACCATCTAACTTGATTCCCGTTTTCAAGGATGAAAACAGCACCTCAGCTGAAGGCTATTACAGACACAATCCAAATTCCAAACGGTGCTAAAATCAAGCTCAGCATACAGGCCTGATGCCATCCTGGGGCAGCAGGGTCCACCACAGCTGCTATTGAGCTTGGAGTCAATCAAAACAAGTTCTTTCAAGAGCTTTAATAAAGGCAAAATTTCCTATTTAGATGAGCAACAGATATACGGACACAGGTAAGCAAAAAGTGTTGCTTGTATTACCAATAAAAATTAAAAAGCATGCCCAGTGTACTCCAGATAGCCAAGGAGGCAGTGTTCTTGTCCCCTAAATTTTCTGAGTGAGAGCATAAAGCGGGCCTATGGAATAGAAGTGAACATACAGAGTCAGTACATTGTGAGCTATAAGCAGTATCACTGACCTTCTAGAATAATAACTGATCATTGAGCAATTGTGAGAAGTCATTTCACTGTGAAAGAAAAAGAGATCCTGGATATCAGAAAGGGCTAACACTTAAATCTATATGCAATATGAATTCATTTTGTTTCTCTTTATACTTTGCTATTCTTAGACAGATAACAGCTTCACGAGACCTGATTTATTGTCCATATGTATCAAAATAAGAATGTGCTCCTACGATTCAAAGCATTAAATGAGATTTACTCCACAGTAACTTCATTCTGCCTTACCGAAGCAGGATTTGCCATGCCTGGCACTTCTGCCACAATAGAAAATCTCCTCCAAGAAATGCAGAGCTTAGTAAAAAAGTTACTATTACCAGTGTCTTGATACTTAATATTGACAGCGCAGGCCAGAAACAGAACTGGTCTATGACTAGAACTGTCTGGAGGGAAGAATGGATTAGGAGAGTGGAAACACAGAATACAGCTGAGAAGAGGCGAGTGCTGTGCTCAGTACACCTGAGGGTCCCCTCAGCCAAGACTGCTGCTCCCTGCCCAGCCCCAGGGCAGGAGGGGATGGCCAGGGCACTGGGCTGGGCTGGGCGAGGTGATTTCCTCCCAGATGAGCTATGGGCTCCGGTTTGGAGCTGTGCTGAAAAGTGTTGATCACACAGGGGTGTTTCAGTCAGTGCTGGCAGGGCTTGCACCACTGAGGCTTTCTCTGCTCCTCACCCCACCAGCGAGGCTGGGGGGGCACAAGGAGTCTGGGGGGACCCCCGGGACAGCTGAGCCAAGGGGTATTTCACACCCCTCATGCCAGCTTACGGAGCTGGGGGAAGCAGGAGAGGAGGGGATGCTCAGAATTAGGGCATCTGCCTTCCCCAGCCACCACCACACCAGGTGGAGCCCTGAGCACCTGCCTGTGGGAAGGGCTTAAAGAGCTCCTTACTTTCCCTACTGAACTGTCTTTACCCACAAATTTTCTTTCCCATTCTCTCCCTCATCCCACTGCAGGCAATGTGGTTAAACCATGACAGGCACAAACTGAAACACAGGAAACTCCTTTTAAACATAAGAAACCACATAATTTCCACAGGTGACTTCCAGCCTCAACAACTTCATGGTTCTGTGATCTCCTACACATTTGCTGGTCACATATATGAGCATTACCAGCACAATATTTAATGACTGTATCCTTAGCTACATATAGATTTTGAATCCAATTTCAGAGAATGATAAAACATCCTAGATTTTAATAGGTCATCACAGTGACAGTCAGGTCAATACAATCCCTGATTCATTACTCACACTGCTTCCTTCTGTTCTTACAGAATAAATTGTGCCAAGAGAACACGTGTTTTATACCATTTCAACTCTTCTCTGTGTGTGCATATAAAGTTATTTCACAACATTTCTGTGAAAGAAAAAGTATATTTCCCATATTAGAAAAATCAGGGAAACTTAAAATGTGATTTTTCCAAGGTTATATGTAGTTATGTAATAACTGACACCATATTCATGGAAAAATTAAAATGGCAACAGTAGGAAATCCACCACACACCCATGAAGTACTTTATTAGCTCTGGCTAACTCTTCAACAACTTACAGCTGAAGGGAAAATTCAGATTCTTATTCTGAATGCATGTACAGTCCAGACCCTTTGTCTGTATTTTATGTCAGGTGCTGGTCTGTACCTGTTTGCCTCTTGTTTCACTGCTCCATGAAATTCTGAAACACTAAATGATATGGAAATAGCTATGAAATTATGCAGCTGGAAGTAGAAACAAGCTGTGTCCATCACTTCAAAGACGTGCACTCATGAAGAGATGTTGCTCCGTACAAGCAGCATTTCTGTTTGGATTTCCTCCTTTTTAGATACTCAGGGATGGACTAGTACCTACTACAACACATAACAGCTGAACATTTTCATCCTTTCCATTCTGCTTATGATCAAAGCTTCCTTTTCCCCAGATCCCAGCTCTGAGAGTTGCATGTTTCACCTATTACAACAGGACCCAGCAGCATCTGACTTCACCCAACTATTTTCCTACTAATGTTATTTTAAAGAGTTTATATAATAAGAAATGGACTATCCAATATGTGCTTAATAATGGCTCAGGCAGCCTCTGACAACGGGGTTATCATATCCATTTGGTAAGTTTCGTGGGAATCCATAACATTCCCCCGAACTGTCACCAAGGAACAGGTTGCAAGGGAATGAGGTCTGCCAGAGGAACATATTATAAAGGCAGCTTTTATGATACACATTAATGGAGGTCAGAGGCAAGGCTACTGTTCTCATTTATGAAGGGAAAAGACTAGATCCTAATGATGACATGAAGATGAGGAGAATAATAAAGTCATTTCCCAGGTTCAGGAAGGATTAGCACATTTTGCCCAGTTAAGTCCTTTTCACTATAAAAGGACTGCCTAGAGGTGCCTTTAAGTATAGGTTTGCAGACAGTCAGAACTAGGTGTGTGTATCACATCAATTGCAGCAGGTGACTCTGTGCCTAGAAGTTCTTAGGAATAAATACCCCTTCCAGAGCAGAAAGTCAATTCAATGCTCACGGCACTCCTCGATTGAGCAGATGCGGCTCTTGAGACCAGAGCTCCAAAAGTGGACCAAAGCCTAAATTACACTAAGTCTTAAGTCCTGGCTTATATTAGGAAATTTTATATGGTACTAAAATGCACAGTGACAGTTCAAGTTTCTTTTTGAGCTTGTAGATACAAGCAGTGACCCGTGCCTTTGAGGTTATGTTAACCACTGCTAAGTGCATACTTGCTACTCATAAAATTCTTCTCTAAATTACTTAAGATAAAAGAAGCCGGGAAAGAGCCAGGTAGAATCAAACATGATTGCTTCCTATTAAACAGCTGTCAGCTCCACCAGATCTCACCAACCTTGGATCAAAGGCAGTCACACTTGGACACTTTTCCTTTAATAGCTTCATTCATGCCTGGGCAGTGCTGGGAGTCTTTAGCTGTGTTCTGATGCTATCTCAGCACTTGAATGAGCCCTGCACATTGTGCTGCTCTGCACCTTCATTCAGTTCTGAAAGAATCCTTCTGTTGGGTGGAGAAGGACAAGAATCTCAGAGGAGAACACCTACTCCCTTACAGTGGGTGGCAAGCCCAAGCTTGGTACCCCCTAAGTTTGGGGGGAAAAAAAAAATGCAGATGTGTACAATACTTGAAAGACTTCTATAAAAATGGAGCATTCTCAATGAACTGCCCAAAAGCTTATTCCCAGTGCTACCCCAGCTCAGAAATCCCATTTGAAACTGGCCAGAAGAGCCATTGTGAGGATCAATCAAACTGAGAGGAAGTTGACCAGCTTCTGTAGCAGATCAAAGCTCTGTTACACTGTAAGGTTACAGCACTATGGTGAAAGTAACCAGGTCATCACTGTGGCCTCAACCCAGAGCAGTGCAGCTCCCAGGGAGCACCTGAAAACTCTTGAAGAAAAAGCAGAATTATTGCCCTAATTCAGAAGAGTGCTCAGACCAGCAGAGGCACCTGGCAGCACTCAGATCTCAGCTCCATCAGAGAAGCAGACAGGAGAGCAGCCCAGTGTATTCCATACATATACATTACTAACTTTTATCTAAAGGTATTAAAAACTTGGAGGCCAGCATGCTGGGTTTCCCCATTTAAACAGGACAGAAAAAACCCTGTCGCCTGAATGTTTTTCTTGGGCATTCATTTCAGTGCCCTACAAGAGTACGCCCACTCTGCTCCCTCAGCAAACACCCTACCAGTGTTCCACGTCTATGATCAAAGTTTCTCCTGGTTTTCAGTGGGGATTTGGAAGCACAACCTTTAGATGTAAAGGAGTGTTAAAATAAAAAAATTAAAACCACTGAACCCAAACCTCTCGTGTTTTGAAGACCTACAGTAACTCCAAAGACTTGCCTAATACATGCACCAAATTTTACATCTCCAGGCTTTAGCTTATTAAATAGGGAAAAATGTAAAAATGCATGACCTGGATGAAAGTACCATACTTTTCTGCTGGGTTCCCAAGTTTTTGAAGTTGGGGACTTTGTTCTTAGCAAAACTACTTTGGTAGCAACTCTGTCTCCACTGGATGAAAATCTGTGTCACGGAACAACCGACCTAATTTGGATCCACTGTCCAGTTCTGCTCTAGAGAGAACCCTGATTAAACTCAGAGTTATTCTGCACTTCTTTTGAGGGTTGAGGCATTCAAATTAGCTATTAGATCCTTAGCAAAGATCTTGCAGCTCTTGTGCTAACTCAGACTAGCAGATGTATCAAGAACTATAATTTCTAGCATTACACAAACCAATTAACCTTTGCCAGCAGTACACACTGTAGAGAACTAAATATAATAAAACATTTTAAGAGTATTGTTTAATTCATACTCAGAGCAGTTTCTCAGAGGTAGTTATGAAGTGATATGCACTGAATCACAGCATGTTACTACATTGTTCAGTGTTGCTCTATAAGGTTCAAATTAGACTCCCTCAGCTCCAAAAAATCATATCCAAACCCTGGCAGTTTTTTTCGCCGAGGTTCGCTAATTCTTCTGCAGATAAAGCCAACAAATAAGCACAGAGGGTACATGGAATTTAAAAAAAAAAAAAATCTATATCTTTTAGAATTGTTCACTTCTACCCTGAGCACATATATGTATTTATGTGTATTCAAAACTTTATTCATTTGTGGGTTAACAAAGAATGTGTATCTTCAGTCTTTCAGAAACTGGAAAGAACAGTGGGTAGAAAAGATGTGTGTTTAACTAATGCCATTCTCAGCTTCTGAGTTTGTATACAAAGATGTGCACACAAGACATTCATGGGATTTTCTATGAAAGGAGGAGACACCTGGCAATGCCAGATAAAACGCCTCACTGGTACCAGAACATTGTGTTGACAAAAAATATGCAACGTACTTAATAACCAAAAGATGAAAACTATCAACCTCTAAAGCTTTCCTTCTGTAAACACATCTTTAGGAAACACTGAAATATGTCCAGGCTGTTCCAACAGGAGGCTCACACCTCCCCAGGACCAGGAGGCACACATTTGGTAGGACTGATGGCACACCTCCCCCAGAGCCACGCTGCTTGCAAAGGCAGACTGCTGCCTGATGAACCAAGTGGGTATCCGAGCCAAAAGTTCATCTGAACAACCTGAAACGTGTATGCTCTCAAAGCAGTGTCAGCACACAGCCCAGAGCGGATTTGCCAAAAGGAGATGGCCCAATTTCCTCCCTTTAACAAGGAAATTGGTTAAATCACAGCGATATTTTTGTCTTACTAAAGGTCTATTTAGGATGTCACCGTTCCTTAACAAAAGAAGGTTTTCATCCTGTTTCATCTCTGAGTGAAAAACCAAAAGCACTCTGTGTATGAACTCCATGCTGAATTGCAGGAAGCTGATTTGAATTTTAAGATTCAATATAAATTATCTCCTGCATGCACAGAGCTACACTGAGCACTATCATCAATTATACGGGCACAGAACATCACATGGAGAAGTACCCAGCAAATAAATGGCACTTTTTGGGTGTGTGTGTTTTCCCAAACCAGCCTTGTTTTAACTGTCAGAGGGATTATCTTGCTGTAGCAGTCTGTTCTGTTTGTTTTCTTCATGCTTATCAGCGATGAAGTCAAATTCCAATAATCAAGTCTATTCAGCTTCCCAGCCCTCTTCGAAACACAAACCCAAAACCCAAACAAACTAGAGGGAATTAGAAAAAAAAAGCTTCCAGCTGACCATTCAGGAGTATCTAATTTAACAGGAAAAGGTGAATCCTATGTGACATGCATTTTGTGGTTGGGTTGACGGGAAGCCTGAGGGTGCGAAAAAGGCAGACCAAAATCCTTAACAAACCTATAAAGTGAAAAAAGCAACATCTGCCTATGGAAAGATAGGAAAAGCAGGGTCTAATACAGAATGACACATCATAACTAGTGTTTATGCATATTGCCAAAACCATTGCCCTCTGAAATTTCTAAGTAAATTTCAGTTTTAGTCTCTTAATCAGTTCAGCATTCTGCTCTTGTCGAAATGTCTTGTCAAAAGGCATTACCATGACTTAAAAACTTTAAGTTCAGAGGAATGCTAGAGGAACTTAAGCAACATCTATGAAACATGGCACTTCTCATCTTAATTTTAAAATAGTTTTCACTTTCATGGTATGAGGCACTATGTTCTGTGCCCTCAAAATTTACACCACCTCCCAGGGCTGAAATAAGAAAGCATGTTGAATAATTCCTCTCTTATCACTTACTACTGAAGTGTAAAGTAAATCTGCTGCTGTTCAATAAAATTCCTCCTTGAAATCACAAGTCTCTCAGTTACTCTTCCTGTCTCAGTGGCATTGAGTATTCCAGGTCACTGCACAGGTTAAGTGAACAACCTCACAAATGCAGAAATAACACAAACTGAGATTGTTCCAATTTCCCCCCAGTAGTACTTGGGAAGAAAGAAAAAAAAAATCAGATCTACCATCTCCTTCCATATATGCACCCCACGCCTTTTATTTATTTAAGATTTTCATTCTTATGGCCTCCTCAATATGACTGGCTCTGCCTCGAGCGTTCATTTCATAGTCAACTGCTCTGCTTTGCAGCATTCCTGTCAGGAAGGGCCATTCCTTCTCCAGGGCCAGTCTCATTCCATCAGAGCTGGGCTACAGCTCTGATAACGGATTTGCCAAGCTCTGACACTCAGCATTCTGACACTTGGGGTTGTTTCTCCCCCTCCCTCCCCACTTTTTTCCCCCTCGGTACTCTAAGTAGTTCATTAACCCCACATAACTGCCAATTAAGAAAATTTCTCCTCGAGAAGTAACATTCTCTCTATGAAACTCACTTAATTACAGAAAAATGCATAGCTTAAATATAACAACCTCTTCTCCTGTTAATTCAGCTGTGGTGAATTTTGCATGCACTGTTTTATCCTCTGGTTATGACATAAGGGAACGCTGAAAAATACTTTTTAAAAGAAGAAAAAAAAATTGCCTACAAGTTTCTGCAAGCTGGGCAAATCCTTAAGGTTTCACTCCTTTAGGGATTATTGCCACAGAGATCAGAAAGCACAACTTCGGGAACTGCCACAGTTGTGTATTCTAAGACAATCCACAGATCCCACAACTGTACTTGCTGAATGCTCACAAATACTTTGTGTTTTTCTCCTAGATGTATTCCTATAGAAGAAAAGTTATCTTCCACTTACAGCATGCCCATAAGCCTAGGGCATGTGTCCAGGCTGACACAAAATGTACGTGGAACAGGTACAGGACCCAAACCAAGCTCATTCCTAGTAGGAGGCAAAAACTGTGGTACCCAAACTCCTGAAGAGGCACAGCCCCATAGTTTAAAGATACTTTCCCTGTTGATCAGCAGATCTTCAAGGGATCAAGCAGCAGAGTGGCAGGGGAAAAAAAAAGATTCACTTCACAGGAAGGTTGCAAAAATATTATTACTATTTTTGAGACAACTTCACTTATTTGGCATAATTTGACCAGATGCAATGGCAGAAAGGTGGGGGGGGTTTAAACAAAGCAAAGCTAGTTTGGGTGTAAGAGCATGTTTCCAATACTAAGAAGCCACTGTCGTCTTGAATTTGCTTTCTGAGCCTGATTCTCAGCTGGTATAAATTGATAATGTTGCTCTGATGTGGTTCCTTTTATGTCTCTCTGCTCCCTGCAGTGTTCTCGGCACACAGCGACCGTGGGGTTTGCTGCACCAACAGCGAGCACCCAACTGATGATGGGAGATAAGCAGGGTAATTAAAACTCATGTTTAGAGTTGTGAACTCTGGAAAGGAACGCATGCAGATCAACAGTTATCAAAATACAGCTTCTAAGAAATTTAACAAAAAAAAAAAAAGATGATACCATTTGAATGCATTTATTCACAGGCAGCAGTGTTCATTCCTGTATGTAGGAACACAAGGAACAACCAATAGAAATTAGAAACAGGATTAGGTGTAATAACCTTCCTGCTAAGTGCTACATGGGAAAAACACATCCAACTATTGTGCTGGCTCTTCATTCCTACAAAGCTTCCAGCATCCATCCACCCCGCACAGTTTTCCTGTGGAATGACTCTGCCTCCTCCTCACAGCTGCTACATCTGCCAGCAGGTAAGGGAAATTCAAAGTGCTGCTTGGTCAGCGTGACCTCACTTGGAGACAAGGCAAATGAGCTGCACACACCTGCCCAGCGTGCTCCCTGTCAGCCAGAGCCCAAAGCAGCTCCAGAACTCCAGTTCCTACCGAGCAATGCAGCACACAAATCACCAGGTGGCCCTATTATGTAGCAGTCATTACCAGAGACATCCCAGCCCTGCGTAAGCCCTGGCTTTCATGTAGTGCAATGCTGCGTGATTATTTGAATAAAAATGTTTCCCATGGAGACAGCTCCCTGTGGCTTACACCTTGTTGGTGAAAAGAAAAGATCTGGAGATGCTGTTAACCTCTGGGAAGATGTGAGACAGGCTCAGCTGAGGACAGAAAAGTGAACAGTGGCAATAACTAATTGTTTAGTGCAGGATCTGTTGTTACCAGCACATAAACTGTGCCTTTGGGAAATTCATTTAGAGTTTTTTCGCTTTCAGAGCCTGCAGTGGGATAACCAAGATGGGAACTGACCCTGGACACAATTTGAAGGAGGGCATCCTGCATGAAAACAAAATAATTTGTCACACAATATCTAAACTGTCATTTTACTGGCAATTGAAGCAATTTCTTTCATATTTTTGATACTCAGATTTTAGCTCAATATATGTGCATATAAACAATTCTCACTGTGTATTACAAGCTTAACTACTCTAAGCTTGGAGCGTCTACAAAATTACAGATGCACATAAAAAAAAAGTTCCTATTCTTACATCCCAATTAAAAAGGAACATATTTTCAAGTGCATTAGCTCTCTCCTGTGAACCCTGTCATTAAAATGCGCAGCAAAAGCAGTTGGATTTACAGCCCTGAACTACTTGGGGACAAGAAGGTATGTACAAATGCAAGCATCAAATAACCTGAAAACTGGCACCAGCACTTGTTACACTGTTAATTTACCTGTGTGGATGAACAGGAGCAGGCAGTGCACAAAGCTGAACGTGTGTGTAAATCCTGACTTGGGCAGGACTTGGTCAACAGTGGCAAAAGAAGTTGCCACAGTTCATGTCAAGAAACCTTGAAAGGGCAGGATTATGCACAATTAAGTATTTTTTCCTTCAGGCTGTAAAACAGCAACAAAAGGAAAACCAGCTCTGGGTATTTCCAGGTGTGCCCCTTCCAAGGCCCTCGGCACACACGGTGAGCCCATTTCCCCAGGATCAGGAGGCACTGATGGAACACACATGAGCCAATCTGACTCAAAGGGAAACCTCCAAGGGCTAGATTAAACTCCATCTGCCTGCCTCAGGTCAAGAGATCTTCTGTGGTCCCCAGCGACCATTTGTGTACATCACAAAGCCTTTGCACAACTCAGCAAAACTGGCAGCCAGAGGAGACATCAATGCTGGAAGCTCCAGAGGGATTTCAATGCAGAACTGAGCTGCTTTAGCTCAGTTAGAGTAAGGAAGCCTCTTCCTCATTCACATCTGCCTGCGTGAACCTGAAGCACGACATGGGCAGCCAGGAATTGCACCAACGTGTAACGAGAAAACAGCAAAACATTAATTTATCATTCCACCCTCTTTTATGCCAAAGGGTCCTTATCAGAGCAAAACACGAGGTGTATTTCAGTGAAAGGTCAGGTCTCTAAGTGAGCTTCTTGGATTCCCTCCCAAGTCAGAATCTCACCCAATGTGTAAGATATAAATCACTAATATTCTCTCATGTTACAGTGACATTTTAATTGCATTGCATATTTTAATACACTCGACTTGGGTTTTAGC
This sequence comes from Phainopepla nitens, assembly GCA_013400175.1. Lineage (NCBI taxonomy): Eukaryota > Metazoa > Chordata > Aves > Passeriformes > Bombycillidae > Phainopepla > Phainopepla nitens. The sequence continues at coordinate 460,788 of VXBQ01015623.1, read as the reverse complement.
TAAGTTGACTGTATTTCTTGATTTCTTTGTGGTATTTAGCCATTTATTATGAATTGACATGGTTATTTCTCAAAGTTTCATTTGCATATCTTCATTTCCTTGCTTAATACACACTCAGAATTTGATGAACATTTGCAGATATACAGGCATTTCCACATACAGAAGACAGAACCTTAACATCCTATATCAGATATCAGTGTACCAACACAAGAAGTAGCATTCCAGCAGCAAAACAAAAGCAAAATGCATGTCAGAAGAAAATCGCTTTAAAATTCATACTAGCACTGCCCAGAGAAGATTCAGCACTTGCAGGTTTATTGGTATTAGACAATTCAGAACATGCATTATGACAGAAGTCTTCCCTTTACATGCAAGTGTTTCCACCAGAAAAAAAAAGAACGCATCTGTATGCAAGAAGTGGATGTCAATTCAGATACACATGCTTTGTAAGAACATAAAATGGAAATGCACTCTGCTTGCTCTGCCCTGCAACACCTGTTAATGCTCTCATCTCAGCAGTTATGAAAATCAAACCCAGAGAAATAACCAATGATTTCCAAACCTTCACTTGAATAGAAAATATGGTTTCTTTACCATTCCACTGTAGTTTCTTCGATTTTTTTGCTTGAACAGCACAAAAAGAATAATGATCCTACCAATGAAGAGCCCTTGTAATATCTGACTTCTGCAGCTCATTAAGCACCTCACATTCCTGTGGGCAGAAGATGCTCAAAGCCACACATTATCCCTCTAAGAGCACTATTCTTTCAATCTTTTGTATTTTTATGAAAAGAAATCAGAATCTATTTGAAGTCATGATGATGATAAGCACCAATACCCACACAAATTAAGTCAGCCCCTTGTTGTCCACACTGAGTAAGGGCTGCAGTTCCCAGCAGGGATTTGCTCACGGTCTCTGTCAGCCACCTGTGCTGCACCCTCACTCCAGACATTTTTAGCTAAAAATGTTTCAGCACTGGCCATACTCCAAACATGGCTTTTTTTCTAGCTCAGTTTGACTTTACACCCACAAACCACCCAATGTTCACATCTAAGAAAAAGAATTTTGACATGTGTTTACACTTTGCTCTCTCTGCCATCCCAGGAAAACCATCTCAGTCCACATCAAGTTGTCGGTTCACTCTCTCTTGTATTTGTGTGCACAAGCGCAAAAGATGATGGTCTCACTTGTGCTGCTGCTTGGAGACCCCATGGGCCCTGCTCTGGACAACAAAGTCAGTCTGAATTTGGAACTTCCCATCCCAAAATCCTTCCCTATCAACACAGGCTCCAGCTTGACCACATGAGCTGACTCGTAGGCGTTGCAAGGTTGGGTGCTCCATCTGGATGAAGAAGTGGGGTTATTTTTAGGATTACAGGCATGACTCCTCTTGCATACAGCCCTGGAAGAGTCCTTACTGGCTGCCTCTCATGCTCAAAGCAGAATTCCTTAGAAATCTCACCTACAGAGGAGCAAGGGGGAGTGTTGTGCATAAAAATAAACAAAAAAAAAAGTCTGGAATTCAGGTTTAACAAACACAACTCACGCTGACTCATCTGTGAAAACAAAGCCCAGGCCCAGCACTTGAAATGAAAACACTGTGGGACAGAACATCAAGAGCTGCTCATGTTCTCCAACTCAGTTAATGGAACAAGGGAAAAGAAAGAGGTAGAAAAAGGCCCCTGTCATAGTCCTGGATAACGAGGCTAAAGTGGAAACTTGTAATATAGGACATTAAAAGCTTTAATTTTCTCCTTCTCCTCCAGTCTGATGGCATCTAGCTGTAGCCATCAAGCACCACGGGTTTGTTGGACCCCTGCTCCCCTCCTGCCAGCACACACCTGCTCCGTGCTCCAGGGCTGGGGACATTCCCTCCTGGAGGACAGGAGGCACAAACACTGCACTGCAATGAACGATGCAGCAGCTCACAGCTCCCACCACAGCTCTGCCAGGCCTCTGGATAAGCTGCTAGTGACAGCCACTCCACGTGTCACATCCACAGCCAAAAGCAAATTACCAGGGATCAGAAGGTTTCTGTTTGAACTCGGTGATTCCCAGGAAAAGTCATCATCTCCTCTCCCCTGCACTTAACTTTAGCTAAACTGAAAGGAGCCTGAAGGTTCGTGGTTCCTCATGATTTTATCATATGAATTAGGGGGCAGGAAAGCAGTTTCAGATGCTCCAATGTTCTTAGAGAAAACTATTCCCATACAATAATATTTTCCTCCTATGACTTCTTTGTTGTTGGGCTGATTATTTTCATTTTCATTTTGTAGCTCATTCTCAGGACATGCATATTCTCTTTGAATAACAACTTCAAAAATGAAAGTCTGCTGTTCGCAGCAGCAATCACAGCACATTCCATTAAAATGGAGCTTTTAACAATATCTGTGATTAAATCAATTTGGTTTGCCCTTTCAAAAATACTCCGGAACTCTCAGAATACATGCTGCATTCATTTATTTCCAAACCAACATAGCAAATACAAATGAAAATAAAATGACATTATATATTTTGGGAGATCAGACATGAAAAAAGTACATGTAATTAACTGTACCTGGCTGGACAGTAAATGGCAAATAGCTCCAGCCTACCTTTACCTATAGAACTCTTGATTTTCTATTTTGTGTAATGTCTCATAAGAAATAACAAAATATTCATGAAAAATCAATATTCCTGCTGCACCAGACCCCAGGATTACCTACTGAAATATCACCTAGGGAAACAATTAAAAAAGCATCTATTTATCTACACAGAAAAAAGCAAGATATTCTGAATCATGGCTAACTGTTTTAACAGGTAGGTTTTTAAGTCTTACAAGTAAACTCTGCAGCTCAGAAGCCAGAATTAAACAGATGTTAAGCCAAAGCAACACTACCTGATGTTTGTTTTTTTTGAAGAGTCCATTAATCATAGTAATACAGGAGAATAGCAGAGAGGTAATAAACTTATCTGTGACAGAACTGATTCACAAAGCAGGAATGACTAACACATGACCAGCTACTCTGAGTAGTGCTCCTCAGCCTTATGGGAGTGGGATCAGACAGCAATGACATCTCTGTAACACAGCCAAAAAACGTCCTGTCACCTCAGCTGCCATGAGGCAACGCTGCAAATCTTTGCTATAAATCAAATGAATTTGAGTGTTCAGATATTTTTATTTTAATAACTTCACCAGAAGTGTGTCTTCTTTTGAAATTAATACATCTGCCTTAGTGGTTTTTAGTTTTCCTCGTAAAACAATGACAGCTAATAGGAAAGCACTGTCATGTATCCTGACTAAAGGTAATGTATATGTGACAGCTGCATGATCATCAGTAGGAAAGGATTTCCACAAGACAAAAGGAATAATTAAAATGAGCCTGCAGTCCTGGCTTTGGATTTAAACATTTAAATGTTTTAATTTGAAAGAACAATGGCTCCTTGAAGCTCCTTCCCAACCAGCTCTGACAGCCTGTCATGCCTTAACCAGCCCTAAGTAACAGTTGTGCAAGTCTGAGCACCAAACAGCAGATTATGCCTGATGATCCCTAAAACAGCACCACTGCTTCCAGGAGAGCACTGGAGATGAACCCAGCTTTGCAACCTTTTGAAGCATTTATTCCACTAACAAAGCATCCTTGGAAATGAAGCTAATGAGAGAAACACAGTGAGCCAGGAATTTGTTTAGGTCTTATTTCACATGCAGTTACTCTGTGGCACTGCACAGCAGAACATTGTGTGTGGGAGAGGACTAACACAGACTGTTCCACTGCTGATGGGCTCCATTTTCCATCAAACAACCATCCCAGAAGTCACAGGGACTCCAAGGCAATGGGGATGGCACAGGGATGTGCCGGTATTCACCTCTCAGTCGGGTGACATTAATGGCCAAAGATTTTCAACTACTGCCCGACAAGCGTCTGGCATTGAAACACAAGGCTCCACTCAAGCAGCATCCAAAGCTTCTGGAAGCTTGATTTTTCCATAAAAAGCTAACTTCTCTTTCCTATGGAAGAGTCTGCTTGAAAGCAATTTGATTTATCTAGGCTCACAAATATTTTCAAGAAAGGAACTTGTTTTTTCCCAGGACAAGGTGCAAATGAACTGCTTTGCTACTGAACTGTTTCCAACACGTCGCAGAATTCCTCTCCTACCAACTCCTCTCCCTCTGAAGAGGAACATCCTCCCACTGATGCTGGTGGCTCCAGAGTCACAGAGGCAGGGAGATGCTTCAGATTAAGGGATTCTGTATTTTCCCTCTCTTTTGAGACAGACATTGAATTAAACAGAAATAAAAATGGCAATTATTTGCATGAAAGGAAAAACTCCAAGTCCCCATCAAAAAAAATAAAAATAGGTGCATGTCCAAAATGTTTCCCACCAACTGCAATGCAGACATCAACACCACAGGATCAGTGCCCAGGACCTCATGAGCCAGAATGAACAAATAACATGGAAGACACAAATTGATTACATTTTAGTAACATTAATGTCCCAGAAAGAGCTGCAATTCCAAATGTTTTTGGATCCTGCTTCCCCTGCTTCTCCACTTGCATCCTTTTATGACACAGCAAAAAGAAATAGAAAAACACAGGTTTCTAATGTTTCTGCAGATGTTTCTGAGGGAAAGGTCAACAATTCAAACAAAGATTGAACCTTGTCAGCCAGCAAGGCAATGTGTCACCTGGCTGAAACAAATAAAACAGCCTACCACTGCTGAACTGAATTTAACCACACAGATAAAAGGCATTTTTTTTCTAATTTTAGAATATATGACTCCTAAAAGAAAACACTTCTGTAAATATTTCCTTTAAACAAACACTTTGATTTGACAGACTTACTAGTGGGTAAAGAAAAAAGAATCATCACAGGACAGTAAGAAGAGGAAATAACAAATCAAAGTATTTTGCTGTGATTTGGGATTTTGGCTTCATTTCGATGTTTTAATTTTTCTAGTGCCTGAATTATTTATCTCCTCTCTCCTTCAGGGCATGCACATCATGTTTCAAAAACAGTAAGAACAGTAGTATCTTTTTTTGTTTCTTACTCAACTGAAGGAGAACCAGAGTCAGACCTGGGACAGCCTGGGGGACAGGACTAAAGCAGCAGACAGAGCTGGGAGCCAGGTGGGAGAGGAGGTGCATCCAAAACCAGGAGCCCACTACTCCCTGGGTTCTTTTTATTTTTGGGGGTTTTTATCTGCATCCTCAAGGTTTCTCTAAAGATCTGGGCTGTCCTGCAGGATTTTGGAAGGAGCCTCAGGCACTGCCCTGGTGTGAGCACTCGTCCTGCCCCCCAACAACAAAAAAACCCTTTAGCTCCTTAGAGCCCAACCCACAACTCCCATTCCCTTCACCACGGGTCAGGATTTCACCCTGGAGAGTTTTGCAGAAGCCAATTTCTCTGGATTTCCACACATAACCTTCAGTTCTCAGGCCAGTGGTTGCTGTGGGGGCTGCAGAGGAGAGCTCCAATAACCATTCCCCACATGTCAGTGGAACACATGCCCAGATCTGCAGTAAATTTGCACTGAAGGTGATAAACCATAATCACAAGCCAGCATCAGTGGAAAGCCAAGTTTCTCTTACTCCAAGCATGCCACTCTGAAACTTTTCAAGGGTTCAATAAAATATAAAGCTCTCCCAAAGAGTGCTCTACACATAGAATGTTTTCCTTTTGCTGTAAAATGCATCTTATTGATTTATAATGTACTTTCCAGGAGAACAAAATCTAGTCTATAAAACTAAAATTTAGGAGAAAGCACAAGTGTTGTAAAGGAAACTCCATACCATTAGTGACAGGGATGCATATTCTCATAATTTCTGATGGGCAGATTGTGTTCTACAGTTTTTTACTTGACATAAATAGGAAATAAAGGTCAAAAAAAATACAACTATAAATGTAAAAGATAATCAGTACTTCTGCTGTACCCACAATTTAAACAAAGCTTGCTATTTAATAAACTGAAACCCACTAAAGTGCATTAAGTGCTGTAGAATAGGATGTGAACCTCAAATTTGCATTTGGAGAAACCAAGTTGTTTTGCTCTTCTTCAAACTGAAACTTTTTAATAATTTATTAAACATTTTCACAGGACTGCAATCAAGACTTGAGCATCTCCAGAACAGCATTGCTGTTGTTTTTCTTCTCTTCACATCAACTCCTATTTCACTAAATTTTTGTTTACAAAGTGTTTTACTGAGCTAAAGTGCAAGAGTTTCTCACAGATGGATATGAGGAAAATGTTTTTGATTCTTGTTATTCCATCAAAGCCATGTTTATGTTTGTGCAAAGGAACAAAATTCATCTCTACCTTGGGAAGAAATATGTTGATGTTATTTAAGCCTACACCGTAGCTGCATTTGTTCTCATGATAACACAAAATAAATCTGTTACTGTGTTTAGCACATCAGTACACCAGAAAGGGCTTTTATTGTAAAACAACCCAGAGCAATGCCAAAGAGAGTCTGCAGATAAAATAGCTCTGCTACTCATTTCCTAAGGAAAGTTTATCTACATTTACAATTGCGGTGTAAAGGGCTCACAAAATAATGACAAGTGAGAGACAGTCATGTTTTACAGCTCAGAGACATGAAACATCACCCATCAAGTCTTGCTCCCAAATACAAGGGATAAATCTCACATTGAAGATGTTTTGTAGGAATTTTTACCTGGTATATTCCAAGGTGAGAAAGGCAGAGATCCTGAACTTGCAGAGATCTTTGTATACACAGCCCTGACTGAGAGTGCTTTTAATTACTCTTGATTTATGTTACAGACCCCAGAAGCTGCAGGAGAACTCAAGAAAAGCTGTATTTCCAGGCACTCCTGCCCGGAGTAACCCTCCACAGGTTGCATGGCAATTCAGGAATGCTACAGGAATTCTGCTACAGCAATTCTTGAGTTTCAACAAGTCACAAGCCAAGGGTGCACCAATCCAGCAGCCCTGCCAGGCAGGTCAGACTGAGAACACAAGAACAGCAATACTTGCACTTGTGGGAGCAATAGCTTTGCTAAATAAATATAATCACAAAACACTGCCAAAATTAGAAGCCTTTGAGTCTTGTGAGGTACAGGGAAAGCTGGTTCATCTGCACCTAACAGGAGAGAGAAATTAATGGAATGCCCCACTGGAAGTAGGATTCCTCTGCCAAATTAATTCCACTCAGTGCTTTCAGAGGCAGTTGTTTGTTTTTTATTAGTTTTTTCATTTAAAAAATACATTTAAACAGTTAAGTTCCCCACAAACGGCATAAATTTCTAGTTGGTAACATCTGTAATTAGACTTTGAAATTCACACTGCTATTAGCTGTCCTACACGGCACAAGTTTTGCCTGAAAACACCATTTAAGTTGTTTTCATTTTTCCAAACTATCAAATTTGAAAGCCTATTAGATGAGATGAATTTTTCTTGAAGAATAAAACTAAATTGAGTTTATTTGAAAGATCAAACTCTAAGGACAAGATTGAAATAAATGTTTGGTTGCAACAAATGACCTGCTCTATAAATCAAGCTCAAAGAGGACATAAACAAAGGACATGGACCAAAAAAAAAGGCAGGTACCAATCCCTCAGGTTTAGCCAAGAAAATGAAAACCATAGGAAGGAACCTGCATGATTAAAAGCAAAGTGGCTGCAAGAGAGCTGAGAAAGAATCAGCTAAAAGACCCTGAGTCAAAATTCACATCATGGAGCACTGAGTGAGGGACATCCCCAGTGCCAACTTCAGGTGTACAACACCAGAGCCCCACTATCGCTGTGTTTATCATGGAGCAGTCTAAATCTGACCTGAAGACACGCCAAGAGAACGGGAGTACCTTGAAATGCTCTCCAAGGGCTGTAAATCAGTATAAACTGCATCACTCCCAGCACGAGCTGGAAATCTGAACCCTCCCTCCAAAAGCCGTGGCAGTGTTGGTGCTTTGGGATGCAGAGGGGCTGGTTTAGTTTTCAGCCATGACTCTGTGCCAGCCACAAGTTCTGTAACTTCCCCAGCACAGCAAACTGTCTACCTGTTGCTTCTGATGGCTCCTTTTGGCCAGGCTTTCCCATACATCCTGATATTCAGTTAACATTCTGCTCGCTGAGTAAACTTCCCAAGATCTTTTACAGCCCACTGCATTGTGCTTTTAGGTGGAAGAGAAATAAACACAGAACCTAAATCCTACTTACAAATCTTTGTTTTAAAACCCAAATGAATTTTCACAGCCAGTTTCTCTGTATTCTACTAACTTGTTGATACAGATACTGCACCAGCAGTATTGCTTACTTTAGTGTGTATGGATGGACAAAATCTGCTGGTCCAGGAGTTGATCCTAACAGTCCCCCCCACAACGATACAAGCAGTAAATTATTCACAGGGTATTTTTCCATGTAGTGAAGTGCTTAGCAGAAGTACTTCTGCTTGAATAGAACTATTTCTATTTGAATAATTAAAAAACCCTTTTTCCTCTCCACCCTGCAAGGCTGGATTCCAAGTCCTTAGCCTGGACCCCCATTTCTCCTCCATATGGTATGCTCAATTATCATTGAGTTTTCAAGTGCTAACAGTGTCCCATAACTTCAAGTACTGCTATTCAGAGTCAGTGCCTTTTCCCTGATTAATTACTATGGAGAGATGATACCTCTGGGAATCAAATACATCGTGTGCTTAACTCCAGAATAGACAGTTCTTGTCAATAACACATCCAAGCAGCTTAAAACTTCAATAGCTTGGTTTCTTATATACTGTAAGCGGTGCTGAATATTCAGTTTTATTTCTGTTTCCCTGCCAGTAGGAAATAAAGAACACACTTTTAGCTAAATGAGAACTGAAGTGCATTGGAAGAGTGCTATAAATTATATGCAGGCCACCAAATAAAATTCAATTTTCAGGTAATGTGAAGGTGTAATGCGTCTGGAGAAGCTGTTTTGCATATCACACACGACAGCAGGCAATAAGGAGCAGGGAATGACTAAAACCTGATCTGTCACATGCAACTCTCTGATTGTTCCCCCTACTTTAGCTACTCTAATCGCGCCGTTGCAGTGTTGATTCAGAACACGGCGGCCCATGAAAAATGTCACCGTTCTGTCGATGTTGCGGATCCGCTGGCAATTTCAGCAAGCACTGGATGCACATAAAGGGTGATAAGGCACTATATCCTGCCATGCTCAGCAGGTTTTCCATTTCCTCCTGCAATTACACATCAAACTGTTTTAGCTTCACAAGCTTCGGCACTATAAATGGCCTCGAGGCAGAAGTCTGCTCCGCACACTGATGAGTCTATCTTCAAAGCAGAGTGCAAACTCAGGTTTTGGGGAGAGATGATTTTTTTTTTTTTAAATACCCTTTTTCCAGAGCTTTTAAGAGTTTACTTAGAGATTATACCTACCATTATCTCCATGTACTCCAATTAACAGGCAGTTTTATATCAGCATTAACTGGAGCTGCCTCTAAGAGGAGGTGAAAGCCACGCATACACAAGAGCAAGCCACCATCTGCACAAGAACCCTGCTCACAGCATTACATCTCCACATAAAGGGATTTTTCTTTAGCTCCACCTTCTCTTTTTTCCTACTAGGCTACCTGGAACTCCAGACTGACAAGAGCAGAAGAATCAGGTTTTCAAACACTCGAAACTTTTTCTCACACTACAGCAACGCTGCCAAAACCGTATTGTTTCTCCTGTTGCTCCACTCATGCACAATTCATACATCCTGGTATAGATATCTCACACTGATGCAGGAAGGAAACAAGGCAATGTTAAAGTTGCTGCTCTCAACCATTCTGGCACTGTGATCTTCTCAAATTCAGATATTTAACCACATAAAAGCAGGGAACCCCAGGATAAGCCAAACACAACTCTGGTGGCACCTGTGGACTCAGGCAGAGGACAAATCCCACCCAGAAATCACAGCTCTCACCTGGCTCACACTTCCCCTGTCAGCCATGAGAAGTGGGATATTGCAGAAGTCAGAATCCCCCAGCAACTCATGACTGGCCATGACCTCCACAGACCTCTCAGCCTCAGAGCCCCCAGGAGGAGCTGCTACAACATCTGCATCTCCTGCCACACACGTGTCATTCTCACAGGCTCTCAACAGAGATAAAAATACACAGAACCCCTCCAGGTGCTGCCAGCTGCAGGATACACTGGCAGCCTCTCCCACAGCCCATCCCTCAGGTGCCATAAACGCAATACTGGGACAGAACACAGTGCTCCCTCCCTACCTGTGCCCCCAGACAGTCACAGCAGGGACCTGAGCCACCCCAGTTACACTTTGTCCAATGACAGCAACAACCAGGCAAGTGCTGGGACTGGCCTGAAATAAGAGGTGGTTTGTGTGCCCTCCACCTCTGCGAGACAGCGTGACAAGGACTGCCACAGAAAACATGGAGCAGCAGCTTCAGCCAATGAAAATGAATAGGAACAAACAGCTCCTTGCACACCTGCATAACTGACAGTTTGTTGCTGTGCCTCTCCAATGACCCCATCCATGAAGAACACAGACCTTTTACAATATGCTTCGGGGTGTATTATCATTCACTCCCAACCTTTGAAAAGCTTAGCTGTCACTGCTGCCTAAAAAGAGGTTTAGGTTCTTTAAAAAAAAAAAAAAAAAGAAAATATTCTCAACTAATTATGTTTAACATACACCTGATTTTGTTATTAAATCAATTACCAAAGCACATACAGGTATGTCAGCTCTCCCAACCAGGACTGCAGTGTATCCACTGTTAAACAGGCTCCAGCTTCCTGAACAGCCAAGGCCTTTCAGGAGGGAGTCAACAGCTTCAGGCAACACATCCAAAGCAGCAAATCTTTACTCAGATGATCCAGCTTGTGACTCCAAGCTGTCCCAATTTATACATAGAGTAAACACAAGATGCCAGAAGCATCAGCACCACCAACCAAACCAATTCCACCACCAGGACACAGACAGAAAACAGCAAGGAGGGCAGAATAGGAGGTTCAATTCCTTAATAAAACTTCATAAAGCTTTGAATATTTGTGTGTTGTTAAGTGAAACACAAGAGCAGCAAACCAAGTCAGTAATGGGCCTAAATGGGAGCAGAACTGCTGGCAGAGCAGGAAATTCAAGTCAACACAGGGAAGATTTATTTCCCTCTTTGATGGTGATCTACACCTTGGCAAGAGCAGCATCTGCCCCAAACATTTATCATCACTGCTACCTGCATCTTTGACTCCACCTTTGCCATCCCATGACAAGATATTGCCTTGTACTCACTGCAAATTCAGATATGTCTGGCATTGCTTTCTACATAAGTTAACCAGCTGGAGAGATGATTTTTATAGGTTCTTTAAAAATTCTTTTTTTTTTTGTTTGTTTGGTTTTTTGTTTGTTTGTTTTTTTTTTTTTTTTGTAGGTGGCATTGCTACAACACTTGCTGAGATTCTCAAGTGCTGATTCAGATTGAAATCTCATCCAGGACAGGTAAAACCTCTTCAAAATTCCAAAAAAAAAAAAAAAGGCAACTAAAGTGTGGCTGCGCAAGCAAGTTCTTTTGGTAATTTTTTTGTTGCTGTCAATTTTTAAGTCTGAAGGCATTTGCTGGTTGTTCCATTCAGAACTACAAAGAAGAGAATGAGAAAAATAAGCAAAATTCTGTGACAAGGTGCAGATGGAAGACACTATGAAATAAATGTGAAATAAAGACCATGCTACTAACAATAAAAGGACTAGGTCCAACAATTTCCTCTGCATTAACAGCTGTTTCTGCATAAAATCCATTTGCAAAGAAACAAATCAGGACTCACTGATTAAACACTTGTTTGAAAAAGCCTCATGAAATGTTGTTCAACAAGTCTTTAACCAGTGCCAAAACTAATCCCAAACCAACGAGAATCACACCCCCTGAATGTGCTGAATGTGAAGTGGGTCCAACCTTGTGAAGGAGCCCTCAGTGCTGTTCACAACACATCCTCTCACAGGGAAGCTTCAGTGATTAAGGAGAAAAATTAAGCCCTGGAAGTCTCCTCATGAACAGGAGTCCAAACAAGCCATGATCAGAATTTAAGCGGCTTCTACTAAATTTAGAGTCTATTATCTGTGAATAACCATGCCCCACCACAGTCAACAGCGTGGTTGCTGCTCTAAGTTCTTTTTCAGTTGTGGATGCTGGTCGAGTTAGCATCAATCAGCATAAAGCACAAGAGCATCTTTCCATCTCCAGTTTCTCAGGAAAGCTGTACTTTAAAGAGTCTTTAATGGACTATTAAATGCAGAGGAAAACTTATCCATGATCACTCACACTTAACCAAGGCACAACAAGCACTTTCAAACAAATCACTCACCATGTTCGCATCACTAAGTGATTTCAGGGAGCAGCTTTGTTCATGTTATCCTAATGTGAGCTTTCCATGATCCACCTGCAGTCTATCTGCCTGAACAATTATGTCAAGCATATGAAAACAAAGCTGGCAGGAGGAGGGGAGGAAGAGATAGCACCACACCAGATGAATGAGATGCAGAGGTACAGAGATGGCACCTACATGAAGCTGCACAGACCAAATACTAAACACTCTGCAAAATAAAATTATGACTCTCAGATTATTTGAAATTCAAGTATATTTACAGAATAGTTCAGCTCCTTCAAAGCATGAACTGCATGAGACGATGTTCAAGTCACTTCTATTACCTTGACACTGTTGACAAATGCACCATTGAACGATCTTATCCCTGTGCAAACTCATCATAACCATCAGCACACCACTTCTGGTAACGAAAAGCACTTTATGAAGTGCCCTGTGTGAAATCTAAAATTTGATATGGCTCCTACCTGACAGCTATCCTGTATTAAACTCACCTTTTAACTACAGTTAAAGTCAAGTGAATACACCCAAGCAGCCTTGGAGACCTGCGTGAGAAAAGCTGCACAGATGGAGTCCAGAGAAGCTAAATAACAGCGATATTAAGAGCACCTAAGTTCACACAGAACATTTCCTCCAAGTATAGCATGTTCTCTTCAGCTGCTACATCAGCCATTTATATGAATCCCGACAGGCAGGGAAGATTCACGTGCAGTGACACCTGAAAACAAAAATTAATGCAGGTGGTTTTCCTGCCTGAACATATGTTCTGCAGTGAAGATACACAGCTCTTAATCCTGCTAAGTGCAGTACACAGTAATGCTAGGAAATTATGAGTGCACAGACATCTTTATGTTTTGCCTACTTGGCAATCTATGTTTTCTGTACACAGATTTATTTGTAAGTGATCCATATGCATACCATTCCCAGAGTTTGTGTAAAGCCATACTTCAACAGCAAACAAAATAAAATCACTGTGGGTGCAGGGAAGGGTAAAAAAAAAGGGAAGGTTGGCACATGGTGTAATCCAGACAAAGAGCTCAAACTGAACCTAAAATGCAGGAAATAACAGAATTGGCTCCAAAATCAGACAGACTGCTGATACTCAAAAAGTAGAGAGGCTTTTTTATTTGTGGTTGGTTTTTTTTTAATTATCATTACTTGCTTATTTCTCGAAAAAGCCCCTTTAGGTAGATTTTGCTGTTGATAAGAAATCATGCCAACAAAATGGGCAAAGTTAGAATAGCTCCAGACCTGGCACCATTGGGTACCTCCCACTGCTCTGTTCACAATTCTCCCTTTCAGGAACTCAATCGCCCCTGTGTGAAACACATTCTTGATCTCTAAGAACATCTAAGCCTCCTAAAGGTTATAAATGATAAAACAAGGAATCAAAACGCAGGTACTGCTGGATGAGTCAGGCAGTGGATCCAATTTGCATCATGCAAACAAAACTTGTGCAAACTGAAGCCCGGAGAAACGACAACACCTTCAACGAGTGCATTTCTTGCTGTTTAATCAGAACTGTTTTCTTTTATATTTTTTGTGTATGTTTGATGCAATTACTGGAAAACTTTTTAGCTTGTTATGCAGGTTGTCAGAAGAGATGATCTAACAGTGCCTCCTGGCCTTAAAATCTATGCATCTTTGATATATTTCTCAGGAGCTGGTGAAATATTACCCTTACTTTTAAAATGCCTAGGCATACACTTCTCTGGCAATCTGCAAGGTATTACTCACATTTCATTTACTTAATGCTCTATCTTCCCAACAATTTGAAATAAACTTTCTATGGGGAAGGCATGTCAGGGTATGCTCTCTGGTACTTCTCTGAAATTAAATTCTAATTGCAGGGTGTTATCTGCATCAAACTGAGCCTTTTAAATTGTAATATTACAAAAAGCTAAACAGTCTTGCTGAGATGAATCCACCCCAGAGTGTCTGGTCCCTGCTTCTGTCCATCTCATTCTGGCTGTGCCAAGGGAATTTTCTGTGACTGACTGGATGGACCCAGTAGATGATCAACCTCCTGATCCCACTCTCACAGCCAGGGCAAACACCACAGCTTCACACAGATGTACTTTTTTCCTGCCCATATACAGCATGGGTGCAGAGACAGATTGGGACTGGCAATTAAACAAAAACTAACTTATAAGGGAAAAGGAAAAAAAAACAAAAACAAAAAAAACCAACAAACCAACCCACATACATGTTTTAAAGCTGGTCTAAAGCCTCTATTTAATGAAAAAAAACCTGGTTTGTAACGCAGGGTCCGGTCCCCTTCTCAGCGTAACACCACCGCAGTAGGAAATTCCCAAGTTAAAATACATTTCTAGCACACTGAAAGCATATGCAAGGCCACATTTTTAAGCCATTTCCTTCCCAGTTCCCTCTCTGTGCCAGATCACTGCTGCACTTCTCCTATTTCATGGGCTTATTAATATTGCAGCTGCACAACCAGAATTACTATAACCAGACCCAAACTGAAGCTCCACATACAGGGGTCAGTTTGTCAAACTCCCCATGAACAACATCTGCAACAGCTGAATTCCAGCTGAACACTTTCCTGTTGGAAGCAAGTCTCTGTCTTATTAACTATAGACGTTGTTCCAGAATGGCCCAGTAAAACTGCATAGTTCAACCTGATCTGCATCAACAGGAGCTAGCCACAAGCAGAAGAATTTTCTGACTGCCAACTGTGGAAGTATTTCCTTCATACCCACAATTAAGACTTTTCTCTTGGTGTTAAGCTGCTTTCTGTGATCAGCAATTGTGTAGCACTAACCATGATTTCTTTTTTACTCCACACAAACCCAGAACATTCTTCTTCTATGTATCTTATTTTAATGGGACTCTGTTACAAAGATCCATCACTGCAAACATTGAAGTCCACATCTCAGATTCATTTCAAACATAGCCAATGGCCAACTGGAGGCTTATGAGACACTTCCAGCTTACCCTCAGGTTTTAGGCCTGTAAACCCATTTCTGGCACCTTTCCCACATTTGGCCAGCATTCATATCCCATAAAAAGCAGCAAAGACAAAAACAGGATGACATCAATACAAAATGCCTCCTGAAATCCTGCTCTGTCCCTACCAGAGGGTATCAAACTGCAGAATTTGCCTTACTTAGAATCCCATAATTTTGTAAAGAGAAAAATTTCCCATCTCTTTTAACTAATGTTTTTTCCCCACTTTGAGTTTATCAATTGAGTAAACTGCTTAATTTTAACCTCCTTTATCATGACTTCATCTAATTTTATTAGAACAGTTCATGAACAGATTCTTCCCCTTCTGTATTTTCAGTCTTAGGAACTTTCAATTTGAATTATGGTGGTCAAAAGACATCACAAGGCCAGAAAAAAAAAAATCTTCCCAAGAAAAAAATGGGAATTAAAAAAAGGAATAGAGGAAAGAAAGGGATGGAAAGGAGATGGGCCCTAAGATGACCTGAGGAAAAAAATACTAATATCTGCTGTAGCTGTGGGTCCAAACTGGGGGCAATAGAAGAAGTTCTCCCTTATCAGGAGGAACATCCCCATAACTCTCCTGGTTTTAATGTAAAGGCCCAGGCAAAACTTGGGAGGCACAACACTCCCCAGTACAGCTCCTTCCCCATAAAAGAACCTCTTTGCTAAAAGAGATGATCCAGATTGTGGAAAATGCTATACATCTTTTCAATAGATCCTTCTCTTTTCATCATAAAAGCGAGCTCCAGCAGTTCTCCCATGGAATTCACTGTGAAATAAAATTTGCAACCTGGCAGCAGTGTCTGACGAGCAATATACAATCCTTCCTGAAAGGCCCAGGAGGATTCTATTGTTTTGAGGCTTAATTTTCAATTTGCATCTTTAAAAAGGTATGATTTCATCCAAATTCACTGGTCTGCTCATTTATATTTATCTGTAAGAGACCACATTTTAGTTCCTTTGAGAAGAAACACAGTAAAAAAATTTTATGTTCAAAATTATTCTAAGAGCACTACTCATATTTCTTGTTTTACTGCAATCTGCTTGGACAGAGATGTGACTAATTTATTTTGAAGGGCCTGATTCTGCAGGCACTCCACACTGAGTAATCCCTTTGTGTTTTGCATGTCAGGCAGCAAAAAGAGGAGTTCAAGTGGCAGAAATCGGCAGAGTTTCATTACATCAGTGGCTTTAGGCTCATTTACACCAAAAGAGGATAAAGTCCTGTATGTCACGATGAAAAACACAGATATTTTGCCCCACACTAAACAAGTCTCTCCCTAACAACGACAAGCTGAAAACTAACTGCAACTGGAATCAATTAAAATTCACTGCAAAGCGCCGGTACCTTGCTTCAAACCAAACAAAGTTGTGCCTCGCAGCCAACAATATCTTGGGAATGTTCATGCCAGCTCCCTTCAGAAAAGGCTCTTGACTCTGCTTCTATAATGAACATCTTAAGAACTGTAAATGCAACATTAACTGGTGGTAAAACCTTCAGGATACACAATGATTTTGAAAGAGAGCAATTAAACGGTGAGTAATTTTGAACCCCGTGTCCCCATTTAAACTATTTTCCTCATAGTCCATCTGCCAGAGAGCCTCTAAGGCAGACAGGAAGATGCAATACCCATCCCAGAAAGCTGCTACTGCACTAACATTTCCAAAGGCCCACAATGCTGACTGTCATGAGCCTCATTAAGAAAATGCAAGTTGCTCCACTAGCCTTAAATATATGAGTTCCACGGGCATCGTGCACAGAAACGAGACTGAGCTCCTCCAACAAACACAACCCAGAGCAGCATCACGCTCTCCACGCCTGCTCTGAGGCCAGATATGAAGCCCAAGTCCTGCTGGTGGAAGCCCAGTCCCGTCGTGGCCATTTGGAAATGTTTTTTTTTTTGTTTTTTTTTTTTTTTTTTTGCATGGGAAGTTTTCTGTTTGAATAAAACAGAAAAAAAAGAGGAGGGAGGCCTTCGCAGCTCTCCCAGCAGGAATAAAAAGTTTCTCTCTCTTTCACCACTACCAGATGGCAAAACAAATTCCAAGAGGAAGATGAATTTTAGGGTTGATATTTTTACTACACATGTTCAATAAAGTAAATAAAGAATGTGAGGAAACTTATGTAACTCAGAAGAGATGTTCTCAGCACACAAAAACTTAGGAATTAATGTAATTGCTGTACCTGAAGAAAGAGGAGATATAACTGGCAAAAATTCACTATCCTGCACAATATTCACTTTAGTCACCTTATCACCAATGTCAGACAGTGGCAGCTATTTCCATCAAAGCTCAAAATACTCCAGCAGAACTCTGGGCTGAAATCCTCACCTACTGGAAACAATGGGAACGTGATAGGTTTGGTCTGGGCAGGATTACAACATTTGGACTTGATGTGTTTACAAAGACTGAGGAACATGATTCCAGACTGATTTCTATTTGGAAACCTTCCCTCCTTACCTTTGGCATTTCCTCTACAACACTTTCCAACACCTTCACTGGCAATCCTCCTCTGAAGGCAAAGAAAATCAAAAGGTCAAAGCCTTAATTTGTACAAATCATAGTGTGCATGACTAAAAATGTACTGCTAACCTTGACACTTCAATAATTGATGACCCAACTTCACTTGGAAAGCAGTAAAAACAAACAAACAAAACCAAGGAAAATTTACTTTGTGGTTTTGACAGTCACACTCACCACTGGCATCAAAAACCCTGCAGCATGTATTTTTTTCTTCTAAATCCTGGAAATTAAGTTACTGGAAAAGCCTCCTTTTAAATGTACAGAATGCAAAAAATTCAATACGAACGTTGGAAGACTGTAAATTAGTGTATATCTGAAGTCCCTAGAACCAAGAAACAAATAAAGAACTTCAAAACACATCTCCCTTCACCAATCTCACAAACATCTGGAGACTGACTCACAAGTTTAGGGTTGCTGGTTTAGCTTTTTCTTTACTTCAAGGTTGGCACAACTCTGACGTTATCATTTGGTCAAATTAATCCTTTGGAGTTAAAGATACTAGGGAGAAAAAAACCAGATTAGATAAATATTTTTTATATATTCCGCTAACTCTCCCAGTCAATGTTGTATTTGTGAGACAGTCCACACTACAAACTTCAAGTAGATCTCTAATGTAAAGGCATTCAATAAGTGAGAATTGAGCTAACAGAGCCGAAGTGTTCAGGAAAACCTATCACCGAGGCTGCTCCATCTGCTTTTACTTATTTAGGAAACAGCAGGTTTCACATATTTGAGATGAAACGAATGAGAAAACATTACAGCAACATAACTTCCCTCAACTGAAAATATCCACCTAACAGATTTTAAAACAGATTTCTAATACATGTAGGAAGGGTTCCCTGATTTTTTTTAATTGGCTCAGTAAAGTACAAAGATGTTTCATTTCTCACAGGTTTACTTCTGTAACACTTATTTGTTTAACAGTTTTGCAGCAAAAACGGTGCTGCCAGCTCATGCTGCTTCTTCCCACATAAAGTTGCTAGAACCCATGCTCTAAGAAAATAATAAATGAAACTTGGGCCCCGGTGGTGTGAAGTGCTTACACGGGTGCCCCATCTTGCCCACAAGGAGCAATTCCTCAGGCCTCTTTTCTCCTTGTCTTTGGCAGCCCTCCCACAGCTCTGATCTCCTGTGCACCCATCCATGTGTGCTGCTTCCCACCTCTGGCCACGTGTGAGCTCCAACCCCAGCAAAGCTTGGACTCTGGGGTGCTCCGGGTGCTGCAGAGCCCGTCCTGCCCACGGGACCCTCAGCACTGCTCATCCTCTCCTGCTCTGCACTGCCAGCCTCAGCTGGTTGGGAAAACCATCCTTGATGCTGGTGCTGGATGCTCAGCTCTGACCCCCAAGTCCCCTGCAACCCATTTCCAACCACACGCCACGCTGTGCAGGGCTGCTCATCCCCCAGACTGCCCAGGCAGTGCCTTTGGGC
This sequence comes from Phainopepla nitens, assembly GCA_013400175.1. Lineage (NCBI taxonomy): Eukaryota > Metazoa > Chordata > Aves > Passeriformes > Bombycillidae > Phainopepla > Phainopepla nitens. The sequence continues at coordinate 441,567 of VXBQ01015623.1, read as the reverse complement.
CTCCAAGGCTTCACTCCAATAGGGGAGTTTGATGATGAAAGCCAGGATATCATCAGTGCTTCCCTAAGATATCCACTCCTTTAATACCATATATATATATATGTATACACACACACACACAGAGGCATATATAAATATATAATCCCTCTCTCAAAGCACTCACTTGAGCTGCATGGGGTCTTTTGACTTCAGCTCAGCACAAACCAACTACAAAACGTCCCTACTCAAAAAACCCTCATGAACCCACAATATACTGCATACCATGGAATTTCTGAAACATCCTAATCTCTGCCTGCATCTGCAGTTCTCTCTCAAGTGTGCTATATACACATAAGGCACTAGAGATGATAAAGGAACAGTAAAATCACAAAACTGGGGGAAAACCATAAAGGAGAAAACTCTCCATCAAGCCATCCCACATCTGACAGCTTTACCATCTCCCAGTGCAATCCTCATCAAGAATCATCACGTAGCTTCTTTGCAACCATCGTAATTGCAATTAAGTTTCCAAGAATTATCTCCAAGCCAGGTGCTATCTACAGTTTTAATGTCACTGGTCATTTCTGAAATGTTGAGAAGCGTAAAATTTTTCCGATGTTGAATGTGACAGCAACCCACCATTATGACAGAGTGTGCTAACTGTGAAAATTAAATAAATTAGCTCAATCTTCCAAAGATGATGTTGTCAAGGATACTCAGCCATTGCAATGTTATTGCCTCTGTTGAGGGGAAAAAAAGGGAAAGCTCACTTTGGGAAGTAAAATGGAATTCTTATTCTTACTGCTACACAGAGGATTGAGTCAAATGAATGGAATCAGGTAAAAGAATAAACCAGCAAATATCTTCTCATTGTCAGGCTGCCAATTTAAACCAGCCTGGTATTTGCTACAACTCCATAAGCTTTATGGTCAATAGTAAGTGAAAGCAGTACTTATCCCTACATGGCTGCCAGTCATTTATGTATTTCAAGAAAATAATTTTTAAAAATAGTCTCCATATTTTCTAAAAGTTGCCTTCCGTAACAGTCATATTTTACCTTTAGGAACAAAACCAATAGCTGAGACCATGTAAGCACTACTTCAGTGAAGAGAACCAACTGATAGAAGTTTGGACATGCAGTCTGGCACCCCATTTTAAGCCAGTCCTTCTACTTCAAATACTGGGGGCTCTTGTCTTTCTGAACCTAACACTGCCAGGAGTGGAACTACAACTCTGTGCTAGATTAACTTAAAAACCAAGCAGAAATAATTTGCTTACTTAACACATCAAAGCCAGTCGAAAAGTTGAATATTTAACTTACAAGCACATTAGCATTTCAGAACTTACTCTACATTGTGAGGAGTTATTTGTGAAAATAAATTGTCACCTCAAAAGTTATGCAGCAGAGTTTTCATTTTATATTATAAATCATAAAATAACAAGCATAAACCTGCAGTTTGTTCCAACAGGGTTCCAATCTTGTATTTTGATCAGGCTGAAACAAACACCTCTGTATCCCGCGAGAAGCACGCCATCAAATCATAACTGCTGTTCCACACTGATTTTACCACAACAAAATTTACTATTCAATTTTACCGATCCTTTGACCATTTCTACAAAGTTATCTAGCTCTAATATAAGCCCATAATAAAAAAAGCACTGAAACCAAACAACTCTTCTGTCTCGATAAAAGCCTCGGTTTCCCCCCACTTCACAGCACAAATTCTCTCCCAGTCATTTCCAAGGAAAAAAACCACATCTGCTGTGTAAAACTGCATACCAGGAACGATCACCAAATAGGACTAACCTTGATTCTGGCACAGCATTTAAGGGCTGATTAACACTCAAGTCCATACATCGTAAAAAATGAAAAAAAAAACAACAACAAAAAAACCACCGGAAATAATTATCCAGGGTTTACCCAACACAGTGCTCATTACCGGCAGCCCACTAAGGGGCTGCAAACGCTCAGTCCTGGTCAGCATCTGATGGTGCTGGGGATGAGGATTCTGCAGATGGGACAGAAAGGGAGGACAAGAGGATGAGAAGGAAGCCAGATCAGCCCCTAAATATGCCTGTGCTGAGGTTAAAGCTCCAGCACAGCAACAAGAAGCTGTGAAACACTTCATTTTCAAAAAATTATCATCTGCTTGCACATCTCCCAAACTCTCCATGAGCCATTTAAAGCCCACGAGGTGCACAGGAGTTGAAAAGTCAAATAGCCACACATCAGCTTTTATTACCTGCACATGGAAGAGATGCATCTCCCATGCCCCCTGCATTTATAAAGGCAATACAACATCATCCAATTTTGTTTTGTCATTTTTCTGCATAACTTACTGAGTTAAACATGTATTTATGTCCTTTTCAAGTATCTCGCTAAAGGCTAAAGCTCATGTTTATTTGTACAGACAGAAGATACATCTCAGAACTGAAAAACACGTTTGAGGCTCAAACAAATGCATTAGAAACAAGAAAAGGGCAATTGGTTGATGAATAGAATATTCTGCGTAACTCCTCTAATTGATAAATACATTTTGCTCAGAGGAGGTGAAAGGATACAATGGCAAAAGATGAAATGTACATTGTGTTTTTCTGTCCTGAAACTCCATTAGACTGTTACCTTGTGTATAAGGCAATTCATTCAGGACTCGTTCTGGTGCATTCAGGTTGTCCCAAGACACATAACATTATCAGACAGATCAGTAATAGGTTAAATTTCATAATAAAGCCCAGAGTGAATTGTGTAACAGATCAGAGACTAGAAATTTAACAGCAGCAGCTGCTTCCAATTCTAACGTAAAACTTAATTTCATTTGGTAACAAAACCGGAAAATATGGGCAAAGAAAGGCCACTGACAAATAGTCCAAAGGCAACTATTTTTGCAAGACAAGTGATAGTTTAATTTACTGGCCATGGTGAGTTTTGCAATGAAACAAACTGCAATCTAATTACTTGCTGCAAAACAAGAGCCTGATTTGATTTTAGGAGAGGTTCTCTCTAATTCCCTGTTATTGTTTTGTCACTGTAAACTTAGATATTGCTGGAGGGCCAGCAAGTTTAATTTTCAAATCAATCCTTGATTTACACACACATCCTGCCTGGCGTGCATGGGTAATGTGTACATCCCCAGGCAGGAGCTGCTGCACAAATGTACAGAACTGGAAAAATATCCACCTACCTCATATGTCTCCACACATGGATCTGGGAGTTAAAAATAATGATTAAAGAAAGCCCTCAACCATCTGCATAAGGAGAAAGGGAGGAGAAACTCAAGGGATCAGAGAACACAAAGCACAGCAGCAAATAAGGAAATCTTACACTCAGTTTCTAGAATAACTCTTAAAACGGGTACGAATTAGAAATTACAGTTCTGTTACTTAAGATACAGAAAGTATAATAAGATCTCTGCTCAGAACAATCTCTTGCAATTGATGTTAAATTGTTTAGAGATAAATGAGTCTATGACTGGTTTGAAATCAAAGAAGAGCACATCAATTCTGTCACAGGATGCTCCCACTCGACTGCTCTGGACATGTCAGCAATCCCATGCAGCACCAGCTGCATTATTTAAAGCCTTTTCACACAGCTCCCCACACACACACTCAGCTTGAGAACCTGCAACACGATGCCTGTGGAAGGCTTTGAAGGTGTGTCCTTGAAGAAGACTGTCGAGGCAGGAGCAGAGTCCTTCGCAGGGGCGTGAAGAGCGCTCGAGGAAAGCCAGGTGTGCCCTGACCTCAGCCTGGGCTGTCCTGGCACAGCTCAACACATGGAGCAGGGCTCAGGGACAGCCAGGCGTGCCCTGAGCTCAGCCTGGGCTGTCCTGGCACAGCTCAACCCATGGAGCAGGGCTCAGGGACAGCCAGGTGTGCCCTGAGCTCAGCCTGGGCTGTCCTGGCACAGCCCCAGCCCTGGAGCAGGGCTCAGGGACAGCCAGGCGTGCCCTGAGCTCAGCCCTGGAGCAGGGATTCCCAGGAGAGCACAGCCCTGCTCTGGGAATGGGGCGGGCTCAGCCTCCCTCCCCAAGGACAGGATGCCCCGGAGCTCCACGGGCAGCACCTACAGCCACAGGAGCCCAGACAGACGGACAGCCCAGGAGAATGAAATTCATGGAAAACGTCACATCCACCAGCATGAAGAAAAGTCTTTTGAGTCAGAAGATGAGAACTCAAGGGAGTTAAATTAACAACATAGCACAACATTTTACCAAGTAATAGCACTATATTTTTTCTTTTATGGAGCACTGCTCAGGGCAATATTTAATCTCTTGAGTTTAATGAACTTTTAAAACTACTCAATAAATACTCAAAGCCATGACAAGTACAATCATAAGATAAATTTAGTCCTACTCCAGTGGACTATATCACTTTTTGTTATTAAAAAATGTTAATTTTAATATACTAGGGGACTTCATTTCTATAAAAGAAGGTGTCAGGGTTCCTAAATTCATATCACAATGGTTAGTTTTCATTAAAGATGTTAAGTACGTTGTCATTTTTAATAAAAATACATGGTGAGCCCTTCTTCCTAGGCTAATAATAGAACTTTGGATAAATAGTCCTATCTATAAAATGTTCCAGCTCTCAGTAAGGCTTCCTTTAGTCACTGCAGAGGTTAAGATTTTGTGAAATTACTTGATGAATTGAATTCATGTAGCTAAAGAATTTGTGATGGACCTCAAAGTGAAGACCTAGCTAATTAATCCACATTAATGTATTACATTCATAATATAGCATTAGGCACATAATAGTAATGTATTTTATTGTGCATATAACACATTAGCATGCAATTAATATCCATGCTAGAGTAAACAACAAGACACGACATCTATAAAGGCACTAAAATAAAACAGAGCCACCCTCAGGGTAACATCACTCCCCAATAATGCTTGTAAGGTCTGTTATTGCTGTCCACCCACATCCAGAAAAAAATGGATTAAAATAACATAAAAACTGCAATGTGAAGTACTAAAACGGTGGGAAACATTAAAACTGAGGTTGTGAATGTAGGCTGTCAGTCATCTCTTAATTTAATTTTTATTTAGCTCTGTAGACAGTGTCTGCAGGCAGGTGTGCAAGCATGGCCCCCAATTCTCCGTCTACACCTCCTTGTACCAGGATGGAATATCACAAAAAATAGAACAAACACATAAGGAGGGTTTGGTCAGTGGCACAAAAGTATCAAAAAAATCAAAATTCACCATACCCAGGTCATCACACTGCCACAGCCACACACCCTGTTCCAGACAGGACAGCCAAGGACATCATTCCTGCTGCCTTCATCCATAAATATATCACTCCTCAAATGCCTTTAAATTGACTACAGCTTTGTATATATGCTCTCTGAGTTATCAGACATGAAGCACTAAGTAGTCTCCCCATTTATTTTTCATTACCTCCCTGAAAAATGGAGAAAATCAACTGCTACAATTCCTTTTGAAATACATTTCTGAAAATCTGGGTATTGATTTAACCTCTTTTATGCCACATTTCTTTCAATTCCCAGAAATGTGCCTTAGTAAAACATCCCTATTAGTCTGAAACAGCAGACAGGATGTACTTAGAGAGTTATGTAAGGATTCTCCTCATGAGAAGAAGCTCCACAGACGAAATAACCTTCTTCTTACTTTAACTTTGCACATATCAGAAACAATTACATATCATCTCTCCCTAAAATCAAGCTTAGGAGGCCCCCCACAAAAAAAGAAGATTTCTGTTCTATAGATTATATGTCTCACATCTAACTACAAACATCCACTGCCTTGCCTTCAGAAAGTTGTGTGGTGCCTCTCCAGCCAGCAGGAGGTGAATTTGTACTAAAGCATCCATGAGAAGCATTCCAGGTTACGGGGGCTCATTTCACTGCTTCCTCATTTTTTTTTCTCCGTCTGATAAAGAGCTTTGACCATTTTTACAGGACACAGGAGGTTGTCATTCTGGGCCACCACAGGGAATGCCAGAAGTGCCCATGCCCAATCAGCGACCATGGAAAAGCTGTCGGTGCTCCCAGCAGCGCTCTGCCAACAACCCAGAGGGGCCGGCACCGTCTTCATCACCTGCTATTGTCAGAGCTCATGAGCTTGCCAGGAGCCAAGGCCAAGCACTTACAATTCCCATTTTCCCTCAAATAAACCTCCTCTGTGCCTTATCCCACTTCCATGGAGTTGGTTCCTGCCTGCCTGTGAGAGCTGCTGGGGCAGAAATGCTTCCCGTGATGCGTGTTGTACCTTGGGCTGTCTTTGCAGCTCTTGGGGGATGTTTGCATTCATGAGATCAGATAACTCAAAGTTACAGAAAAAAACATAGGGTTTTTTCCTCTGAAAAAGGAAAGTAAAGAGCTCTCAAAGGCTGGAATCTCGTACTTGCACAACTAACAAGAAGTTCTTGGGGAGGGAAAAATTACAACAAGTCAGGGACTTTTTCACCTATCCACAAATCCTAGGTCTCAGAATAAAATCACAAGACTTTTCTAATAAACTTCTCTATTCCTTGTTATTTCCAGTATTTATATAGGTTCTTTCAAGAACAACATGCTGTGTATTTGCTAGTGTTCTTTTTAATGAATTTTTCTTCTTATGAGCAGCCCTATAGAATGAGATCGCCTTCAGCTCAGCTGCTGCAGCCGTGACACACATTATTACCGCCACACTCAACCAGATAAGTCTCATCTTATAAGGTTCTAACACCTTTGCCACTCAAAGCACAAGGTAATATGAACAAATGAGATCATAAAAAATGGTTCTGACAAATAACTAGTTAATTCATACATTATGTTCTGATAGCTGAAATTGCCTTCCCAGTTTTACAAAGATTTTAGGACTGGAAAAGAGAAATTGGGTGGCTGTGTTCCCTCTTCTCTGATCCCATTACTCACCAGGCAGAGCTGTCGCTAGGAAAGCTTAAACACTAAATATATTTACTATATTAGCCATACTGTACTAGACATTTCATTTATAGCTCAAAAGATGCACTTTCAAACTTGCCAATTATCTTTGAACATGTCACTCAAAATAATTGTGTGCATTCAGTGCAGTTTTCCAGTCCTTTCTTCTCTGTAGTACATGAGAAGGCTGCTGCTCATAGCTGATGATGCAGCTTTGTCAAAATGCAGCCAACACCACCAAAAGCAGAGCACAAGAGACAAGCTGACTTTTCTGCTGTACATGCTACAACTAAAGTGAAAGAAAAGAGACAGAAACTCAGACTAGCAAAGGACCCTGTTATCACTGCAATCATGGAGCAACTTTACATTGGAAAACTGTACCTGATTTGCCTTCAAACACAGGCCCAGCCAAACAGATGAAATCTTCAGCATTTTGCATTTCCTGCACTGAGTTACACAAACCCCTTTGTCTGGGGGCTGCAAGGATGATAACTCTGCAGATTCATCACTGGGAAAAACATCCCATCTTCAGGGTTTGCATTCACTCTGTTTCTGTTCCATATGTTGAGTTAATTTGGATTTCATCAGCCAGCCCCAGCCCACACACTGCCTCACACCTGAGCTACTTTGAAGAGTGGTTGCGAACAAAAAAAATAAAAATCTGTCTTTACCAACTAAAATCCATTTTTTTCCAATTTCAGATGGAGGTTTCCAGCCTCATAGGAGTAATGGGACACAACCACTGACATTATAATTCAATAAAGGGAAAAGAAATCATATCTGTCAGTCCATCTTTGGATCACAGGGCCTCTTTCTTGTTCCTCCTAGCTGACCTCTGCAACAAAGCTGTCAGCTTGGAAGAGCTTAATATCTTGAGAAGATAACCCCCTTAAATTTCTTCCCTGCCTCACTGACATTCTGTCAACTAGGAGAAAACCTGGCCCAAATTTAGGATCGCTGGGATTTCTTTCAGCTTGCTGAGCAGCCTGCCAACGCTGTGTGCATCTGCCCAGGGTAAACTCCCAAAGAGAGCCTGGATCCTGAAAACTGTCAGGAGTCCAAGAACTTCACTAATGCCTCTTAGCAGCACACTGCTTAGAAATTAGGAGAAAATTTTGGGCAGAGAAGGTTTAATTCTCCTTGGTCTTTTAAGCACGTAAATAATGCCGTACTAGAACACACAAATGCCAGCCCAGCTGCACCCTTCTGCCTCCAAACTTCACTGGCATATCCAGAAGAGCAGGAATTTCATTGTCCCTCCCCAGCTGGAGAGGCCTGCAGCCCTCCTGGACCAAAAGGGACATCTCCACCTGCAATGGGGATCCAGTTTCGTCCTGCCAGGGCTGAGCATCACCAACACTGACACAGGCTGGGAAGTGAGACGTAAACTAAGGAACCTGTCAATCTCCAAGGTGTTCCCTGGGCTCTTCAGGAGCATTTTCTGTTAAATTATAGAAGTGCATTTGCATGTCAGAGCACAACCTTGAAACCAGGTGCTAAAAATCTGCCTGTAAAAGAGCAGAGACAGAAGCACTATTTATTTCCTGCACAAGGACAGAAAATCTTGTCCCATGGGCAGTGAACAGATTCCAGCATTGTTCTGCTGTACCATGATGGGAAACAACTTCTGAGGAAAAACCCTCATTCTCATATTGTCGTAATACACAAGCACTACATGAAGTAGTTATTAAGGAATTCATTTAGGCTAAAAGCTGTTGCTACTACTAATTGTAACTAGTGTGTGAGAAACTCAGATTTTGGTTAATTAACATTTGGGCACTCAATTTAGCTAAAATCCAAGCTGAAGCTTTACTTTTCATGTTCTGACATTGCTAGCCTTCTTAAAGTCTTTGCCATCAAAATCATTCACAGTCTTAGGACCAGAATCAGTATTTCGTTATCTGCAGCTCATTTAACCAAATTTTCCACAAACATTTTCCAGTAAAACACAGCTTTTAACTTTTCCCCTCCCTGCCACCAGATGAGCAATTTTCAACCACCTTTTACATAGCTGGAATTTCAAGCACTGAGTGGGTCATAAAGAACCAGGAGTAAAAAAACTCCAGGGAAGAGACTGACAATCAGCTCAGAAGATGTTATTTATTAACTCATATCAAATTATATACATCAAGATATATAATTTGCAAGTTCAGTTGTAACAGTTGACACCTGCCCTTTGCTGTGTTAACAGTAAGGTACAAAACCCCTATCAGCCACCCTAATATTGGCACTTGGCAATTAGCATGTTTTCAAAATGCATCTAAATCTAAAATCTGATCAGATCTATTGCAGGAGTAGAACTTTAATTTAATCTGCCGGCTGTTGGTGCAATGAAGTATTATTGCTTGTCTTTGCTGTGCACAGACAACAATACAAAGGATTTTGGAGGGGAAGTTAGCAGAGGCTGCTGGATGTGCACTTTATTACCTTAAAATTTAACGTATTTCTGACAAGGTGCATGGAAATACCATACATTTTGTTGATCTTAGAACATCTGAGAAGCGTGACAGCCAGGCTCTGGCACTGGGCTTTGCACCCAGATCATTACATCTCTATGAAGGAATGTGGCATTAAAAACTTCAGCAAAGGAGTGGGATGAAGCAGAGACAACAATTATTAATGTATGAACAGCATCCACTCAACCATTGAGGCAGTAATAAAGGTATTAATTTGACTTCAAACATTAAAATATGTACAGTAAGATTTTTGAACAGTGCAGTGTGGCATAACCCTAATACAGTACGTTAAAATCATTCATTACAATGAATAAATAGCTTAATGAGATTTGAAACATCCAGCACTTTCTGTGTAAGCAGGTGATGAAGTGAAGCCTGATATCGGCACCAGTGAACATAAATTATGCAAAAGTAATACTTTTAATGTCATCTATTCACTGGCATTGTTGCTTTTGTTAAATATTCCAGTGCACATCCTTCTGGGACAATATCAAATTAATCTGTCCTGGAGTTTACAACAAATTCCCCTGCAACAGCCTGATTTACATAAAAGTAAACAAAATTTTAAAAGTGCACAGTCAGTGTAATTTCCTTCCCTTGGTTTCTTTTTGTAAGGAAGAGAATACATTCTACCAGGGCCAGAACATATCTTTGTTTTGTTGGTTTTTTTTATTGCTGGTGGTGTATTACTCCCTCAAAGTCAGCTGCCACATTAAACATGGAATGCCATGTTAAACTGCAGGGGTATAAGATGAACTGCTGGAGAACTTTTTTACCCTCTATTAATTTAAACAACTTATTAACAAATCAAGCCATTTTATTTAAATTACGCGCCTAACCATGTAATTAGTTAAGTAAAACCACTTAAAGCACATTTTTCTTCCCATTTTAAACCGTGATGGTGGAGCTGTTCCATGCTAAAGCAGAAAGAAAAGCAATTACCACAACAATGATTTTTTAAAAGGCTGGTACACAGGTTCTGTGCAGCACAGACAGGGCTGTGGGTTTTGTTTAATGATCACTTATTTCTTTACTGTGTACAGACACAGCTCGGAGTTTTGGATTAATTTCAATAAATATAAAATCTTTATTCTAACTGTTCCAAAGCACTTGTTATTTACATTTGGAAGTGCAGGATTACTCATGCATGGCTGTCTGTCAATTAATCCAATATCACCCTGTGGATTTTCCCATTTGTAATTGGAAAAATAGAGCTTTCCTGGCTCTCTGCAGAAACAACAGCCACTTAACTACAGGTGGTGCTCGCAGCGGCAGTGCACACATTTCTTCTATGTTTATATAGAAAATAAACCTCTGTTTCCTCCAGAGACAGTAAAGCATTTTGAGGGGTTATTCTCCTGTCTCTAGTATTAGTGAGGTTTTATCAATGACAGAAGGCAGAATAGCAGCAATGGGTGAAGGAGATGAACAATCTTCTCAGCATGGCATGGTTTAACCCCAGCCAGAGCTCAGCCTCCCCTAGTGGGATGGGGGACAGAATCCAAGGAGTAACGGTGAGAAAATTTGTGGGTTGAGATAAAAACCCTTCCCAGTGGTGCCTGAGAGTCACTGACCCCCTCTGCTGACTCCTCACAAGTTGCAGAAGCAGAGGGAAAGTGACCCAGAGCAGAGCGCTCAGCCAGGTCACCCCGCGGGAGAGGGTGGCGGGGGATCTGCTGGCAGTCACACAGCCAGGCTGCATGAAATCAAATGGAAAAGCTGATGGATTACTGTGAACACCGGCTCCCAGAACTCCTACATATTCAATGCAAAAGAGAAGGAATAAAGATTAACCAAGTGTATATTCCCCACGGTGTCCCAGAGAACTTGGGTTTTTACCAAGTTCAAAATCCAGCAAGTTTTATTATGGCGCACCTATTCACCAGCTACAAAGTGGCCTGGAAAAACTTAGTGTGCCTTTCCAGTCACCCATGATTACTCTCCCAAGCCTCTTGGATTCTTAAGGTATTTACAGTCAATTATTTACATCCCTTCTTGAGTGATTTCCTAGAAAAGATTCACACAAACATCTTAAATTACATATCTTCCAGGGACTTTCAGTTTTATGAAATGCCATTACACTCACCAGTCACAGTGCTACAAGGGCACCAACAATCATCCAAATTCGAGGGGTTTTGCACTCAAAAGTAAAATACAACAGCTCTGACTGTCTGACTCAAGTGGAGAGCTGTCCTTGCCCAACAGCAGGTGGGGGATTCACTTTTGAGGCACACACTGCAAGATAACATTGCACGCTCCAAAAAACCAAATGCACCATTTAATGCACAAATTCATATGGAGGAAAGGAAAAAAAAAAACTTACTCAAAAAGTATGACTCAGCACTAGACACTTCATTCCAGAAAGGTAATTTTGGGGGGAGATAAACCCACAGAGTCCAACCCTGCTGCAGAATAAATAGCTGTTTACTTCCATTCAGTGGAAGAGTAATCTCAACTGCACCACAACAGCATTAACATCACCTAATTACTCATCAAATGCAGGAGCAAAGCTTGCTGACCCAGCCAACATCTTTCTTTTTCCTTGATGCTCAGTGTGTCCATATCTCTGCAGCACACGGCAAGACACAAAGGTGGCACAGCAACTGTCACAACAGGGGCCATGGGCTCGTGTTTGCAGAACACATCCCAACCTGATTACACGCTTCAGTGGCTATCACTTCTCAAAATTCAATAGAAATTAATTTCTCAACAATGAGGGCAATTAAAAGGTCTGCATACTATAAAGTAAGAATACCTGCTGACACACCAGCTATGCCAATAAAGCTGTAAACAAAGCTGGAACGCAGGGCTGTTAAAAGCAAGACATCAAACTTCCATGCACTGATTATGGGCCTGTTAATGCAGTTAATGAAACAGTTACTGGTTTAATACAGTATTAACTCCAGCACAGCTTGTGGTACAGTAAGTTACATGTAGCAACTAAATTTTGTTCTCTAATTAAAGGACTTAATGTGAAGTAAAAAAATAAAGTCTTCATTATATTTGTGGTAAAACATCATTGTTAAAAGGTTCCAAACAATCAATGCAACCAGCAGCTCTGGAGCTTATTGGAGGCCTTGTTTTCACCACTCAATATTGAGTTGCTTCAACCTCCAGCCATGCTTGAAATCTGAGCAAAGAAATAATGGTCATCAAAAAAATATTCTGATGACTCACAGGACCAACTACACTGTCTGTGAAGCAGCAATTTTCTGAGAGCAAGGTCAAGTAAACAGGGGTTGTCCAAAATACTTCAGGAAATTCAGAAATGCCATAATGATGCCAACAAAAATGGCATGAGAAGCTTTCCCTTCAGCTAACTTTAATCCAAATTAAACAGTTATTCTTTTAGACCTCAGTGGCCAAAATTAGACAGCAAAAGAAAAGTTTTGTTGAAAGTGGGCTGGGACACAGCTCTTGGTTGACCATCAAAATGAGCTTCTTGTTGGTGACAAATTCCCAGTGCCTTAACCACATCTGTAAGTGAAATTTCTACTCCAAATCAGCAGTGCCTGGCTACTCTAACCCCCTGGCAGGTGTAATAAATACACATACCTGTATTTAAATACAGAGCACACAGCCATTTCCACAAAGGTGGTAGATCTTCCCTTCCTTGAAAAACCTCCCCAAACTCCTGAGTGCTCATGCTGAACATCTCTTGGTTATGACATATTTCCTCAGTAGCTGCCTGAAGAAAGCTCCCACTACAAGATGACAAAAACAAAGGAAGGATGACAAAGCGCCTCTCCTTACCCCAACAGCTGGCTTTAACTAATTTTCAGTTATTGAACAAACTCGTGCAGGTGTGGAGTGTTTGTAGGGAACTCGGTGGCACGCAGATAAATGAGAACAGCAGCTTCCTGCAGCTCACAATCAGGCAGAGGAGCGTCGGTGCCGGCTGCCACCGCGACCGTCACAACAGAAGCCACGGGGTGTCATCAGAATTCAGGTGCAGTTCACATTTCCCTCCCATAATCGCTCTGTTCAGTGCTTTTCCAGATATCTGAGCTGCTGCTCCAGCAGCCCACAGTCTGGATTTGTCAGCCACAGTCTGGTTCTGGCCACACATTCCAGCTTTAAATCAGAAGAAACTGTATGTCAGATCCAAATTATGATTTGGGAGGAAATAACCACGTTTAGTCATTTTCTTTGAGACCTGATAAAGCAATGCTGAGCTCAAGCAGGTTCCTGCCACAGTCTGTCACATTTGATCCACAGTCTCGATGCCCAACTCTTTATTCTTCAGTGGAGTTAACCCACAAGTTGGTAACGGTATTACAGCAGAGGAGGGAAATTCTGGTCACATATGAGAACTTCTCAGACCCAAAGACCACCCTGGGAAGTTTCAGGAAATAGGAGGCTCAAAATCCATACATGTTTTTTGCAAGTAGCTCCTCAACTTATGTAAGAAATCAGGCCATTGACATTTCACCTTCTTGTTGCAAAGGGTCATAAAAAGATTTCTCCACTCTCTAGTACCAACACGTGCTTTGAGATGTCGAAGCAGGAGAAGCTGTGCATCAGATGCTCTCCTGCCACACACCTGGCTCAGGCTCCATGGCCATCCAGCCCCCTGCCCCATTCCTGTCACAAAGTCACTCCCCCGAGAGGCAGGAGCCTTTATTCACCAGCTCCCACTCTGCAAACACACACTTAAACAATAATCAGGTTTGTAAGTCCTGATGCTTAGACTTGTGGCTTCTGTCAGTCTGAGTAAGGCAACAACCTCCAGGCTCTCAGGCCACACTGGAGACCTCAGCAAACAAGAATTGCTTCTAACAATATGCAAGAGAACAGTAAAATTTTAAGAAATAGTCCTGATAGGAATAGCAGAGTCCTCTGAATAATGAAGTGATGCCAGCTGATAGCAATCATTCTATTCCAGAAAAATTACTTTACAATTTAAATACCATGAATACTCTCTGCCCACAAAGGACATTGCTCACCTGCTTTTTCTGTTCATTTCATCCATCAGCTTTTCAATTTTTTTTACTGAAACACAGACAACTAATTAAGTGCTAATATCACAAGGAAGGACTGGGCAAGACCAAAAGTCTACCTCAATATTGCCTCAGAGAAAAAGACCTCTTCAGGTGATCAAATTATGTGAAAACTTAAAAGAGAACTTCATATAAATTAAGAAGTATGTTGCCATTACAGAACAGAGAGCAGCCCTGGGAGTAGATTTAGCTGCTGGTGAAATCACAGCATTGCTGTGACAAGACAATACACTGAAATCAATCATTTCCATATTTTGCATTGCAGAACCTACACATGAAATGCTGAAATATTATTTTAACACTAGTTAAAAACATCATTTCCTCTGGTCAGGGAAGGGGGAGTTTTGGGTTCCTTTTTTGTCAGGTTTTGCCTGCTGCATCAATGCTCCCGTGTCAAACAAGGCATAAGATTTTAAAGATTTTCCCTTCTAGTAAAAGACTTTTCCTCTTATGCCCACCTATAACCCCTGCAGGTCCTTTATTAGTTTTGACACTTCTACTTCTTGCCAGAAAAATCTGTACCAGGGTAGTGAAGCTGCTCAGCTGGTTGAAAAGTTCCCAGGAAGTCAGTCACAGAGAAACAAGGGGCACTCAAGCTTTGTTTCCTTAGAACAGGCTGAAAAGTTCTCAATGCAGCACTGCCTACTCAGAACTGCCAGACTACAAAGAAAATACAACTTTAATTATTTATTTTACAGAGTATGTCTAGGTTAGCCAATGAACATGAGCTTTAAAATAATTTCCTTTTCTCTTCAGTATTTACTGACCCCATCTGTGTGTGAATTAACTAAAGTTCTCTTCTCAAGACCCAACCTGACCTAAGATATGCTGGTAACCTGGGGCAGGAGGAGAGCTAAATCCATTTGGTTTTTATTTTTAATTAAACTTCCCTTATTTCCATCGTTCCTCCTTCTCAATGTGATATAGACAAATCCATTTTTCTCTGCTTGTTACTAAGTCAGAATAGATGCTTCATTAAAAAAACCCATATGAACTGGTGTGGTTCTTGGGGCAGGGGGGAGACAGCAGCAGGTTCTCCACCTGTTTTTTCTAGTACCAAAACCCAGAAAAATAACCTGAAACAGAGCGGTGCCCACTCCATTTGCAGGCACAAACTCTTAAATTGCCCCCACAGCCCAGCCTTACATACTTGGCCATTTTGCACAAACTCAATTAAATGCTCCAGCGCTTTTCAATATTTTCCCACTTGTCAATATAAGGAGATGTGTGCACACAAAAACCTCTGCCTTTTAAGCAGCCTTTTTATCTACTCCCATTACTTCAGTGGCAGTGCTGTGTTTTGTGACCTAACAGCACAATGCTACAATTAATGGCAATGATGAGCCCCACACTGCATTCTCACATTCTGATGTTTTAAGGCTGGGTTTAGATTGGAATCCCACAGATTTCTCCCCCACTCTGAACAGGGAATGATCCCTCTGGGGACTTTTCATCTCAGATTTTTCCAAGAGGCTCATAACATCAAAATTACAACATCTCAAATCCAAAATTTAGTTTAGACTGTGCCATGCCAACATTCTCCCTTCCTTACCAGAGCTAGTTCATAAACACCAAGTGATATCTGACTTGAGGTCTCTGACATTTCCCCCTCTGCCTTGCATTTGTTAAAAGACAGATCTCTTCTGACACGACTTCTTCAGTTTTGTTTTTCTTCCTTTTTTTTTTTTTTTTCCCCTGAATTATTAAGTAAAATCTCTGCTATGGGCCCCACTCTATGCTTCATGCAAACACAACTATTTGCACAATGCTCGAAAACTCCTTCAGAAATGAGAAACATAAACCAAAAAGGAACTAGGTCTACACACTGAGATTATTAAGGAAACACTTGTGTTTAAAGCACCTGAATCCCCAGTTTGCTGCTGTACTGTAACACAAGGCTCACTGCTTTCCCTCTGCCTACCACGCAGTCGGCTGTGTGAGTACCATGGGGACTAAAGTAAATTCTTTGTTATGTCTGCACAAAGTAGTAAATGAAGCATGCAGCTCAAACCTCTCCTGCAGCGGCCAGATCCTCAGTGCTTTTCCTTTTGGAGTGGGAGATTTAATGCTATTTTCTTTTCCATATGCTTCATCTTCCAGCTTTAGCATAAAAAGGAAAGGGAAAATCTAAAGGCTTCGTTTCACACTAACTGCTCCCTTCAGATTCTGAGACATGTCTTGATGAAAGCTCAGTTGTGATGGAGAAAAATCAAAAGACAAAGAAATTTCACCCCATGAGATGGTAGTTAAAAGGGCGGGAAAAAAGACCTTAGGAAAAAAGTTCCTTATTGAGTAATTAGCCATAATCTTAGATAAGACAACAGATCAAAGAAGTTCTCTTAAAAGAGATGCTGTGGGAAAGAGAGAGGCTTTTGCAAGGGTTTACAAATAACGCTAAAAAAATTAAAAAGCAGAAACACTGGCAAACTTTTCCACCAAAATTAAAGCTAATCATGCAGTTGTGTCTGCTCCATTTCAAAATGCAAAATGGTACGGGATAACTCCAGAGGAAAAGGAGCTCTTCCCTCTCTCCCCAAACACCAGGCCCAAGGAGGGCTCTGCTGTGCCAGGATTCCCAGCGCTCTCTGGGGACCTGCATGTCCAGGCTGACCCAAGCAGCTGGAGCAGAGGACTTCCATGGCCCAGAGCTGGTCCCCACATGCTGCTCCTCAGCTTCAACTTCCCAGCACTTTTCTTTGCCCTCTCCCTCTGCTGACTTTTGCCACCACGTTAAAACAGGCAAGACTTGAAATCCTAGATAATTAAGAATTGTATATTCCCCCCATTATTGCACGGCCACTAATTTAGAAGGAATCAAATTACTGGTTTGGTAAATATACCTCTGATCTCCACTGTCCTAAGACCTGAGCCCATGTTACAAACCTGATTTCCACAAATGCCATCTATGGACTACCAGGATGCTCCCATGGTCACCTATCAGTTCTAAACAAACTCTGGAAAACTTGGAATCAGCTGTGCATAAACCCGTTGCCCTGAATAAAACATTAAGGGGGAAAAAAAAAAATCAAAAGAAAAAAAACACACCCTAAACTTGACATCCTTTTTATCTACATCCCTCCTTGGATGCATTGCTACTACATCTGAGTAATTCCCCAGTCCCAAAATAGTCACGGTCGATTCATGAGCTAACACTTACCAACTTGCCAGATGCTTTACCTCAGATGACAAGTTTTGTTTTATATATGCAATGAAGACTTAAATCAAAACCCAACTATAAATATTTTGATGAGACATTTTTTTGTCACATTGTGAAAACCTAATTAAAGGGCTCATTACATGTGTGAGTGAGTGCTGTCTAAATAAAGCTGGTGCTTGCCCTGGGCTTGTTACAAACCCAAGCTAGAGCATCCACCCCTCTTCCCAAACCCAGACAGGGCTCATCTACCTCTCCAGAGGCTGGGCTGGAGTGTCCCTGATGGGTCTGGAATGGTTTTCCTTGACAAGGAGTTTGCTCAGCCCACTGGATTAGGGGCAGCAAGGTCTTCAGTCAGTGGTGAAACAAACACAGGCTCCACACGCAGTGGAAGAGATGGGGACACAGTGAGGAATTCAGCAAAATCACCTTTCCCACAAAAAAATTAACTGGGCTTTTGAGCCAGATTATTGGCAGATTGTTCTAACTCTTTACAGTCTTTTTATGATGTAATTTTGTGATACTCTCAAGCATACAAAAACATTTCAGACACAAGAAATAGACACATGCACTCACTCAGATGGCAGTGGGTTTCTCCCTAAAATAAATGTTTCTTAAAAAGCACTTCGCCAGCCATGAAAACAAAATATTACAGCTGTAATTTGTTTCTTCCCCTTTTTCTTTTTATTACAGATTTTTAAATCCTAACCTCAAAAGACTATAAGCAAAACTATTATGTTTGAGTTTAAGGACACACCTGACCTCTTTTATAAAGGTTCTGCCCCTTTACACAGGGTGCTATTAAGTATCCAGAGGTGATTTGGAGTTTATGGCCAGGAGTCACAGCCTGACCTTCTGGGCATCTGTTCAGAGTCCCTCACCAGCCCTGACATCCCTGAGTGCCCTTCTCTGTACAAAAGCACCGTGACAAGCACTGACCCAGGCCACAGATCAGTCCATGCTCTCAAGTATCAAAGCCGGAAAGATGAATTTTGGAACATTTTTCCTTCCCATAGATCTTGATACACATTTTATATTTTGTAGCTCTATTACATGACTACTTTCAGCTGTTATTGAAATGCTTCCACCTCTGGAAGATTTTCATCAATACTGTTTAGAGCAAATTAATTACCTTAATGTTAAAAAGAGGAAATACAATGCAAGTTATGAAACAAGAACTCTTCGATCCGTATAATTAAATGGAATTAGGAATCCTAGGTCTGCTGCCTCAGTCTAACTCCTGGAGCACTGGAAAAGGATGAGCCAGGCCATGGACCAACAGGACCAAAGCAGCCTTAGGTCATTCCTTAACAACATAGCACATCTTGGTGGATGCAAGACAGGATTGTGCCAGTGACTGGGTGTCTAAAGCCTAAAAACAGAAACAAACATCTACATGGAATTTGTAATAAAACAGGCTTCACGCTACAGGAATATATCTCCACATTTTTTGAAGGTTTAACTCTCACAAGTTTTATTGAAGGAGGTGAGTCAGGACTCAGCAGTTATCACTTGACACATCTTGTAGCTTTTAATTGACCATATCTGACCTGAAGTTTAGATTTTCTAAGCTAAAAAATTCATGGCAAAAAATGACTTGGCCAGTTGGAGTGCAAATATTCTGTGGTGCATCAGAGTATCTTGTTCACACAACAGGCACAGGGCAGGTTTCTCTTCAGAGTTCCATACCTAGGAATATCAGGCTTTGTGTTTTGGGCTTCGGTTGTTTTGTGCTCTTAGCATCCAAGCTGTGCACTTCTTCCAAGTGATGCACTAATAACATTATTGCTCTTTAATGGCACTTTTTTATTATATAATTAAGCCAGAAGCCTCACAGCCATGGAAAATATATGTTCACTGGCATTTAATTGCTTTATCATCATGACTATAATCACAAATGAGGACCTTCCAGAACTGAGAGCCAAGAGAGGCCTTTACTCACTCGGTTCTACCTGCCACCATAATAAACACTCCCTGGAAACCTCCCCTGTGCTGTATTTTAAAGGATTACGTAGCCAAGAGCCTTATTTATGCATTTTGAGTGGGTGGTTGCTTTTGTACAAAAGCGTTTCCATTTCTCAGGATCAAGTGTGCCATGCAGAGAATGAGCAAATGCAAAGGTGGGTTCTCCCACACAGCTGCTCATGGCACAGCCTGGAGGGAAGCTGGGACACTCCAGCTGCCACAGGAATGGTGTCACCTGTGCTACAAGGGTTTGTGCACCTTCCCAGCACAGAGGGGGTCTCCCTGGAACACTGCTCCCATCCCACATCCCATCCCAGGAGCAAAGTCTGTGCAAGAGTCGGGGGATATTCCTATCTCAGCAGAAATACTGCATGCAGAAAAAACAAAATCACCTGCAACACTTATTTCCATAGAGAAAACAAAGCCCCTAAAAAAACCAACAAGAACCCCCAAACAAAACAAACTAACCCCTTCACAATAATGCCCTGAAAGAGACAGGATTACTTTTAAATTATGTATGGCTTGCTTTAATAGTAACAAACCTGTTTCCATTCAAATCCATAATGTTAAAGAGCTCCGTTCTTGGGGTTAGATCCTATTTTACAAAGCTTTTGAGTATCAACTTGTCCTGGATGAGAAAACTGGGAGAACTCTTTTCAAGGCTATTTGAAGGTAAAAATTATTTTGCATGAAAGCAACAATTAATTAGCACTCAGCAAGGTTCCCTCTACTCTATGCGGTGAAGTAAAAGCAGGTCACTTCTGCAGCCCCTCACACCTGTTACAGGTCACAGATCCTTACCTGAACACAGTATCTTATTTGCTGTTTCAGCACCTCAAGGTGAAAACCAATTTTCCTTCCAAATATAATAGCAATTAAATTTTTTTTTAGCATAACTATATCAAGGGATGGAATCTGAGATGCTTCTGTTTGAGAGCGGAAAAAATGAAATCACTGCTTACATTTTTAAAAAACTAAGTCTTTGTGCTCCAGACTCCAAGCAAGCTTTTGTTCCTCTTCACATCCTTTCCAATTTAACAGGAGGGCCATCACATCCACCTTCTTTAAGCTCTTGCCTAAAGATGAATTCTTCTCTGTCTTTGCTGACTGAGACAGGGGGAAATCTCCATCTGATTAGTTAGGATGGCTGGCAGCTTTAAATTATTTGTATATCAGTATTGATGCCGCTCCACATTTAGTGTAAATGCAATTATCATTAGGGCACTCAGAGCTATCAACTGAGAGTACTTTGAGGAATGTCAATGCCTAAGCAGAAATAAATGCATGCACATGCACACAGATGGACTTTGGAATAAATTCTTCGGCTCTCTTCCTCTTTGCCCACTGAATTTCTCCTTTAGGATCTCTACTCTCATTTTCTCACACTTCTTACAATAAAAGCTACTTGAGAAAAGCAAGCTGTGGGGTGAAAAAAAAGTCATCTCCCACCCACCCTGGAGCTGTGATAGTTCTCATGAAGTTAAAAGGATGCTCTGCTAGAATGCCAGGCAAGGCTCCAGCCCCATTCCCACCAACATCCAAGAACTCAGTCTAGGCCATTCCCAGGGTGTAACTGCACTGCACAGGCCTTGCAAGGCTGATGGAGGAAAAGGCCTGGAAAGGAGAATTGGAACTCTTGGGAGGCTGCCCCTCAGGCAAGACACAACAGCCAGGCTGCTCCAGCCACAGCCCCAGCTTGGGTAAGAGCAGAGCGAAGATCCAGGGCCAGGACATCAAGGCATGATATGAAAAAAAAAAACCACAACAAAACACCACAAAAAACAAACCAAAACAAAAATCCAAGTGTAGGACATTGGCCTACCACATGTTCTGATGCGATTTTGTGCAAGTCTCAATTAAGACTCATCTCAGTCCGAGCTCGGAGAGCACAAACAGCACTCAGGGCATTCCTCCCTGTCCCTGCTGACCAAGGGGAGCTCACCAAACCAACACTGCCTCCGTGTCACATTTCTCATGGCAGTGCCACAGGAAATCAATCCCTCAGCCTGGAAAATGGGGCAGGAGGAGGTCCAGCTCCCCATGGAGCTGGGAGGCCAGGAAATCAGAGATGGACAGGCTGCAGGGCCTGGGGTGGATCACTAAAGGAGGTCAGTGGGCCAGCCCTCCCTGGAGCACAGAGGCACTGCCAAGTTCCTTCCTATAAAAGAGATCTCTTCCAAAGAAACAGATCAGCAAAGGCTAAAACTGCATCCCACAAGCTGGATTCCCAGTGCTTGATTAACCTGGATGAAATTGAAAACAACCAAACACCAACAAAACAGAGTAACCAAACCAAAACAAAGACTTTAAGCCTCCTTACTTTGTTCTAACACTTTACTCAGGGAAATGACAGCAGGCTGCAAACAGAAGATGATTTCCAGCTACAAGGGAAAAAAAGCCATCCTGAAAAGCAAGAATTTAATAAAGCTACTAGAGCTTTTTTCACTGCACTATTAGTTAAGATTTTTGAATACATAAATGAGAATTATTTGACTGACGGCCTCTTTATCAATGGTATAATCAGCTTTCTACTGTTGGAGTAAGACATTTATTTCTACAGTAGCAACATTTATTTTAGCTGTAGAAATATAACCCTATTTATTTCCAATATGCAAAAGTAACCCTTGGTAGTATAAACTAATTTAAAGAGAAAGGCGATTTCTTATCTGCAGAAAGCAGCAACAACACCAGCAAAGGACAATGGTCTGCATTTTTATTAATGCAAACATTAACCTTCTATTGCCACACTTGGATTTCTAGCCTCAGAACAATATCATCTACAATGGAACTAAATTTATGGTAATCTAATTTTATCATACATTATTTAACTATCGGGACATTTATCTATTAATCTCTTCTTTTACCTCCCTAGTGTTAATATTCTCAGCCTGCTTACAACTTCCAAGGGCAAGTCTGCTTCATCACCAGCTGTCATCATTAAAAAAATCATTTCTTGTATTTATAAAGCAAATGTAAAGTACTAAGCCATGTCACAAAAGCTCGACAGAGAACATACTTCTGCATACAGTCATGTGCTGATTCCTACTTGACTGAACACCATCGTATTTTTAGGTTCTATAATTAATAGCTAACAGCTTTAAAAGTATCACTAAATATTCATTATTAGAGGAAAAAAACTGAGAAGGTCTAATCCATTTTAAACGTCTCTGACAACTGCCATTAAAGCGTCCTTGTGCAGCCTGTCACAGATATTTATATTCAGGCAGCGCTGAGACGGATCGTAGGAGTCCACATCCTGTGTTGTTCTTCCTCTGTTAAGTGTGAGTAAAGTAAGTGCCAAACACTATAAAAACATCTTACACATTTAATTGCTCCCAAACACCACTTCTCTAGTTCCACAGAGTGACAGGGGGCACCTTCTGCAATGGTTTGAGCTGACTCCCAAAGATCATTTCATCCCACCCCCGGCCATGGGCAGGGACACCTTCCACCACCCCAGGGTGCTCCAAGCCCCATCCAGCCTGGCCTTGGACACTGCCAGGGAGGCAGAGCCATCACCTCTGGGTCATACCTGGTGCCAGGGCCTCACCACTCACAGCAAAGTCTCCTCCTTACCCCTGGTGTGTGAAGGACATGAGTGCCAACCCCTTAGGCTGGATCAGGTTTTTACTGCTGCCCACGGGGCCATGGGGAGGAGTGCAGAGACAACAGGGCAACACAGAGCCACCACTCCACTCACTGCTGCTCCACCACAAGGGACCCCTTCCCTCAGCTCAGAGCTCACTCCATCAGGAGCCTGAAGCTCCCACAGCTGATTCTCCTAAAGGTCTAAAGACACTGCAAATGTCAGTCCTGCCCCTTAACAAGGAAGCCCATGCTTGCACTTTCATAACAATTAATACTTCTCTCCTGTTGCTTAATATAGGTTTCAAAAGCCAAGGGTTTAAAAGTTCACTTTACAATTGACTGAGACGCTGTTTGGATCCAATAATAAGCTTTGCTTAACCTTGAAATTGGCCACTTTCAAGTCTGATGAAAAAGCATTATATAAAAGCAACACATCATCTCTTTTTGGTACATATATTTTTCAAGGATTATATTTTAATTTTATTCCTTTCTCATTAAATCATTTGGAAGTCATACTATGAAACTCAGAATGGGAATAGCTCCCATGAATGCAGGAGGCCCAGGGTCCTGGTACAAGCAGTTCAAGCAGCACCAAGAGCTCTTAAAATCAGCATGTCTTCAGAAAGCCAAACTGCAATTTTTCAGACTGAAATGCACGACTGGCAGTAATCCATAATCCTGACACAGTGTCATGGGTGCCAAAGGGCCTCCAGTGAGTGCTGCCTTGGCATTTTTAAAGATGTTTTATGAGCTCAAGACCTCAGAATTAAGGATCTTTACTTCACAAGCAGCCCGCCATCTACTAATACTATAGTAAAACCAAGCCAAAGGAAAACAACCAGTCAAGCACAGAACAAAAGATCCCTAACCCATAAGTAAAGTCTCTTTATCCCCAAATCCTCCTCTTTGAGTGTCTGAGTGTTAAAAGCTAAGAGCTTTCAGCTTCAAGCCCATTACCATTTGCTCTTTTTTTATCTGCAACAAATTGCTTTTGTTGCAAATCAGCATTGGAAAGAGTAGGACAAACAGATGAGCTTACCACATCTACAGCTGATTCCTCACAAATGACCAGGTTTCCATTAAGGAGACTGTAGAATTAAGCAATAAGGAGATATTTACAGGCCCAGCAAAAGATGGACTGTTTTATAGTGAATTAGGGCCCAAATCAATTTCCTAATTGCCAGACCACAGTGTTTACCAACCTGACTCCAGAATTACTTAATTCCCTGCTCCAAATAAAAACATTTAACAGCCTATTGGTTATTTAAATAAGTTGATGCAGCTCCATTTAGCATAAGGACATGATTTTTTGTTTATTTTCAAAGAATATGGAGGCATGGTCTCCTTTCACACAGCTATCTTTGTCACTGCCCTTCAGTCAATAAAGCAAAGAGTAAAGCAAAAGGGCAAGGCTGGAGCAGCCTAGCCAAGGTTCTTCTTTTCCAAATGCTGCCATAAAAATCAAACATTGGTTTTTAAATAGAGTTTATGCTGTGATCCTGAATGGAGAAATAGAGAGCTGGTTTCTGTTAATTTCATTAACATTTCACAAGAATTGTGCTCTGGCAAAATTTCTCCAAGTAAATTATGTAGATGATTTTTTAAATAAGGTTACAGACACAAAAATAAGAAAAATAGTGGACCATATCACGTTGCCTCCCAGACAGAAAATTCCCAGAGTGGTTTACAGACACCTTATGCATCTTTTTTCAAGCTTTGCAACCTCAGTATTTAAAAGAGATTAAAATCTCATCATAGGAGCTAAGCAAGCGAGTGAGACTGAAGTAGATCAATACTTCTCCCAACACCCCCTGAAGGAAAAGCAATGTCACAGCTTGTACCAGCCCTGCTGTGCCTGTAGCAGATGCAGGACACCCCAAAACCCACAGAGCACCAGGAACACCCCCAGCAGGGAGGGCTCCCAAAGCCCTTGGGCACCTCAGCACACCGGGAGGATCCGGGGAGATGAGGAAGAGTTTGGGTGAGCTCACAGACAGGGACACTGGTGCCCTGGCAGCTGCCAGCAGGAAGGCATCTCTGCAAACACAAGGTCAGGGTGACACACTGGAAGCCTGGGGACAGCTCTGCACCACTGAACTCATGGCAACAGCCCAGCTGAGGCATCACCTGCCCCTCCTTCTCCCAGCCAGCTCTGACTCTCCCAGATGAGAGTGACCATGTCCAACCTGCAGTCATACAAAGCTTCAGGAGCTTTTCCCCAACAGCACAGATGTCCACAATCAAAATCCTGGTCATTTTTGTCATGACACTGCTCACACAGAAGATGCACACGTCTGCAATCCACATTCTCACTGTCTGCATTAACCACGAATCTCAACCTTGCAGACAACCTCAGAGCACCACAGGAAGGATATGCACAGAAGGGTGGAGAGCAGACCCTTCTTGGCTTATCCAGCAGGCAGCAACAACCCCAAACCTGTGGAATAGCTTTGCTTTGGCCACCACCTGCCCTGCTGAGCAGCAGTGCCAGGAGATGACCTCCAGGTGCCACACAACCTGAGTCACTCTGTGATCCCAGATCCCAGCAGGGCTGCAGATCCTTGCAAAAGGAGCACAGCTGCTCAGGGCTCCTGGGGGACAGTTATTTCCCCATCTATGCTTGATTTTCCCAGACCTTCCAAAGCAAGACACAGCACACAAAAACCAGGAGTGCTAAAAAAGCTGTAACTCACAATCCCGTTCTTGGTAAGTGTTCTCTCAACTCCAGGTATCAAAACCTCCAAGAAACCTTGGTTGATGTTTCTGTAGCTCACTGGCTAGTGACAGAAAAGACTGAATCTTACTGTAAGCTGATTGTACCAATTAGCTATCCATATTCAAAGCTGAAACCTAACAAAGAAATGCACTCATTCCAGCTTTGGCTCCTTTTCTTATGCCTTCCCTCTGCTGGTATCCATGAGATCTCACAGCTGCATCAGAGTTCCTTCAGTCCAGAGATAATAATACACCATCCTGGGGGCTTGCTCTGTGCTCGCCAATCACACCCTAGGGTGCTATTTCAACACAACCCTCTGTGAATTATTGTTACTTAATATCAGCATGCTGAACCTGGAGCAAACTGATTAAAATTCCATGTGTGTCACTGCCATTAGGCCATCATTACCACCCTCCCTCCCACTGAGGTTAAGTGCCTGTCCTGCTCTACCTCAGGATCCTTCTAACATCCCATAATGATTCAGGCTGGGACATCACACAGCACGTTAATTTGGAAATGAAGGGAAAAGCTTTCAAAAGCAAGAATAACAAAGAATTAACAAAAAATTACAGACTAAGAGTAAGATGAGTGAGTGAGAAGTACTGGTCCCAGAACAGAATTTATGAGTAGTCCAGCAGCTGGCATGTGAAGTTTTCTGCCCATAAGGATTTTTACTGTCCTAGCTACTAATAAAACTAGAGAAATTGGAGGTAAGCAAGAATAATTGGGCCAAATGAACCTTTGCACACCAGTACAGGATGGATTTCAACTATTTAAAGGGAAAAAAAAAATTCCAACATACAACAGCAATACCTTTTACCTTGACTTCCGAGCACAGTTTAATAAAAATTTAACTTCTCAGTATTCTAATTAACATACAGAAGAAAAACTTCAACTGTTCTCTATTCAGGGCTACATAGGAACTTCAAATACGAAGAAAGCTCAAAATCTTGAGTAACTGATAATTCCGCCAGTGAGAAGGTGGAATTACACACAGTAAAATTGCATTTGACATTAAATTTACTCACCAACTGTCAAACTTATTGATCACAAACTGAGATGCCAACTTGGAAACGCCCTCTCCTCCACCATAGCTATTCCTGAAGAACATGCTTAGATGCTTATTTGTCTTTAAGGAAATGCCAGTGGTACTCAGATACTGGAAATGCCTGCAATTGAAGCTTCCTAACAAACTCCCACAAGTGACAGCAAGTTGTGGATCCTTACCTTACACAATGCCTGCTCCTCACTCACCTTAAACCTCTGATAACCTTCTCTCAACGCTTTCATCAAACCTGTGGGTTTGACCCCAAATCAGTTCACATATTTAACATGCAAACTACACACCTGGGTCACCTCGGGGGATGGAAATTGTCTGACAAGCTTTATGTCATTTACAACATTTTAAGAAGGATGCAGCTATGTGCGACAGGGCATTCGAGATGAGAGAAGGCAGCATTCAGCTACACAGTCATTCTGTCTGTGTTGATGTCTGGCTAAAACCTCATCCTGGATAAAAAAAAGGCAAAAATTTTAATATCCAACTCCTAATCATTATCACCTGCTAGAACAAAAAGTTCCAGGTGAAAATTATATTGTTAAGTCCAACAGCTGGCTTTGAAGATTTCAATAGCACCTCTAGCTGCAGAGATAATGGAACACCCTCTTGGAAAATTCAGAAAGAAGTTTTAACAATAGAAGCTCCAACACTTTTTTTTCAGGTGCCTCTTGGACAGTTCCCTCAGAGATCCAAAAGTAGAACGTGCCAGGAAAATCATCATCCTGAAAGAGCTGACAGACACAAGTGTACCGTGCAGGTATCTGAACTGATGATAATCCCTCTCCAAAGCACTCCTGGAGTCAGCAGCATGCAGCCTGACATCAGGGCTTTCAAGTCAACAGGGAGCAGGACGGCCGGCTGAAAACAGTCATTTTTGTTTCGTTGCACTGTGTCACTCCCCCAGGAGCTGGATATTCTGTGATAAGCACCCAGGGAAACTCTCCCTCCTCGGAAGCAGCATGGTCCAGATCCCAGAGCAGGCAGAGATTCGGCCCCAGGTGCTACTGAAAACATCCTCATTCAGACCCCTGCACGTGCAGGAGTGATCTGGGGACCTCACCTTCCTACAAACAGACTGAAATACCATTGGGGAAGCATTTTGAGAATGAACTCACTTCTTTCAAAGCATAGACCATGCTTCTTAATTTCAGGGAGTTTGCATGGGCTAAAGCCCCTAGTGAAGTCAGACTGCAGCCTCTCATTCACTGACACACAGCAGCAACAACAGGCCACAGCCACCTGGTCAACAGACAAGAACACTTTTCAAGAGATTTATACTCTAGAACAAAATAAAAAATACAGTTGCTCTATCTGCACTCAAATTGTCCCCTTTTTTTAAGGCTTACCTAATTAAATCGATACAAATGCCTACAAAGCTAGGCCTATTTCAGTTAAAATGTAATTATATTTCCTTTAACTTGAAAAAAACCCATCCAATGGATTAGAAATATTTCTTCCTCCAGTTAAATGAAACTTCAGGTAAACTGCTGGTATAGTTAATCTTAAGTGTCAAGAAAACAACAGGAAATGTGTCATTCATATACAAAAATAAGTTTTGCAGAATCCTAAACTTAGAGCTTTTGTCAAAAACATCTGGCTTAATACACAGTTAAATTTCATGGTAACCAAAAATTTTAAATTCAAAATTTCCAACTAATTCATTGTTTTGCATAATTGCAAAAAAAAATATTACTTATAGCCCCCTAGGGTAGACATGGAGATCCACAGACAAGCAGACTTTTAGGAGATGATGGGTTCCAGCTGTTTGCCTTGCCTGGTAATCTCCCTAAGGTGCTGTTTCCTCATGATACCAGTAATCACTTTTCATGGGTTTACATAAAAGGTGCTGTATATCATCAAATCAAAAGGTTATTGCTCTCTTCTTGTTATACTGAATATGTGGCTTAGTGCTAAAAACAGAGGGCCAAAATAAAGTATGCATTTTTACATTAGAATTGACCAACTGGTTTTTATTCAATATATAAAAACAAGTATTGAAGTTGCCCATTAACGAATTGGCTCCAATATTTCATATCACATCATGCCAATATATTCACATTTTCAGTAGTTGTGCTTGTCCAGTACTGCTGAGCTTTCAAGTTATATTCAGGCTGAACAATACAAATCCATGACTTGTCAACATCCTTCATCTCATTAGTTTCACTCAGCAACAAATCTCAGTCATCATGTTTATTAAAATAGAAACTGTTCTTGTACCCTGTTGAAAACTGTGGGAGATTTGATGTGGCAAAATATTGCCATGGCAAAAATGCCTTGTAAGATCTTTTGAGGTTGGAATGGAAGCGCAAGTATTTCCTATATATATATATATTTTTTTGGCATCTGACAGAAACAAAACCTTGCATTGCTTTTCCGAGGCACAGAAATAGACCACAGACAAGTTCCTATAGTCATGAAAACAGCTGAAAACAAGAGGTTTTACTGGAGGGTTCTCTCCTCTGCTCTGTAGCTTCTCTGGCTGGAGCATCTGAGCCAGAGCCAGTTCCCAGCAACTGTGAGTGACCTTCACAAAATTTGGAACTTGGGACTCTCAGTGTCTCCAGAAGCCAAAATCAACCATTCTAAGCCATTTCCCACTTTCTCCATCTGGAAACCTGAATTTTAATGAAGTTGTGTTGACTTACAGGAGAAAGGAAACTGAGTGTGAGCAAGCACCAGCATGGAATGGTTTTTGTGTTGGAAGGCAACTTAAGGAGTTACCCTCGAGGTGATACCTGGGCAGTGAAAATGGTTCTGGGTTGCAAAAAACTAAATTAAAACTACCAGTGTTCTTTTGACAAGCAGTGCTGCGCAAAAACAATATCCCCACCAAAGCAGCCGTCCCTGCTGCTGGAAACCTGCACCTACAATTCCTCACTCAAGTGCCACTGCTGTTTCTTGCAGCCACAAGCAGCTTACAGCCCCTGCTCCATTACTGTGGCTTATGAGAAATATCTACTGCTTCCACTCAGCACTTCAGCAGCCCTCAGCACATGTTCAGATTGCAGCTTTGGTCACTGCAACGTTTCCTTCTTTAATTGTTTTTTCGTTGTTGTTTCGTAGGAACTCAGCATTATCATATATAAAAATATATTTAAAATAGAAAACCTGCCATGTAACACAAAGACTGTCTCTGAAGGAGTGGGAAGGACAAAAAGTTTGGATATAAAACCTGGGGAATTCTATGGTCTGTTTCACTGATGAAATTAGCACTGCATACATGGTACACAATGAAGAACTTGAGTTTCCAAAGAGCACAATAAAGAGACCTCATGAAAACACCTTCTTATATGCAAGAAGATCTATCAGTATCTACAGTTAATAATTAAAACTACTACTCTCCAATCAATTTTTAAAGCAATCCTTGTAAAACCAGCCCATGTACACACGTACACTATCTGCACAATCTTCTATTAAGCCTCTGCCTAGGATGAGGACAATCATTAATGTCTCCAAACACTGATAATATTAATGAAGATTCTGGTGACCTGCTCATTTGGTACAGGTGAGAGAGGTGTTAGAGGGAAGCACTTCCTCAGGCAGGAGCTCCTGGGGACATCTTCATTAAGATAAAGCTCCACATCCCATGGTGAAGGTGCCAGAAAACCCAGTTACAGCAAACCAGCAGCCACAGGGCAGAGGACCTGACACAGCAGGGTGGGGAGAATCCCGTGCTGGGTGTTTTGAACAACAAAAAGAATCAAGTAACAGGGATTTTATAATTTTGTATCTTCCATCCATCTCCTGTAGCCTAAAGACCAACTCAGCTCCAATCCATAAGGAGTTGTGTTGCTGGCTGCAGCACAGCCACAGTTCTGCTTGTGATGTCCAAGCACTACAGGTGAAAACACAGCCTTTAATTGTTCTAGGGGTTTCCCCAACCACAAGTATTTACTGATAAAAAGCTGTACTCCTTGGTTGTGCCAAAGGCAGCACACGTGCTAAAGTAACCTGAAAATCCATAAAGCAAAACTAGCTGTCTGAAATTGATAGATTACAATAATTTTGTCATATAAATGTCTTCTGTGACAGTCACACAGGCCACATCCATCAGCAGTTCCCAAGAGGGAGCACAGGGAGCCCTAAGGACCAGCCAAAGGACTACAGGCAGGAGCTGCAGAGGGTAAAAGCCAATGCTGAGAGCATCAAAACCTGAAACAACCCTGACTCCAGAAATCCCATCATCCCTCCCTTCACCACTCTGCTAAAACAAGGGCAAGAAGTTTTACAACCATCAGGCACGTTACAGAGTCTTTTTCAACATACTTTGGAAGCAGCAGGGGAAAAAAAAACACCAAATAAACAAATAAAACCACTCACCATATTTGGTGTCAGTCTTTACTGTCAGTGCAACTAAAACTCTTCAAAATATCGAAGGCTCCACAAATGTTATTAGCAAAAATTTCACACTTTTTAAATGGATATTTACACTTTGAGGCAATCTTTTAATTACTTTTGTTATTTGCATCTGATGACTCCGGGAAATGTTGAATTCAGAAACGAGACTATCAAGGACCGCTGGATGAAGTCCAATAAAAAAGCTGAGATCAGCCTAGTTAAATTAGCCATCTGTCCTAAATAAACACGAATCGGAACTACTTTTTAATATTCTTTCAACCCCATCTTAAGTGAAATAAGAACTTCATAGAAGGCAGCAATTGTGGCAAGGTAAACTCCAAGGAGATTTGCATCCATCTGGTTTATGATTCATCTTAGTACTTCAACTCTAGCTACAAAAAAACCAAACCCAGCTATGGCACAGGAAGGCCACACAATAACCACCAGATTTCAGTCTTTAAATTGTGATAAAAATGAATTAATGGATCACATTTGTATCAGTTACTGTTCTAGTTAAATTATTACCAGGAGAGTGGACTTATAATGTGCTGGTTCCTGTTCTCATTACAATCCATTCTCACGAGAACTTGTAATCAGAATTTTAATGCCTCCTTCATTCCAGGAGAGATAGCCGTAAAAATATATTAATTTGACCTTTTCAAAATTTTGTTATTTGATTTGGTGCCGATTTTTATTTGCTCCTATCTAGAGCTCTTATATTTGATCATATCTATAAAAATGAGTAGAAAATGGAAGTATGTCAGTAAGTCAGAAGAGTTTTCTGTTCATTTTTTCCACCCAACCTTATGCCACTCCTTCAATACCATACACAGGCCAAAGTCACTGCCTAAAATAACCATTAAAATTTCAACAATAATTCATCAATAGTAGAGGAACAGCGATATCCAAAAAGTATAAAGAAATACAATATAAATCATTCTCAGTGGGCCTTTCCTAGATATTTCTAGAGGATGAACCACACTGGACACAAAACCAACCTCCCTGGAGACTTTCCCCTCTCTGTACTACAACAGGAGCCCTGAACACTTGGATTACAGCACAAAGGTGGTTTTAATCCCCCTAATTGTCTCTGCTCCTGAAAACATGCCAAGCAGCTGAGCTCCCAGGGACCTGGAATTAACCTGATCCACTTCCACACTGAGCCAGCCCCAACAACCTGTGCCTGGTGGGAGGCATGGAGCACAGGCACAAAGCTGACACTGCAGGAGCAAGAGGAGGATTTCATCTCCTGCCAGCAGCCCACGGGGACGGCTCCCTCTCGTGACCTGTGCACAGGCTTGGAGCCACCGTGCCAGCCCTCTGCCCACCGAAACATTCCTTGATGACTTCATCTGAATTAACCTTAATTTCATAGCCCACAAGGAGGTTAACAGAAAGCAGATTTATCAGACAGCACAACCTGACCTTTACTTCACAACCAATCCTGTACAGTCAGTCTCTCTGTTCTACCTCTGAAACTGGCACTGTGCTACAAAGCTTTGTGGTACCAGTGACAGGCTGAGGACAGCTTCAGGTGCCTACTCAGGAAGCTGCTGATCTGCTTTCTTAAGTTTTGGATGCTTTATGTGACACTAGAGCCTGGAATCTTAATTTTTTTTTTTTAATTGGGGTCATAAGACTGAACAAAATAGTGCCACCTTTCCATCATTGATTTGTTGGGGTTTTTTTAAAAAATTCCTTAGGGCTCCACTTTCCAGAGTACTATTTAAACTACACCTAGGTAGTCAGGTGAATGTTATCCAGGAAACTGGTTTTGAAATTCAACTGCATTTATATGCTGTAAACTAACAAGAAATCATATTTCTGTCAGTATCAGGACTAACAGTTCATTCAGGACCCCAAAGAAAACCTTCTAGAAGATCAGTACCATTCACACTGGGAGAAAAGAACAAAACATAGGTAACTATTATTCCTTGTCTGGTGGAGTTTTCAGATTCTACCCATCCTCCTCAACTTAATTCTTCTGTTCTCACAGAATCTGCAGTTATGATTTCCCCTTTTTATCTGCCTTGGGAGCAAAGGCTTCTCCTGTACAGCTGTTTGTGATTACAGATAAGCACATAGATAAGGCAGTCAGAGAGGAATACACATCTGTGTGTATATATATATATTTATGTACACACACTTCTCTAGGTCCTCAGTTCTCCTTCAGGTGAGGACAGGCACAAACCAAAACTGTGAGAGGGTAACACCTGCTGCAGTGAGTGAGGTAGGAACCTAAACTTCAGTGATTACACCTCTGATGGATTTTGGTTCCCGACTTGCTTGGGTACTTGCGAAAATTACCCCTGTAACACCTACCACATCATTACAGGAATGAAAGTTGTTGGAGCCAGCCCTGACAGCATTTCCCATTATATCCATCACTAGGCTGACAGCAACAACAACATTCAGCCCCAAACAAGGACAGCAGGTGAGACAGATGCCTCCCTGTCTCCAGTGATTTGTTGCTCACAGGGGTTAGGAGACATAAGTCACATCTTTTGTATAAAAGTGCTCAGCGACCCAGCTCCTCTGGGAAGGAGCTGGAGCGACTACATTCACACAGCAGCCAAGAGATCTCATGAACATCCTTCTCTATGGCAAAGCCATCTCCAGAAAGTTTGTTCCCCCTCATGACCCAGTCACTGGGATCACATTTAACTTTCTAATTTCAGATGAAATTCACACATATGAATTCTAAGAACACATTGGGATGGTGCCTTTTCTGCAGCTCATGAAAAAGCCTTGAGAGTTGGAGTAGTGTAATGTTTCAGAGATGATGATTCTGTGACCATGTTGCTGCTCCAATGAAGGTAAGAGCAGGCAGGGTTGTTACAGCAAAACTGCTGCGACCTTGAAATGCTAATTCCTGGTGACTGCGGGGACCGGGGATGTCAGCATGGCAATGCTCGGGGCTTCCACGGGGGCTGAGCGTGTTCACAGCTCTGCTCTTACAGCAACCCCTACAGTTCAGTGCACCGAGTGGAACTGATGCCTGTCTCCATAGAGACCTCCTGTCCTGCTTCTGAAAATGGAAAGAAAATGGAAACTATGACAACAGACAAACCTGTGGGATGAGAAGGCGTAAACAAGCCAGCAGGAAGCCCACGGTAGTACACTGGGGCCAGGCCTCGTGTTTTCCTTGTTATCCAATATTAACATAAACAGATAAGTGCAGTACTTGGGAACAGAGCTGCCTGCAGCACCAGCAGAACCATAATCCACCCTGAGACAGGAGCTCTGGCATTCCAGCTCATGAGGAAATGCCTCCATTTCCATCCCAGCAAAACCCAGTCCTGCAGTGTTACCAGTGTCATCTTCCCATCACACAGAGACACAAACATTTAAGGCACTGATGGACTTATCACAACATTTTCACCAATATCATTTTTATACAGAAATGAAAGTGATGTAATTAGCTGAAGAGGACAAAGTTAAAATAAAGATCCTAATTTACTGCATCATCTTTGAGACAACTTAAACCAAAGCAGTCTGATGGCACAGCTCCTGTAGACAGATCCAGACAGAAAACACCCCTACCTTCTCTCTATGAGCTATTCCTGCACACCTCATTGGCCTGAGAAATCTTCTCTACTTAAAGGCAGAAAAATATTCAAGACTTTAATAGAAGACATCCCTATCTAAAGGGCACCCTTGGTATTTGTAAAGCATTTTGCAGAAGTAATTTGCTTTAAGGATGATAAAGTCAGCTCTTCGTTGTTTTATTAGAAAGCATCCAGAAAGTCGTTACCTCCAGCACACAGAGGGATTCATCTCCTGGATTGCAAGAGAGATGCCAATGGGCAGCTGGTCAGCAACTCCTGGAAGAATCAGAGCCTGTCATCAACTTTTAGTCTCAAGACGTTTTCGTTTTTTTTTGTTTTTTTTTTTTTTTTTTCAGCTGTAGCCTGGATACATGGCCTCCAACTACAGCTCTTAAGTAGCAGCATAGTTCAGATTTTTTGGTTTGTATCTGCAGTATTTGTTCAGTGACTCCTACCTTACACACCCACGCTTGCTTCCTACAGAGCAAAAACCACACCACCACCAAGGTGAGCTCTCAGGGTAAGGCAGACACCCAAAATAAAGCTCTATGTTTAAAAAAAACCTTCTTTACAGGGCCTCTCTGAGGCGAACAGTTTTTCCGTGCTATCTCTACATAAATATCAGTGCTTGATATTTGCTCTTTAGATGTTTAGCTATTTCACCGACTTGGCTCAATGAATTCATTAGCATTTCCCCAGCTTTCCAGTCACACACACACTCTCACTGAGCCTCAGTTTAGGGGATTACCATCCTCTGACTCTTCCCAGCCTAACGTTGCAAAACTCAAGTTGCCTGGGTTTGAAGCAGCGCATTGTCCAGAACTGTGCGTGCAGAAACATTCCATACTCATTCCATTGTCAGCAATTAAATTTGCTGTTCCCATCTGGGACACAATCTTCCCTGAGTTTGCAACAGAATCTCTTTGTCTGATTGCACTGATAGATTGAGATGATGTTCTCCTCATTATTATACACTTCAGATAACAACTGAGATGGAAAGGGACTACAGCAAACGAGGTCAAATTTTCATACAATAAACAATATACTGCATAAATATAGATTGATCAAACCATGACCTAGGATGCCCTTTTGCGGGTACATGTTATAGTGCAAGTACTACTTTACATATTTAGGGAGGGGAGGTTCATCAGCTGGTAAACTAAATACCGTAGTCAATCAACTTTTCTATTTTACCAGTAAAAGCAACAAGGCCACATAACCTGCTACAAAGATACAATACAGTTCCTAATTTTAAAAGGATTCATGCAAATATTTTAGTCCTTTTTTTAAAAAAAAAAAAAAACCAGCTGTTCAGGTCTGTACAGAACAAAAGGTCTAATCTGTAGAAAATGCTTCCACTGAACAAATTTCCATCCAAGGAAACACAGAACAGAGTTAAACACACAGATGGACATTCCCAGTTTTGTTTAGCACAGCAGCACTAGCAAGGAGGTTTTTTGATGCATGAATTTATCCCTGAAATGCCACAAGGAGGTAAGGAAGCTTTATCATCTGAGCCACTTCTCGAAGAACCACACAAAAACCTCCCAAGGCCATAGACATGATTTCTAGACCCACAAAAAGGGAGCGTTCAGGGCAACCCTAAGCTCCCCACCCAGCAGGGAGGTAATAGCGTGCAGCCAGGGAGAGATGCCATGGTAGAGGAGGAACCCATTATCACATCTGAGCCACATTCCAGAATGCAAACCCAAACAGTAAATGATCCATGACAGAGACTCATTCTTGTGGGCTCACAGATAAAGAAACTACTGAGGCAAACAAAACACAGCTAGAAAACTTCTATTTTTGAGAGAAGTGCTCCTGCTCTTGCAAGTATCAGCGAGAGAGGCTGGGCATTGGAGACCAAGCAGTTCCCTTTCCCAACTCTGTTTGTTACTAAAGGTCAGGTTTATGGGCACAGCCAGCAGTCAAACATCTGAGCGGCCTGAAAAACACACAGCCACCTGTGAGCACACCCTCCTGTAAATAAACTCAGCCAAAAGCTTAAACAGCTTTAATGCTGCTCCAAAATCCCTCATAGTCACAGGTTCCCATAGATTGCAACAGGTATTTGATAAATCCCTTCTCACAGCAGTGAACAAATCAGGGAAAACACTTCAGTTATTCAGTTTAGTGTTTCATTTCATTTGTTAACAAGTTTATTTACTATCAAACATTGGAATCCATCAAAAAACATGACTATCCTGCAAGATGATCACCACCAAAAGGCAGCCTGCAGCACCTTTAGAAAGCACAGGGATTTGTTTTCTCAGATGATGGAACATTTCTCAATGAAAAGAGGAACTCTCAAAAACAAACAAGGAGGTGAGTTTCTTTGTGAATTTCTTTCCTCTTTGTACCTTTCCCCCTACTACACACCAGCCAAAGATTTATTCTGTTTCACTTAAAACAGTGCTTGTGCACTGGCTGTTTAGGAGAACTAACTCTCCAACACACATTAGTACAACTGGATTCATTTCATCCAAAATCATCCCAACTGTTAGGAAGAAAAAAATTAAAACAAACCACAAGAGCAACAGTAACTCACAAGTTTGAAATTATCTGTGCAAAGATTTTTCTGAAATTCAGCTCAGGACACATCAAGGGTAAGATTTCACCACTACTAAAAAAGTTAAAGAGTTTGTCCCCATATTTATCACTCTTATCCCACCACCTTTTAATATACTTATCCACAGAAGAGGTGTATGCCTGAATAATTCGTGATCTGTATTTTGACAGGAATTTTGGAGCAAGTCAGCAGCAAAGAAACTTCAAACTACTCCTCTAATTCACAGAGGCAAGGGAATTTTCAGTCCACAGTGCATCTAATGATACTGAAATGTGTCACAGGCCAATGCCAGCACTGTGAATATCTCAAGGGAAATGAGACCTGTGTGTGCCATGGAGGAGAGCAGAACAATGCAGGTGCTTCTGTTAATGAATGGTCCTATCTCTTAACAGCCAAGGCTTGTCTGGTATGATTTATGCCTGTTGATCTGTGATTAACCACTGCTACCACAGCAAGATCTACTGCAGCTTATACTATAATTGGAAGGAAATTGACTGCTTATAATAAAAAAATAAAAAAAATTAAAACCCACACTAAATATCTGTAATAACAAGCGTAGTATAGACCACATTCCCTCCGAGCTTTTCTGAGCAACATGCATTTGTCTCATCAATCACAGAGGTGCATTTTCATGTCAATCAATCAATCACCACATTAATGTGCTGTTCCATTTTTCACTGTAAACATGCATTTACTTTGTAGAGATTGTTACAGAAGAAGAGGAGTCCACACTTGCCTCTCAGAGGGTGCTGCTTGAAGAACTGAGAAAGTCAATATTGATCTGATGAGAGGTAAAAAAAGCCAAAACTTGAGGCAAATTTTCTCTTTAGCAGGGAGATGGAACAGGGAGCAGCTGGTTTGATGGCTGGGCTCACACTGCCACATCCCTTGGGCACAAGGGGCTTCAGCCAGGAGTACCCTGGCACGGATCTGGGGCACACCAGAAACACCCTCAATCTCCCCCAGCTAAGGCAGACTCCTGTTCTCACTCTTGGCACCCAGCTCTCTTCACAGTCAGCTTAGCTGCAGGTTGGAGGCTCGTGCCTTATGGCCTCTCAATAAATCTCCCCACTCTTCCACACTGCAAATACTTACACACCAAAGAACTGTAAAACAGCCTTATGTGAGCAAATGGTGGAAAGGCTGCTTGCCTTTAGGAGCCAAGAAGGCTGTTTATAATTAGCAGCAAATGTATCTACATCATGGAACTGACAACTCTCTATCCAGCAGAAATCAAAGCATAGTGCCAACAACATCCCAAATAAATAAAAAGCCTTCATGGAGGTCACACAGAGGAACCTCAAGACGTCTTTTTATGTAAATTTACACGTTGTTTTACCATTATTTTCATCTTTCTCTGCAGATCAGCCCTCTTATATAAGAGAGAAACAACAAATACTAAGAGGGGTGAACACCATCAAGACGACAAACACAGAAATGCAACAAATAAATCAGAATAGCAGATAGGAAATCAACAACCACAGTACATGTATTTGAAAGCAGCCCCAGCCATAGTTTTGGTCAACATCTCTGCAAGCTACACAGGGTTTACACAACTGTCTCCTTTCCAGTTCCAGAAAGCTCAGGGAGTTACAGTGCAGCAACCTCATCACATGCTGCCCACACCTCACCTCCAAGACACCGAGCAAGGCAGGTTCTTGCACTCTCCAGAGCAGCTGAAAAAGCAGCAGCAAATCCACACTTCCCATCTCACCTGCTCAGTGTCACTGTTTTTGCGGTCAGCAAAAACACCTCCATCACTTCACATCACGTTTTCATCAAAGACCAGCACAGTCCCTTCTACCCAACCAAGGCACCTTTGCTCACAGGGCTGTAATTCCACCCAGGTCACAACGGGCAGCCCAGGACATGAGCCAGCCCACTCAAAGCTGAGTTTTTGGTGCCCCATCCCTGGGAAGGAAAGCAAAGCCACATGCAAGGAAGCCAAGTCCTTCCTTGCAGAAAAAGGACTTCTGAATGTTAAATACAGACCAGGCAACACACTGAGCACCTCCCCACCATGCTACACCCAAGGGGACAAAGAAAAGAGAAACCTGATAATCTTGGAGGTATTCTTTCCTGCTTCAGAGTCCCTGCCAGACACACAGACGGCATCCT
Source organism: Phainopepla nitens (assembly GCA_013400175.1). NCBI lineage: Eukaryota > Metazoa > Chordata > Aves > Passeriformes > Bombycillidae > Phainopepla > Phainopepla nitens. Next base: position 402,190 of record VXBQ01015623.1, on the reverse strand, counting down.
CAGCTTCCCAGAGCAAACAATGACTGCCAGCCCTCCCTGGCCTCCTTATAGCCAGGTCACACACCTGCAATCCATCACCCCAATGATGCCACAGCTGCCCCCAGTTGGGAGCTGATGCTGGTTCCAGGTTCAGCCCTGGAGCAGAGGATCACAGCTGTGGCTGATCAGGGCTTGGGGGATGAACCATTAGCCCCTCACAGCTGCTGGGGAGAAAATTAAGTTCCTCTGGAGACCCTTGTGCTCTGCTGAGTAGGGAGGATGTTGAATTCAAAGAATTTCAGGATTAACTACAAATTAACTTGAGGAGGGAAAGGTGTCCCCCACAATTTTGGAATTGCACTATTAAATTCTACCCCCTGTAGTTTATTGAGCTACCTAACTGCTACCATGCCAGAAGGTCAGAATCACTTCAAATGCTTAGAAAAAATGTGCATTTTTAACCTTTTATTAAAGTGTTCTTCTGTTCTTATAGGATAGAAATATGAAATATGGCTTAATTTGGAGGAATAGAGAGCTCATTCATGTGGGAAGCATCAATATGTTGTTATAATGTGCTTTTAATTAAGCAGACATTGCACAGCACTTGGTAAGATCAAGTAAATGTTGCTAATGTTTCCTTTGCTATTGCCCCTACCCTGCAAAGCATAATGCAATCAACAAAATCAACTGAGAAAATAACAAACTTTATTGGATTTTCAAATCTATAACCAATAACAGACCCCAAAAGCTCTTATATGCCAGTAGATGGCAATCTTCAGATAGAGTAAAAATGTGTCATTAGCAAATGCGAAATTTCAAATTAAAACTGTATGAGAGAAAAAAAATCAACTCAAGGGCTGAAATTCCTCAGAATTTACTTAGAATCACTCCAGTTTCATTTTATAAAAGAGGGAAAGAGGACAGAGAATTTTTTTATTGGTTTGGTTTTATTTTTCATACTAAAAATTTACTTTTTTTTTTTTTTTTAACAAGGTAAAGAAAGAGCAAAATAGAGACCTACCTTAGTGTGAAAACTGAATCTTTTATTCTGGACAACAACAGAAACATTGGAGGTTTTCACTAAAATTCATGTTTCTGCCTCCCCTGGGAGTCCCTCACATGGCCACAAGCCCAGCCAATTTTAGTTGGACAGATGTGGCCTAGAGCCCACAGCTGGGTACCCACCTCATTAGGGAAGGTGGGGAGAGACCTGAGTGATGGAAATGAGAGAAGTCTGAGGGGTTTTTCTGCTATTAGGAAGTAAAACTGTGCACTCACATTTTGGTTCACAACTCAAGTGCATCCCCAGCTCACAGCACGTGGCCAGCACACCACCAGGAACGCACAAGAATGCACTGGCCTATATTTAATTCCTGCTCTTCAGAAAAGCTGAACTTGAAATTCTGCTTACTGTTGTTTCTTGGTATTTTAAGACCTCAGGACATCATGGAATGTGATCACACTTATAACAGCAGAAGAAACCCAATAAATAGTTTCAATATCCATGCTGATCCCAGCTCAGTGTGCAACCATGGGAGGGCTGGTAACTCAAACACCACTCCACTGTGTCCACTGAGAAGAGAACACTTTACAACACATACAACAAGAACATTTTGCCTGACATCATATTTTTAAATTAAAAAATAACTGTAGGATATAAGTTAAAAATAAATACTTTTTACACTCAAAACTGTATTTGTAATAGAAGTTGCAAATTCACTGCCTGCAATCTTCTTTAAAAAAATAAATCATCTCAGACATAGAAACTTTCCAACCTTCTACCTGAACTCTCCAAAGGGAACTGCCAGCCTCCAGAGAACAGAAGCGGGACAAAATCCGTAACAGCTGGAGCGATTTTCTTGGACTTAAAATTAAAAAGCCTGACAGTGTCATAAAAATAAAAAATCTCAGAAAAAAAATGATGCAAAGGATGTTATTAAAGTAAGGTTTATGAAGTTCAAGAATAATTACAGATAATGTGTATTTATTATTCCTGCAGGATCAATCCGTGGCACAGATTTCAGTGTCTGAAGCCAAACATACAGATAATTCTCATGTCTGTAGTTATCTTTGCTCTCAACTCCCACTCATCTCCCCAGTGACACATTTACTGTTTCCATTTGTGATATATCAATATCCTTAATTTTATTTATTTCAGTTTTCTCTTTACAAGGAAAAAAAGAGAAGGCTCTGATTTTAATCTTCGATAACAACCCCTCCATTTCTGACAGGACCCAAATCCGAGGAGTAAAAGCCCAAGTCCAGATCTTCACACCAGGCCACCCAAACAATGGCTGTTCCATCCTAAGAGCACACAGCGAACTCTGGAGTTAAAGAAATGCCTCTAAAGACTCAAAGTACTCTACAGACAAGAGGAAAGGGCAGATTTGCTGCTCTTTTGAGGACACCTATCCCAGCAGATATCAGGATCTCTGCAGATGAAATGCTGTGTATCTCACTGGGTTCAGCACTCAGATGTTCAGGGTTACAGGTAGATCACAACCCACTGAGGCCACAGGCTCAGCCCCAGAGCAGAAAACCCCTCAGCCCTGCTCCCAGTGATGCTGGCAGGGCTGAGCCAGGACAGGCTGTGCTGTCCCTCCCAGAGCTGGGACAGGAGCTCCAGGGGCGCTCCCAGCCACCAGAGCTCCTCTCCACGACCAAACCCTGCCCCGCACACACACACAGAGATCCTCCCTCAGGCACCACTGCCTGCACCCTGCACTCCCCTCCCTCTTGTGCAGCTCCAGCCCAGCAATCCTGACTGGGAACCAGCTGAGAGATTCCCCTGCAGGACAGGAACAGCCCCAGACAGACTAAAGTGCTGCCTCAGGTGTGCTTAACTCTTGCAATCTGCACATCGTTACTCCAGTCCTTAAATGTGAATGCAAAAAGCCTGGTTTTAATTTTGAAACCACAGTTTACCTTATTAAGTAATATAGAAAGCATCACTATTTAAAACACAAAATCCAAACAATACGGGGCAAGAAAACCACCATATACAAATTTCTGGAGGTCAGTTTCCCCTCCTGCCAAATACATAACGTCATGATACTAAGTTGCTTAAAATAATGACTTTCAGTGGATATCTGCATTCCCTTTTCTGGCACGTGAAGAAGTTTCTAGGCACAAGTAGGACACAGGACAGCAGAACACATCAGTTACCCTTGTGGCCAAATTATGCCCAACCCAAATTCACTTTCTTTTCCTGCATTCTCCACTTGCCTTGGGTTACCTGCTCACACATTTCCACTTAAAAGTATGATGGAAGCAGAGAGGTGGGAAAAATGTTTGGTTTCTATTTAAAGTTATATATAGCAATAATCCTACACACTGGTTTTGCTTTCCAAGCTTTTTTTTTTTTTTTAAAAAAAAGGAAAAGAGAAAAACCCAATAAGTAGCCCGGCAGGCAAGATCTCACTCTCTTTGTTTGCTAAGAACAGCACCATAACAAAAGTTAACACCAACTCCCCAAATGTTTTAAGAAGTTTTGCTACTGAATGATTTCTTCTTATCATGAAACCGTTTAAAAGTTAACTTGATCAAAACAAACCATTTAAACACTTCCAGGCTGTCTCTAAGTCTTGCAACAATTATCCTGCAGCACTGCACCTCTTCAACAATTCTAAGAGGAACATCACCACCATTAACACCTTCATTCATTCTGGAAATAGTCTTACTTCCACATCCTATCGTGGCACCTAAGATCATTAGAACTGAATAATTAAAAAGAAAGAAATCCATTCCAGTTTGAAAATTCAAACCAGCTCAGGATTTGACCCAGAGCTTAACCAGAGCAGATCCCACAGCACTGTCCCTAACCCTGCAAAACCCTAAAGTCCGGGCACCACCAGACTTCTAATGAATAAATAGATAATTAAATGTCCATGGCACTTCCATCAGCACCCAGCTCTCCTTGGAAATACAGCATGATCTCCACAGCCAGCACAACACCTACTCTATTATACAGGCAAGAAAAAGTCAGTGTTCTTGTACACCGTCAAATACCCAAATCTTCAGCCTTCAACTGCTTCAAAAATACAGAGCAACTCAATGCTATTTCACTTCCCTCCTTTAAATCAGCAGGTATGGCAATGATGGGTAAATTTTTCATGGAAAATAGAAGACAAGTAATGAAGAAGGAAAAATAAAAAGGAAAAAAAAAAAAAAGCTTTTTTCTACTTCTGAAAAACTTTTAGAAGAATTATTCTTGAGGAATTAATGGAAAGAAACTATTTTTTATACACAGTATTAAGTGATTAAAAGCTTGTTCATCACTTTGCTTAGTTTAATTTTAGAAAGGCCTACTTGCAGATTCTTTGAAATGCATAATTAATTGATAGCAGCGTGGTTACATCAGTACAGAAGTGAGTGATAGATGTGAAGTGGTTTTTCCACAAAAAAACACAAGCAGTACAGGGCACAATTACAATATCCGATTCACTCCACCCTCCAATGAGGCTGTTTGATCTGCACATCTGATTGCACAATTGTCCATAAATATCCCCTGCATTAAAATTCTGACTGGTTTGCAACTCGTTTCAACTCGTGCGAGATTCTTTTTTTGTCAATTGGATCTGACAGAAAATTTAAAATAATCCTCTTTTACCTCTGCATTATCCTTTAAGTACTTAAGTTTTAATTATATCTCAAGTCTACCTGAAGACATTTCGGGCAACTTCCAGTAACGTGCATAAGCAGTTGAATACAGTGTAAAAGTGCATGTAATTTCCAAGTCCCCAGTTGTTAATGAAATCCCAAACATTCAGATTTTAATTGAACTAGATAAAGATTAAGAAGCTTAGCAGCAGCTGGCATTGCGAATTAGTTCTCAGCAGATTTTTATGTTGTACTCTAAATCATTGCTTTTGTAATCTTCCTAAATTGTCCTTTATCTTGCTAATGCAGATATGATTCTCAGAAAGCATTAGGCTTCCACTGTTCCCATTGCCTGTAAAATCTTGAACTGTAAAATCTTAATAGTCTTTTTTTAATAAGTATTATGATCTATATGTATAATGTGCATTCAATAAAATCTTACTGTAATTAGAAGAAAAGTTTTTAGGTTTTTTTACGTGACCTGTTTTACAGATTAGATTTATTAAACAGCATAAACTGTTGGAGCTGCTTTAAGACCTATTTAGAACCGTCTGGCATCAGATGAAAAAACAGTGCAAGACCCAACGCTTGGGGCTCAGCTCTCCAGGAGGTTCATTAGGAACTTTCCTTCTCCTTCTGGTTCAGGGAGCTCGGCATAAACAGTTTTATGTTCCCTAAATGCCCGACAATGTATTATCAGCACTGATCAAATAACATTTTGCTCGTAGGGCTTTGCAAGGCTCGGGGAAAGGGTTCAGATCAACACCAGAGTTCATCCCTGCTGCCCCTCCTCGTGTCCCAGCCCTCCACCCCGAGTGTGACCTGCGCACACCAGGTCCTTCTGCAGGCTGCAAACTCTGCAGGGAAGGTCTGTATTTGAAATTACCATGACAAATGTGCTCTCAGGACCTGTTCGTGCACTGTAACAACTCTTACGAGAGTTGGAACTGCAGTTATTACTTGCATAATAAAAGGGGTTATATTTATGCATCTCGCTTGAGGATGCACTGTTTTTATTCACACTAATGCAGATAAAATTGGAGTTCATGCTTTATGGGGGAAGTGTGGGGAAAAATAAAAGAAAAAAGATAAATACTACCACTACTGCCATCATCAAAAAGCAAGTAACACTTCCATTTTTCTTCCACATAAAAAAAATTCTAGCTATTTTTCCAGCTAATGGTATTGGTCTTTCAAGTCTGTTGGTAAATGACCAACTACTGCAGTTACATATGCACTGAAGAAGAAAATTATAAAGAGATAATACAGCCAACTGGCATTAAAATTTTGAACAGAACGGACTTTTAACAGTTCCGCTGAGATCTTTTAATATTAAGAATCTTGGCTGCTCCAATTTTCTCCCAAGTAAAGGAAACATTTGGCAGAATAACAAATGCAGATGACAGAAGAAAGGAAATATCTTCACCTGTACTTGATGACTTATTTATTCATTAGAAGCATGGCGGTGTCCAGAGTTTAGTGATGGCATTTCAGTGTGTTCTGTCGCCCCAGCCTCCTCCCAAGTGCATTTTCCCCTCTTCCCTCCCGTGCTGAGTGAGCTCCATGGTGCCACAGTCCCCAGAGATCAGGATGCTCCAGGGCAGGGACAGCAGCACCATGAGACCAAGCACAGTGATCATCAGCCTGTACCTGTTTTCAGAGGATTATGTTTGGTTCAGCAAGCTTTGAGATCTCTGAATGAGAGATGCTCTAAGTAGCACTAAGCAATTTTCTCTCCCTCAAACCAAGACGAAGCCGCGAGTTCCTCACGTCTCCTCAGGCCTCTTGTTACTCTGCCATTTCCCCTCAGCAATCTTCTCATTCCTGACTCTGACATTCTGGCAGCCCAGCTATTTTCAGAAACTATTATCTGAGTTTGAAATTGTGATTTTTCTGCTGGGTCTTTTTTCCAAGCAAGCATTTTGCTACCTAAACTTCAGCAAACTTCCAAGTAGATGCCTAGACACAACTCTATTTTTTTTTTTTTGCCATAAAACAAGGAGTTAACCTCACAATGCTGACGTCTCATTTGAGCCATTTTCTGAAGTACAGCTCTGAAAGTGACTTCAGTACTTTTACCTCAATTTGCTGAGCTTTTTATAAAATCTTGACAAATTTTTTCCTAACATTAAACAACACATTCTTTGGATGTTGCAAATTCACACAGGGTTTTGTGATGCTGCTGCTGATTCCAAGGCACCCTAAATTGAGCATTTATTGAAAAGCCTGCTATGAATTTTGTCCTTCAAATTACTCTGGTAAGAGCAATGGAACTTGGCTGCCAAATTGCTTCCAAGTTTGAAGGATTTCTTCTGCTTCAAGACAGCCTGTAAATAAGAACTTCAACCTATCTTTTTTTAAACACAATTATGCGAAAGAATTTGACACTGAAAGGAATTTTGTTATGGATTTTATTTGGAACATACTGAGTTCCATCCCTAAAAGCCCATCATCCTCCCTGTGGCTTTATCCTCAAATTTCTTCAGAATTTACCAATGCACCTTGAGAACAAGAGTAGCAACACCAGAAATCTCTCATTTAGAACAAAAATGAGACATTTAATTTTCCTAAACATACAGAGAGGCATGCACAAGATTAATCATTCAACAAAATGTTTTCCTTATTGCATGAAAATACACAGGGTGGGAATGCAAACAAATTATAATTATTTGGACTCCTGTTAAACAGACTAGTGAGCCTTATAATTAGTAACATAATTACTTTAAGACAAATACACTAAATAAAATAATGGATCCTCGGCAGTGCTCCACAGAAAAATGCTAACAATTTATGCTTTATTAATTAGCTCCTTGCTTTATCAAAATTGGGAATTTGAAACCTTGGAGAGTTGCCATCTTTGTTGACTGAAGGATTTGCTCTTGGTAGAACAGAGGTGAAAGAGCAGAAAGGAACTTCCATGGAGTCCTCACAGCGCTTTAAGATCTGCCGGTGGGGATGCTGATTATCCAGGACAATGGATCAATAGAATTCATGTATTTCAATCCTCTCCTCCAAACACACCCCCACCAGCCCTAATTGATTTCTCTGCTGGCTAATGACCAACCCAGATGCTCATTGACTTGAAAACGACTGACCAGCACTAAACAGTGTCGCGGCCACGTCCTGTGAATCAAAGGGACTGAAAAGAGCTGGATAAGCTGTTTTTCTGATAGATAACCACAGATGCTACTACTTCTATTACTCAAGTTATAAGGCAAAGAATGCTTCATCAACTGACTGCCAGAGTTATTGGAATTAGCCACTCAATGCCACTTGCAGGCATTAAAAATTCTTCAGAAAATTTCACACTGAGGTGTGTTCATGTGTTGCCCTACATGGAGAGAAAAAAAAAAAATAGTAAGGAGATGTAGAAAAGGAATGCCTGAAGCATATAAAGGGAAGGCAAAAGTGGGGCAGACCTGTGCCAGGCCAAGCAGTTCAGGCAGGAGCTGGGGCAGCAGGAACAGGCTGAAGCAGAGAAGCTGCCACACGAATCACCAACATGTGTGCCAGGCCAAGTGCTCCAGGATCAAAACTCACCAGGTGCCAAGGTCACTTCAGAGAACACAAAAAAGGTTCAGTGATGATCTCATATTAAAAGTTCATAAGCCTATCAGAGAAATTTTCTAATGAAAATTATCTGAAGAAGTCTCCTAAGGCCAAGTAGAAATCACAGGTTTCAGTGAGTCTCACTGAGAAGCAGAAAATTACATTTTAAAACACCACAGAAAGTTAAAGGATTTATAAAGCAATAAGGGGGTCCTTAACGTGGGGTGGCATATCCCCATGTGATAGTGGGGACTTGCAGAACTGGGCTTTGCAATAGGTTTGGCATCATTCAGAAAAGATCTGAGAGAAGAGCACGTGATTGTAGTCCCTTGTAGAACAGGAAGTTCTAAGAAGAGTTTTTTTGCCTTTTTCATAGCATCACAGAGTAACCAAGGTTGGAAGGACATCAAAAAATGGGCTGGTACAACCTCAGAATTTTTATTTGTTGATTGCTCAGTAAATTGTCTGTGACTTCAATTAGAAACATGAGTCTGACTTCACCCAGAGCTACAGTTTTTGTTGGTAGAATCATTTCAGCAATACAGACTCCAAGTATAACATTCAGTATTTTGAAAGGCAGGAATGAAGAATTCGTTACGGAAATAACTTCCTTCAAAAGATCTTCAGAAAACACGAATCACCAGCAGGTATTACTGCTCGAGTTACCCTGCTGGAGACAAACATTCCACACTGCCATCCACAAAAACCCAGGTGCCCTCTGGACACACACAACAGCTTGTGTTTTTTAAAATAATAAATGAAAAAGAAAATCCTTCCCTACTTCAGTTTTGCTCACACTTCCACTGTATAAAAACAATTTGCCTGCTTTCAGACTCTGGCTGTGACTACTTTGTTTTCATTTCATCTGAATGCAACGAACAGTCTCGGTCACGGCTACCGAGATAAAAGCCAGGAGAATTCATTTGTTGTTCCACACAGACACGAGATGCTGGTGACACCTGCACCACCAGGAGTGCAACTGCACACTGAAAGGGAACCTGCTGCCTCCACACACCCAAACACACCAATCCCATCTCGTTCATTTCTCTAATAATTGCACCAGTTTCCTGGACAAACACGTAATGTCGCAAGAACAGATCCATCCTGACAACCAAGGCCGGCTGCATAATGCTCATCTAAGTGGCAATAAGATTCATTAATTAGGTTGCTGCTTTAGAGTGTTGTTCCCCTGCAGCTATGTTCTGCTCAAGGGTATTTTCAATAGTATTGAATAGATGAAGCAATTACTAAGCAAAATCCACTAACTGATGGCCAGTGTCAGATTCCTCGGGCCATGTTTTCAAGGGATGTGTGTATATATATATTTTATATATATATATATATTTACTTGAATGAATGATTGAATTTAAGGGAGAAAGGCAAAGCAAGGCTAAATCCCAGTGAGGCATAGCCTGCTGTTCTCCACTTTTAGAGGTGTGATCTCTAAACCAAAATCCCTCCTTGGCAGACACAATTAAGAGGTAGAAGGGCTACAGGATACCTGATGGCACATGCAAATCAGGTTGTTTGCTATCTAAAGGCACATCCTTAACTCTCACAATTAATGGCAGGCAAAGAGCTTTATCTAAAATTATTTGCCCTCTTTATTGACAGCAGTAAGGGCAACTTGTGAAAATTATAAAAACTGGATTCCTGCTGAGTGCTCCCTGTTTAGGTATCTGACTTGCAGGCTACTGCAAGTAATACTATTTTTATAACATGACATAGTTCTAAGCATTTGAGTTAAATAAACACAGCACAAATATTTTGGCTCTGCTGTAAACACATGAAAATATTTTCTTGTGAATTGTCGGGTTGGCTTTCTTTTTGCCTTTCTGCTGCCTCACTTACTATGATGTTTAGACTGTGCCTCATTAAAGTTGGGAGCAAAAGTAAAAAAAGTTTTCAGCAGAAGCATTATTTTCAAAGTTCAAGATATCTGTAATTCTAACTGATCTTCCACCTGGCATTAAATCTTCAAAGAATGTCAAAAAGTATCTTAGAAATTTGAGATGCCTGGCTGTGTACAGAGAAGGAACAGATGCACCTCTGTAATTTGCCCATAAATAAGTAAAAATGAACCCATCAACTTTTCAGGGGTACTTGCATGCAAGCAGGCAAACACATCCTTTTTTTCTTTTTCTTGTGTGTTGGTGGTTTATTTTATATTTTTTTCTCCAGTTTTTAAATATCTTTTGAACCAGACCTTACAGGGTGCTGGTAAAAAATGCTGTGTTTGTTTTTAGAAACTTACTATGCAGCAGTGCCATCTCCTAACCTTCTGCTACTGCCTTTGGCCTCCAAATTCAGGGGGTCCCATCTGTGGCAGTAAACCACACACGCACAAAGTACATAACTTCTCCCAGAAATAGTGAAAGCTCCGTCTGCAAGAGCTTTCTTTAAGGTCACACCAAGTCAACTGCTGAAGAGACGTTATCACCATAAATTAAACTATTCCTGAAACCCAGCAGACACTTCACTGAACTCTCCTAGTTCCCTCACTCCTTTTCATCTCCAGTTTTGGGCATGAGGAGCAGTTCACACCCTTCTCTAAGCATTCATCCAGCTGGGCAAACAGGGGAAAGAAGAGAAAATCCATAAATCTGAAAAAACTTTAAGTTTTTAATAATGACAAATTTCAAAAGACAAATCTAAAAATCAAGTTGCAGCCAATCCAAAACCACTTAGAGCACTCAAATTTGAACCTTCATCTTTATTCTTTACAGATTAATAAGCACATTCTGGCAACTCTTCTTCCAACTGATTTGACCTATTTCTTTAAAACGTGACGTAGGAGTAGTGGACTAAAGGACTCAAATTTTAAAATATCCTTTAAAATACCTGTGCAGAAATGACACACAATTTGTGGCTTGCAAATTCAGGAGGAGTCAGCTACACAAGCACAGGTGAGGAACTCCCACAGCAGGAAGTCCTTCGGGCTGATGGCATTCCCGAGCTTGACAAAACCGTGTCTGGGTGGATGACGAGGTGGGGCATCACGCTCATGCTTTGTTCTCTTCAGTAGGCTGTGCTGGGTCCTGTGATGAGCCTCAACGTCTGAGTAACACATCTAGGGAGGAATCCTTTCATTCCCTTATCAAGAAGGTGCAGAATGAAAAGAAACACAGCAATCAGCTGGTTTCTGCTAAAGCGTCCCGGTGCCAATTACAAAGTTGAGAATGGAGTAAGAGGTACATCAGAGGCTGAGAGCACATGAGCTCTGCCACTGCAGATATTATTTCCCTTTGTCTCGTGTAATGGCACGCTTCTTCCCATTTTCCTTGCTGTTTTCTGATCCTTCCTCAGGATTGCACAACCAGACATGGAAAACTTCCAGTGCCACAGGAGCAGCTGTGCTGACCTGGGCAAGGTCCCAGCCAGCTCGGGCTGTCTGTCCTGCTCTAAAGGCCACCTGTGAGACCACTGCCTCCCACCTGGCTCCTGAGAGGTGTAGGCTTCCATTTCTCCCATTCATGGATGATCAAGCTTGAAGAATCTTCTTTTTCAATTATTCAGGTCTAGAGGGTGCCTTCTTCCCTCTCTGAAAAAAACCTACATCCTTAAAGACAACAATAATACAGAATCCCCAAAACAAAACCAAAAGATAACACACCAACAATTCCTGAACATATTTCTGTTATCACCCTGCTCTAAATCATCATGTGAGCAGGAGATGAACAGCTACCCAAAAGCATCTCCTGCTTGTTTTATTAATTATTGACTTCAAGATAAAAGCTGGGAGACCCCACTCATGGCCAGGATCCCACTATGCCATTTGCTTTATAAAATCAGGTCAGGAAAATGGTGATCTCCATCTCGGAGATTATTTGCAATCTAAGAAAAGATCAAGAGGTAGATACAGAGGAAGACAAGTGCACAACTGAACCAGTGTTAGTCAGTAAGTAAGAACAAAACAATCCACGTTTAGTTTGCGGGTTGTTTTTATCTGAAGACATTTATTTCTGTCACATCCTGACAGAACTAATAGTAATTCATCACGTGTACACCCTGGAAAGGAGCAGTATGTCTGATACCTGACAGACATCCATCACTTTGCCACAGGTTATACACAAGTCCTCAGTAGAGAGGACTACAATAGAGAATTTATCTCACATCTGAATTTGAGGGAATAGTTATGAGCAGTATTCCCCTCCTTCTATAAGCTTTGATCAAGGAGACTCAAGAAATATGTTCTACCACGCTTTGATTTCACTTGAGGGCTTCTTGTTATTTAAACAGTGAATAAAGATGACAGGCAAATAGTCTAATTAGCACAAATATCTTGTTTCCTGAAACTTCGGGCAATTTTTAAACATCTTTTGCTCAGTGTTATTATGAGGCTCTCCATTCCCAGCCCTGAGCTAGTGTGGTCTTTTGTCTGACACAAAGACACTTTTCCCTTCCATTTCTGGAAAGAAACAAGGCACTCCCACCTTCACCATCCCTGCACTCCATGTGGGAGGGGAGGGGCAGTGGGACTCCTGGATGCTCTCACATTCCAGAGGTTTGGATTCTGCTGGGCTAAGGCACATCTGCTGGGAGTCACTCAATCCCCATGTGCAAAGCTCAAGGGTCAAAGCATATTTCATTTCACTTGGTGGCTCCCTCCAAGGACAAGTCCCCCACCTGTTGGAAAATCCATCAGAGCCCTTACTAAAACTCACGTGTTTTGTTTCTCTATCAATATCTTGATATTCCCTTCCCCTATAAAGATACAACAATCATCAGTATGGAGCACAAACAACCTCTGTGGATCAGCAGGACTTTATGACAAGAAGATTCTTATATTTGGTTACGATTATGCCAAAATGAATCATGACAAACTTTATTAATGCATAAAAGCCATCACTGCTGGACTGCCCTCAGCCTGAAGCGTGAGGTGACAGAGTCCTCGCAGCATCGAGAGCTTGTGATAATTGAAGTCTGAAAATATTTCACAGAACAGCTGAAATACTGATTTATATTTAAAGAGTATATTGAATTACCACAGACCACACAAAAAGGGGGACTAGAACTTACATATTTTGTTGCTGAACTTTCAGCTCGGCAGTTTATGAAAGGCCATCTCGTTTTAACCTAGATAAGTTGGAAAGATTATTCAACTAATGTCTTCTCTGGAAGACTGCAGCTCTGGTGCTAATAAGGGAATTTAATTAGATGGACAAGCCTTGACAGCAATCCGTTTCCAATGCACTTAGTATTGGAATAGGTCTGGGAGCTCCAAGATTTGTAGAAGAAATCCACTACTCAAGTTAATGTGGAAAAATATCTGAACGTTTTGACTACCCAAGATGTGGGCTCTTGTTTTTCTCGCTTTATTTGTGACACACGTCACGTTACCAACAATTACACCAACAGACAAAACCCCTGTTCCAAATGCACACTCTATAAATTAAGCTAAATTGATTTTTCCCTCTGCACTGGTAAATCTCACTAATTCCCTGGAAATCAGCTGAGGACAACAGCCCATCCAGCAGTGCTTCCACATGGGACATCGCACTGTTTCACCTGCCTACAGCAGCAGCACCCAAAGCCCCAGGACAGAGCTCTGAGCACAAGGGTTTGGTACAACCCCAACACAGGATCTCTTTTAGGGTATTTACAATAAAAAAGACATGCACACAGATGAAAGGCACAGAATTGTAAAAATGCACAAAGCCAGTACTTTCTAAAATTGTAGAGGGGACCAGCCTGCCAGCAGGCTGATGAAACACCTGAGATAAAGTAGCACAATCAATAACAAAGCTGCACCTTTAAAACCAGCAAGTACAACATGATCAATTCATATCTCGGTGAAGTAGCGCAATAAAAATCTGCAACTACAATAAGCTAATTTAATGATACTTTATCAAATGCTCACATTTCCAACTACTGTTGTTCACAGCAGAACGAAGCCTGTGTAAAAATATGTCATGAGTCAATATGGTATTCTGCTGAAGAGAAAAGACCCACATCATTAAAATCTTAAAGAAGCTTTCATTAAATAAAATACATGAAATTAGCTCTTTCAAAAGAATTTAATTAGCCAACACATGCAGGTTGAACTCACAATCTGCCATTGTGGTCTTTTAAGCCGTTCATTTTCTTAAAGCTTTGTCAGGAGGAGGATATTTTTTAATTGTTATTATTTTTATAATATGGTGGGAAGGCGCAGTTCCTTTATGAAAAGGACAAAGTATCCCTTGCAAACAGCAAGACATTTTCTTTGCTGCTCTATATAGAGCACTGCCTTGTTAAGGCAATTTCAATCATTTTACGCATCTTCATTAAGTCAGAGATACGGTTCAGCTTTTCACAGAGAAAAACCTCAGCAGCTGCAGAGAAAAGGAGGGACAACAGATTCTTAAACAGAAAAGAGAAATTACCAGTTATTTAGCTTGAAATGAAGCCTCTGGGAAGCCCCATCTGCAGTCTCAGTCATTACAAATCACAATAATTACGTGAGCTCTCAGCCCATATATAAAATTTCAATACCTATGAAGCTCTGCAATACTGCAACGTCCACAACACAGAAACACTGCCAGCTCATTTTGCCAGGCTTCAGGCTACTTGTAACACCAAGAGAAGATGAATCAATAAAATGTTATCAGTAAAACAGTTTGATTCCTGCACCGTTAAGCGCACGGCCACTTCTATATTTCAATCCCCTCAGGTCAATATAATTTTACACAGTTACCCAATTCTCAGCAGTGAAATGATACTGGTAGATGTTTCAGATATTCCAAAGCACTTATTTCTACATGGGGGGGGAAAGCAAAAAGAACAAAAAAAAAAAAAGAATCTCGTTTCCTATCTGGCTCAAAGCTGAGTTTTTTGACCAGTCTTAAATGCAACTCTTTACCCCAGCTCCAGCAAATTAAGTCCTTCTGAGCAGTCCCTTAGCCAAATCCTGGGTGGCCTATTCACCCAGTGCTTAAACAGGCATTTGGGAAGAAAAACAAGTCAAATCTGGATTTGGCCTTTCAGTTGAACTAAATCTGAGACATGAAATAAGACATGAAATAATTTCTGCCTACTCAAGAAAATCAGCCCATTTAAGCAAATTGAACTATTCACCAATAAATTCTGCTAAGTTAGCCACCACAAGGTCTGAAGAAACTCTAAATGCTGCTGACAAAGACTAACAGCAAAGTTAATACAACATTTTGCCTCATACTCAGATAATTCTTCATGCATACTCTGAACTTCCAGCTTTCCACCTGGGTCTGCAATAAAATAATGCCTCGGGTTAATCACACACCTCCAGAGAGCTGCATTTTTTGCATAAATAAGAGCAACAAGTGTGCTTCCAAACCCAAGGCAGAAATAATAATGTCTAATAAACTACAGTGCTCTAGAGACCGGGAATTCTCACAACGAATCTCTTTTTAGATACAAGTCCACCTTCCTTGACTTAACTTGACAACATCCTAATGAAACAGAATAAACCTGTTACTGAACCAGCCATGGGCACTGTGAAGTCAAAGGCAACTGATTTCAGCTGGACAGGACCTTAGTCCCAAAAACCCAAAAAACCCCCTCAATTTTATTTCATTTAACCACCCATGTCATCTCATTTGCCTGCTTCATTAACTCCTGCATTACAGACAACACTAGTGCACTCGAAGGCAAAAAGTACTTTTTGGGATTTTTTTTTTTCATCATAATACAAGACAATTTATTCCCATATTCAGTTCTCAGCAAAAGTAATGAACATTTTAATAACAAGAAGATCCACAAAGCACCATCTTGTCTCCTGTCACAGCTCTTCTAAAAGGCTTACTTAATCTCCAGTACTTGAAAGGATGGTGGAAATATCTGAGGAACAAAGTTCCCTGGTTTATATGGTGCAATTCCCTTGCCACATATGTCTTATTAGGAAATTACATGGATTTCCCAAATACTGGCACTAAATTTTTTACTAGTTTAAAAATTAGCAGAAAAGGCCCAATTGCTAAGAAATAAAGCACACAAATTTATGGAAAGACAAAGCTGCACTAACCCATTAATTTTTATATTTTGTTATAGCACCAAAACTGTTCTCATTACTTTCTTCTGAATCAGTTTCATAATTGCAAAATTCTCAGACAGTAAAATTTAAGTGATCTCCCTACTCTGCTTTCCTCCTAAATAATGAGCTAACCACCACAGGCACACAGGAGGAAGAAGCCTGTCTATTTTACTAGAAGACTGAGCTCATGAAAATCCAACTGCATCAATCCTTCTTTTATTATTCTTTCAAACTTCTCAAATCAAATAACTTTCTTGAGCTTGGCTACAGCCTTCTGAATAGAAATTCCACTGGGGAAAGAGGTTTTAGATTAACAGCACAATACATTCAGAAATCAATAGATAAACCCTCTGTGCAGCAGCTCTACCAGAGTCCATGAGACTGAACTAGGGCTCAGAAAATAGAACAAACCACCCAGGAACAAATTTCCCGATCTGCCCAATTTTGTTTTTGCACCGAAACCAGCAACATGAACTTCACCTCTGTACCACACCCAGAGAATTGTTGCCTGGTGTTCTGAATCAAGAATACTTTTTATTTGCAAAAATATATTCATCTTTGTATTAAAACCAAAGGGGTTTGTTTGGTGGTGCTTTTCTGTTTATTTCTGAACTATAGAGATAAAGCTGAAAGGCAATAATACAGCTCAAGATAACCACATGTCAGGTGCCCATCCTGATACAATGCAAGCCCCTTAAAGCTATAAAACAATGTGCCTAGAAGTCAAGTGAGGCAGAAGGGACAGAATGAAGCTCCAAAATTTATGGTGAAAATTCTTTAAGCCTGGTCTCAACTTCAGTCCAACACCTGGCTTAGACAGGATCAGCTTAGCTGGTTCTCTATGCTGGAGGCAGGATGACTTTTACTTGATCTGTTTGACCTTTTCTCTCCTCATTAACAGTTGTTTTCTCCCTTTGCCAGAGTCCCTTTTGCAATCATGAGGACTGGAGGGGAAAGGGTAAATCAGAGCAAGAGCACCACTTGGCCAAAGACACTCGGACCGATTTCACTGCGAGCCGCAGCCGTGCAGCCCAAGTGCAGAGCACAGCAGAGCTGGCTCTGCTCGGGACATACACAAAGCCACTAGCTGCCAGAGAACAGAAAACACGCTCTGCCTCTGCCCATGTGCTGCTACAGCAGTCACAGGCATCCAGCTCTGCAGGATGTGCACAGGGCACAGCTCACCACAAAGGGCATCCCCCACTGCTCCCCCGTGGTTCAACTCCAAAATTGCTCAGATTAGATGAGAAATGCAGCTGTCCTGAGCACGAAGGGAAGTGGATTTCCCCAAATTTTGCTAAGCTGGAGCAGCTCTGATGGCACAAGCCTCCTGCCTCACTGGTGCTCCTGTTGTGTTATACTCATTAAATCCCACATTTGTTATTTATTATCCTGCATTTCTGTAAGGCCAATCTAAAGAAACGTTGCCATGACAAACACACACAGTGGAGTTTTCAAACTAACCTCATCCCCATGATGTCCCCTCCCTCCATTAAGAGAGCCCCACTTTAGTGTACCTCAACAAGACAATCAAAATATTTCCAGTTCTGCTGCCGTGAGCCTCACAAAGGGGCCGAGCGCCAAATCCAAAAATCCATTGCAGCAAAGCAGAAGAGCTTTACACACAGCCAGACCTCTCAGATGCCGTGGGCTAGGATACCATGTTATAAGGCTGTAAAACTATGGCCTGTGGCTCCAGTCCAGCCTGCAGAGTAATTTAATCTAACTCACAAAGAAATCAGGAAAATGGCCTCTGCTGTGCTGAATCAGCAGAGCTGGAAGCCGTGCCACCCTCTATCAGCTCGTAAGAGAGTGCTTTGTCCACGGTGCCAACTCTGTGTAGAGCAGCTATTGGGCAGAAGAAAGGACCAGCAGGAATATTATGTGCCAGATTTTCAGTAGATGTAAGTCAGAATACTTCCAATGACTTAAGGAGCTGCACCGATTTACATCATTTCAGGATTATCAGGATTTACGTCCACTAGAAGTTTCACTTCTTTTTTTTTTGTCTTTTAATTAAAAGAATGGTGTAGACTTGGCAGCAGTACAAGCCTTCAAGAGACTAAGATTTGGGAAGGACCCTGAAAAAGTTTTAGGCTGAGGGAATGGCAGTAAGCCATTTTTAGTTAAAAAAGATACAGTGACCAAATTGAAATTCACAGGATATACATAAATTCTGATCTATACATGAGCAATATACATAGGCATATTTTTTCACTCATTACAGTGGAGCTCCCTAAATATAACAATGGCAAAAGAACAGCAATAAATGAAAACTTTGTTCATTCAATCTGGTTATATATCACAAAAAACTATCAGCACAGATGTTATCCCTATTTATGAGTCACAACCAGCGCCAAAACAAATGCCATGTATTACTTAATTTTTTCTCCTAACTGCAAGTGCCAAAAAAATGACTGCCACTGGGATTAGGAAAAAACACACAAGTGGAAAAAACAGGGGGTACTGCTCGTGAGGAAGCAAGCCAACTAGGCAAAGTTTGGTTTGTTCTGATTTCCAAATAAACTCAGAACTAGCACAACGTCTTGTGACATCAGAGCACTTTCTGTTGCTCATCTGCTTACCTCTCAAAAGAGAAATCCATCAAACTTTAAAAAATCTGCCTAAACCCCCCCCTCAGAAATGTGCACACATCTCACTTGTTACCTCCAGATGAGCACGATGGGGAGAAAACAGAAGGAAAGTGGGAATCTGGTGCTTGAGATCCTGAAATGGGGAGCAGATTGATGCTTTAAGACCAAAAGTGAGGAGGAGCCCTAGGTATGAACTGCACACAGCTGCTCTTCAAGCTCTCTCTGTGGCACAGTGACCCACTCCCAGCCCAGCTGAGCCTTCAGAACCACTTAAAAATAGGCTTATAAATAAACAGGCCACTGTTGCCAGTGCACTCCAGCTGATGTCTTACACAAGAACTTAAAAAAAAACTGTTCCAAAAGCCACCTCAGGAAAGAAAAATTTAAGGCAAAAGCCTCTGTACTGAAGGAATGCAGCCTCATTCCATCACATCTTCACTACTCACCTCTGAACAGGTCAGTTTTAAGTCTCCTTCTTCCAACGAGTCCAATTTAAATGTGTTCTTCAAAGGCTTCTGCAATTTTAGGAGTATTAAATTTTATACCTCCTAAGCTATTTATTAGCTGAGGAAGTACTTAATTGACATTCACCAGATATTAACATTTTTTGAGCATGTGTTACAGATTTTGATATATAAACTTGAGGTTTCTTCTTTACTTTTTGTTGTTGGATTTGTCTGTTTGTTTGGTTTCTTTGTTTTTCCTCTTTCAGGACAACTCTCCTAACAACAGCAGGTTTCTTCGTGTGTGGATTCCCTACAAATTTCTCCTGGAAGCGCAGACAGATAAACTGCAATAAAAGACTGCTCACAAGGGACCCAATGCAGATGAAAGGTCAAAAAACCACTTAGACTGCTAACAAACTGTTGCAGAAATATTGTCTTTACTTTAAAAATCCATAATTTGCACCACTTCTGGCATTGTCCAGACCCAACATGAACCCTGGCCCAGCAGTTCTCTGGGGACCCCAAGGCTCCAGGCACCCACAACTCTTCTTCCCACCCACCCTTATTTTCATTTTCTACTTTTTTTTTCCCAGAACAGCCCCACTCCACAGATGTCAAACCCGCCCTGTTACAGGTGCATTGCAAAAGGACACAACTGCTGCATTAACAGAACTTTGCTTCATCATCACATCTTCCAGGCAATGAAACTTGCTCTATTACTGCACAGGTAAAATTGGCTGTGCCACCACTGCTCGCTTCTGCTGCTCTTTAACACGATACAGCCAACGTTACATCTCAACTCACAGCAGAAAGGGAAAATAAAACTTCATTTTATTGAAAATACAGGGAAATCCATTCTGGTGAAACACCTCCTCTGCACTGGTCTGTGCCAAAACACCACAGTGAGTTCAGCACCCCAGGAATCCCCACAGTGCCATGCCCTGGGCACACAGTGAGCAGGGTGGGATGAAACCTCTGCTCACACCAGCCCAGGCACTGCCCACTGCCCACACAGCCCTGCTGGGAGGGCTTCAGGGAATTGCTGAGCTGGGAAATGCCCTCCAAGGTCACCAACAACTCACTGACCCCTGTCCCCGAGTGCCTCATGGCTTTTAAATGTCCCCAGGGGTGGTGACTCCACCACTGTCCTGGGCAGCTGTGCCAGTGTTTAACAACCTCTTTGGTGAAGAGATTTTTCGACTGCCCAGCCTAAATCTCCCCACTTTCTCCTTTCATGAGGTCTCAAAGCCAGCTGGTACAACTGGAGTAGTTTGCTTGCTAGCAGATATAGCAACCAGCCTTTTAACTTTGAATTTTTCTTACATCTGAAACTCCAGGCAAACAAAAAAAAAAAAGAAAAAAAGAAAAATCTTTCAGTAAACTTTGCACAGAGATAATCAATCTCCTATTCAGTTATTTGAACAGGCATCTAGAGTTTAGCGTTCCAGAGATCACTGAACTTCTCCTGATGAGGGTCTCTTCTTGCAGCTTGAAAAGAGGATGGGGAAATCTTTGGGTGCAATCCAAACATTTTTTACAGCTGCAGTCCTTGAATATTTCATCATTCCAAATCGTGCCTTGACCTATAGTTTCTCCTTCATCCTATCAACCATACACATATTTTTCTTCATCCTCAACCTGTCCCTTCTGTCCACAGGCAAAAGAAAAATCCAAACAACATGAAAAATACTTTTTTAATAATGCCATTTATCCACATTGCTTTAGCCTCTACAGAGGACCAAAAGGAAGCATTGAATCAACTGAAAAATGTTCAGAAGCCCATAAAAAGGTAAATAAGTGGAAGTTTAATTTCCAAAATAATTCAGGCACAAAATAGAAATACTTAGGGTTTATGGAGATGAGCAAAACAGTTGCCTTTCATGTGTAATTGTGTAAACCTGTTTTGAAGGGAGCAAAGCAACCAGCCAGCAACATCAGGCTCCTAAAAGACAAGCAGCAGGGCACACAGGGTCTGAAACAATGACTTTTTCTGCCTCCCCAGGGAAGGATTTTCACTGGGAGCAAAATACTGGAAATTCTATAGCCCAGCTCTTTATCCCCTCTAAATTGATATGCTCCAGAAGATTTCAGCAGTCTCTTCCTCCAGCACAGGGAGCAGCAGGCATCTGCCTTTCTTCAGTTACCAAAACACACAGGTGTGATGGGCAAAATTAAAGAGAGACACAAAACAGTAAAAGACTTAAGGGTGGGGTAGGCCTCCTAAAAAGCTCTGTGAAAAATACAGATCTATAAAAACAGGCAGTGCAATAACACCCAGCTGGTTTGTGTAGGGTGAACACCTGGTTTTCCTCACCTTCCAAGATGAGCTGGGAAATGGGAACACAGAAAGGGTGGAAATTCCCAGCCACCAGTGGAACAGATTATACCAGAGTCCATACTCCAAGGATTTCAGCTATGTGTGTGTGTGTGTGTATTTATGTATATATAGATACACACACATCCAGGTACAACACTGCCACTTACCACTTTAGCTTTAATTTAATCCTGTAACAGCTCTGTCAATAAAAAAGGTCTTTTAAAGAGCAGACCTCCAGCATCCTGAGGAAAGCCAACCTCAACATTCTGTCCTGTAGCCTGGACACACCTCTGGTCCAGCAGTGGAGTTGGGGCATTTAAACAACCCAGAGGGCAGAGAATTCCAGCAGTCCCTCCCCTCCAACAGTATTTTATTGCAATTCCATGAACCTGGTCTAGGCTTTTAACCTGGAATGTCTCTAGACTGTGAAATTTCAAAGGTCCCAATGTTTTTAATTCTCATAAAAGTCAGGAAAAGTACTGACAACTGAAGACATTTGGAATTGTGCTTCTACAGATCCCAAAAGACAACAGCAAGACATTAAAGGCTCTGTTCACCAAGCCACCATTCCAATTTTAGTTATTGAAATAACTTTACCCAGAGCATGTTTTAATGATGCATGGTCAGAGCAGAAGGCTCTATCACATGGGCTCTGCCACAGCCTGTTTTGAACTGGGTTTGTTCAATCCTTTATTAACAGGAATAAAAGAATGCAGCATATGCTTGTTACATCTGCAAACCACACACAAGCAGGATGCAACTGCAACGCTGCTGGATGTCAAGAGCAGAATTCAAAACAATTCAAACCAGTTAGATAAGGCTGATGATAAACAAAAAATAAGATGTAATTCAACAGAAGAGGAGCAAGGTAGCACGATTCAGCAGGATTAATCAACTACACATATAGAAAATGACTGGGTAGGTAGCAGTTCATCAAAAACGATGTGGGAGGTTATACTGGATCACAAGCTGAACATGAGTCAACAGTATCATACTGCTAAGAAAAAAGCAATCATCACATTAGATAAATCAAGTGGAGTATTGCCTGCAAAACAGGCAAAGTAATATTCCCTGTCTGATCAGCACTGTGAGACTTGGCTGGCAGCATCACATCAACCTGGACTATCATGTTAGTAACAAAGAGGACTCAGAGGAGGGAGCCAAGCACGACACACAGAAGGCAACAAATGAGAAGTTCAGCCTAGAGAACCTGAAAAAATATATTTTCAATTGTTGGGGGGAGAAAAAAAAAAGGCAACTGTTCTGTGTGTCCAGGACAAATACAAACAGGTTTAAATTGCATCAAGAGAGATCCACTTAGAGGGAGAAAAGGAAAGCAATATAATATATTTGCTTTGGTCCCCACCAATGCATCTTCAAGCCCCCATCAGGGACAAACCTGTTACAAAGGAGCTCCTCGTGCCCTGGGGAAACAAAGTGCACGAGAAATCCTCCTGAGCTACTCCACCCTGGGTTCTGAGCCCAGGGAACACCAACACCCAGGCCCAGGTGACACCACAAACACCTCCTGGTGAAATCAGTGACAGAACTCTGTATAAATGCCACTGACAGAACTGTGGCATTTGTACAGTTATCTGTTCACCCCCACTGACTACACCAGGAACAAACAGGTTATTAAATTTCATACTTGAAACTAGTCCTGACTTGCACTTATCACCTGTAGCAATTGCTTTATTTTCCACCATCTTCCCAAACTTGCATGTTTTTCTTTCATATACCAATAATTCCAATATGTTTTTCTTGCTACATAGTGAAGCAACAGACATTTGTTTCACTGACCTGCCTTTCATGATTCTCTAGACATGGACTGGCAGAGTTGATACATATATGCTCTGTAGAGAACAATTCTTGTCATCTCGACTGTTTATCTTTGGATAATTGCTACATTCATAATTATTTTTTAAGACAATTCCATTTAATAAGCATTGGAATTACTACGAGACAAACTCATTGTAACAAATTTTTAGACTAAAAGTAATTTTTGTGACTAACCTCTGAACTGCTAGGAAATTGTGATTTATAATAGGCATAGTAATAGCCCTTAATGACTGCAGTGCTTCTGGGTATCAATGAAAACAGACTGACTCATTTCAAAGCAGAAAGGGCATCTATTTTACTTTTTTCTCCTTCATGGGTGGCCCATACATCTCTTCAGGGTCCTTGGAGGAGCTTCCAACACCACCACTGGGGCTGCCATTGCCACGCTGGTGTTAATGGGCTGCAGCTGATGTGACCCCTGTGAGCAGCACAACCCTGAGTTACTGCCCCTGGCTCTCTGTTACAGAACCCTGGCAAGTGGGGAGGAACAGTGGCAGTAATTTTAAAAAAAAAAAATAATTAGAATTTCGTATTGGAAGGGAGCAGGAGATGGAATGTGGATGCTGCAGCCTGGGGTCACGAGTGTGGCTGAGTGTTTCCAATGACAGTGCAGCCCATATGCCAGAGCATTTGCCACTTCCCACTCCCTCTGTGCGACTGCAATCCAAAATTAATAAATAAATTAGGGATAATGAATATAAACAAGAAAAATCGCAAGCCTGTGGCAAAAAGATCTTGTTCAGCCCAAGTGTTTTTCATGTCACAGAAAACTTGCTTAGGAAACAAATATCCTCCTGAAAGAAGCGAAGTAGCTGGTTATAAGACAAATATTTTGGGTTAAACAGTAACTCCACATATTTTCTGTCACTCTACTAAAAACAAAGAGGAAACTGAGTGCTTTTTCAGTTTAAGTGTAACATTTCCTTATGCCAGGAGATAAACTATGCCTAGGTTAAGTCTGGACATTAATGGAAGCAAACAGCTGAATGCTGGTCCCTGGTGTTTCAATTATTCCCTCTTTAGAGGCTGTGCTTCCAAGAAATTAAAGAAACACAATTTCCCAGTAAAGCTCACGTTCTGCAGGCTGTTGCAATGTTTTTATTTAAAGCTGTGTGATTTGTATTTGAAGAAAAGCTCAGTTCACCCCTCTGTCTTTTCATCCATTCACCTGCAAAGCGTTTCCCAGGGTCAGAGCCCGGTGGAGGCTGCAGAGCTGCTTGCCCAAGCCCCTGCTCAGCACAGGGACAGCCAGAGCAGGCTCAGGACAACGTCCAGGTGGGTTCCAACTATCTCCAAGAACAGAGACCTCATGGCATCCCTGAGAAACGTCCCCCAGTGTCTGACAACCCTCACGCTGAGAGTCTCTCCCCACATTTAAGTGCAGTGTCCTGCATTTCAGTGTTAGCGCCCATTTTTTTTCTGAGCACCTCATCTCAACACACTCTCACAAGGAATTTATACACAACTACAAAGTCTTCTCTTCTCCAGGCTAAACAATCCAAACACCCTCAGCCTCTCCGTTAAGAAATAGTAATAAATAAATATTAGCACAAAATATCTCAACAAATATATCATGGCATCCCGAGTGGGAAGAAAACCCTGCCATGGCAGGGCAGGCCAAGGCCACTTCTGGGTTTCACCTGGGAAAGCAACCCTGGGGGTCATGTAGCCACCAAAAGGAAAACAGAACATGAAGCCAAATCCACTTCAGCATCTTTGGCTAGGGCAAAGGTTTACATACACAAAAAGGGATACAGATCAATCCCATCGAGCCTGCAGAGACTCCTGCAGTGCTCCACATCAGGATCCTGGGGAAATCCGTCTGGAATCACAGCCTCAGGTTCATCCCACCCCCCTGCCAAACCACTCAAAGCTGGAGCTCCCAGAGGCAAGGACTGGTCTTTGTTTTTCAAACACCACTTTCTGGTCTTAGTTCTTACTATTTCCATTTGCCGGAAAATAAAAAATTCTACTTGATACAGCAACGGCCGTAATTCTGAATATACCAGTAACCTTAAATCAAACAGAAACCCCCTTCTTTCCCTATGTTACTCAAATTCATTCTGTGAGAAACATTAAGCAGCAGATTTCCAATGAAATCCTATCCTCTGTAGTTTTAATCTCTTCTTGCCCTTCAAATAAGACTTTTAAGTATTATCTATATTGCTAAAATATTCTATGAGCTGTGCACATGGCCCATGCTGCTGAGGAACCAAGTACTTCCCCACCTTGAGTTTGCAATGAAATAAGCTCCCTCTAAAAAAAACATGAGACTCATTTCCAGGCTAGAAATTAAGGCAGAAGGAGGCCTGCACATAAATATCAATGAAATTAGGCAATGAGAACTGGCATTAGGTCAATGAAAATTAGGCAAGAAAATATTTCACTGTTGGAATAAATAAGTTTCAATTGCCACATGCAAAAACAATAATTTCCAGAATGCTTTCAGCATCTGCTCTGTCAGATCAGAGCTCATGAGCTCTGTCAGTGACAATCAATTCCTGTACCAAGAACTGACTTTAACATTTTCCAACCTTAAAAGACCTAAAATGATCAGCTTAGTGTTCAAAACAGCAGGTATTTCACAATAAATAACTAATTGATACTGTTCCAGACACAGCTTATTTCCTAAAAGCTTAAGCATAAATAAAGAAATTAATAAATTATTCAACAGAATTTGTTGTTTCATCTTCTTCCTTAATACCTATTTGGAACGCCTAATTTGAAGCAGCACAATTCTCCAACACACAAATCCCTGAAAAAAGAAAGAAGCTCCAAGTCTGTTGTTGGAGAAGCAGATTTATTCAGATAAAAATCAGTTAACTCCCCAGAATGAAGAAAAATGTAATTTTGCTTGGGTTTGAGGAATTTGGTTCAAAGCTCTGAACTAGAAAGCAATATATACAGTTATTAAACAGTGTAAGGGGATTAACTCTACAGAGTGTTATTGACTACTCCAGTCTCATTAACTGCAGTTTTATTCAGATAAAAATGTCATCTTAAACATCATTTTTGTGTCAGAAGTTAGATCTGAAGAACAACATTAAAAATACATAGGCATCAGCAGTTCCCTGATCTGCAACAGCTCTTTCTGGGGTCTCCCCTGGAACGCAGGATGGAAATTATGGTTTTGATTTGCAACATGCCCATCACGAGAAACTGCTTTTGAAAGGAGTTGTCCTGCAGAATGTGAGAAGTGTTCTCTGAGAGGCAGCTGCACTGGAGCTTGTACAGCTGAACACACAGAGCTGATGCCTGTCTGCCCCTCTCTCCTCCGAGAAAGGAGTGAAGAAAAGTGAGGGTGAGAGCTCTGGGTTCCCGCCGGACACGCTACTTTCCGCTGTTATTATGAACTGTGAAGCTAATTATGTGCACAATAACTTCAGTAACTGCTTTTCATGCAGAATCACAGACCAGAAAATAATGAAAACATGAATGGAAAAGCCTCTCTGCTTTTTTCAACTCTGAGCAGCTTGGAGAAGGCACTGGCTACTCCAGGAGGCTGCAGCACAGCTGCTGCAAGCACTGAGCAACCCTAAGAGGTGCTCACCAAACACCAGAACAAATCCCAACGTTCCTCAGGTTCTTCCCTTTCCAAAAGCACCCACAGGACACAGCAGAGGGCACCAGGCACGACTGTGGGCAGGGAAGCCTCAGACATCCACACCCTCTTAAGAGACTGACCTTGACCTGCCTGTGGGAACCACGCTCCTGCCAAAATTGACAGCAGATGGGTACCTGGGGATCTTCTGGACTCTAAACCCAGAAAAGTGGGAAGCCTACACCATCTACAGTATTCTCCACTATCCCAGGGACACTGTGGATGCTGGGGTTCTTTGGTCTAGGCAGTCAATATTTTCTAAACAGTATTTACAGCCTTCCTGAGTGTTAATATTGGATGTGGTGAGGGCTAAAAAGGATGGAGGTTTTGAAATCTCAGTGGAGAGAACAAAAAGCTTCTGACTATGAAGAACATCCTGCCTCGAAAAAAACTTAGAAGAGATGATCTCCATAGTGAATTCTTAGGAAAAAAAAAAAGAGGTATTCCAATAAAGCTTTTATGTATTTTGTTTTTAACCAAAAACCATGCTAGTAAAAAATCCTAGAATGGAAGCAATTACATTTTTATGCATTTGCATGAGCTTGGCTACCTCTGCTTTCATACACTTGCTCAGAGCAGAACATGCTGGCACAGTTTATTCATCTCCCCCTATGAAAATAAACTGTGCTGCCACACGCTTGTCCCCAAGTGAAGTTCCCCTGCTCCAGCAGCACAGGCACTGCTCGGGGTGGGCAAAGAAGCATGAATCACTGCAGATGAAGGGATGCACAGAAAACACACAACAGTGGCTGTACCTCTCATCTGCCTGTGTTGTCTGCTGTGAGTTGTGTTGTTCAGGTGTGCTTGAGAGGTGCTGGAGTCGTGGTGAGGCCACAGGAGAAATAAAGCATTTGACACTCTGATGTCACTGCACCCACTCCCAGGCACCCCAGCCTCACAGCCTGCCAATCAAACCTGAACTTCTGATTTTGAAAAACGTCCTTTTTTATTCATTATAATCTTAAAAAACGCTACAAAAAAAAAAGTCAAAAAAGGCATAAAGCCAATAGCAAGAGTATCATATTGCACACCACTTTCAGCAGCCTACTCATTCTTTCCCTCCTTCCCCAAGAGAACGCTGGTCCTCATCACTCCCAAAAACCGAGTTCACATCAGGAATCAGATCCCCTGGGACGCTGCTGAGCTGCTTCAGTGCAGCCCCACATGCCCCTGCTCCCCAGCCCTCAGGACCAATGTTCTCACCACGTTAAGTTAACATGAATAATTAAAAAAGAGGAAAAGATCCCCGTGCCCACAGTCCTCCTCTGCCATACAGCAGACATGGAGATCTTTCCCTTAGGCTAAAGAAGAAAATACTTAACAAAGCTATCTTAAACATTATCATGCATCAGTGATCAAGACTAAGTTTATTATCCTGCAAACAAAAACAAAGACAAAAAAGTGTAACAGATTACACCCCAGTAGCTTTCATTAAGAGATGCAGTGATAGCATTTCTGAGGAAGGCACTGGCTCCACAAATCACCTCAGCCACCACCCCATCATCAGGCCACAGTGTTGGCAGTCATGTGCAGTGTGTGGTATTTGTGGCACTACTGGGGAAAACTATTTTAAGTCTAATTAACATGAAATTTTTAGAATGCAGATGCTTTTCATTTATACATAAAACAAAATGCCGTGACATTTCTCCCATCCATTTATCATAAACAAGTTAATTACTGTGTAACAAATAGCTCCTGCTAGAATCTGTATGTTTTGAGCATGTTAGAGAGCTGACTCAGGCAAATAAGATGAACCACAAAGTAGTAGCTAATAGCTCACGGCATACTTATAATAAAACAATGACTCTGTAAAAGCTCTTGTTGTCAAATTAAGGCTAAGCTATTTCCATTGGAATAAACCAATTATAAGCAGTCATTATCTGTTTAACTTGATTCAAACCTAGAATACTATAAACACTTTCATTTTGATGCATTCATAACAGTGCATACATTTGAGAGCTGGATATTGCAAAGCTTAAAAGGGAAATGCTAGGTTTATTTATTGCCACACAGCTCATCCCACATCATGGAACATCCAAACTTCCCCACGGTGTGGAGGAATTCCACCACCATGCTGAGGTCTGCATGCTCCCTGACTGCTGATGGACAAACCTTTAGGGATAAACTGTCCCAGCACTGCCCACCTCTCCTTCCTAAGGACAAACTGATCATTATCCATAAAAACATCATGGTTGCTCTGTAAAATCCCCCAAGAACCATCCAAGCTACAGCCACGCTTTTTCCACCCCCTACATTCCATGAAAGCAGTGACAGGTGAATTTCTGCCTACTTTTCTTTTTTCTTTTTTTTTTTTTAATTCAGGCAAACAGTCCCATTTGGCCTGCAGATGAATTACTGAATGCTGATGAATAAGATGGTGGTAGCTGGCAGCAGAGTTCTGCGTGGTAAGATGGTGTGAAATAGTACATATGTCAATCTATCAAACATGATAATGTAAGCAATCTGAACCCATTTTTGGTCTGAACTATTGTACAATACTTCACCCAGATGGAAGAAAGAGATAAACATTTTATGCTTCAGACACATCAAGTGCTAGGAAGTAAAATTAAACCTAAACTGGAAAACTACCAATTTTACATGCTAGAGTATATATAAAGAACAACACAAGCATGAAGAATTTTCTCACCCATTATTGTATAAATTAATTAGATATATTTGGCTCCTATGATAAACAACAGCATGTATTTGACTGTAGATTAAAAGGTGCAAAGATGATAGTTTACTTATTAGCAAACACAGCACTTGCACTTTTTTTCTTCCTCCTTTTGTTGAGAAAACGCCTTTAAATCAGGGAACCTGTGACAGTGTTACCAGGACATGAATCTTACAAGTGGGGCATGGATACATAATGTCCCCAGGGTGAGTCCAGCCCTAAATCAGAGGCAGGTTTGCCATGACTAATGTAAAACTACAACTGGTCCCTAAAGGATAAAAGCAAATAGAAATACATTTTCATTCAAATCAACTTGACAGCCTATGTAAATATAATTTCATATTTAAAAACTATCAGTTAAACCAGAAATGAAATGACAGCCACTGTGCTGTTTTGAAAGTCACAGCCACATAATGCCTCTGAACAGACCCTTCTGCTCCATCCCTGTTGTCCACCTCCGTAAACACAGCACAATTTATCAAGCACTAAACTGCAAAAAACCACTCTTCTGAGCAAATATATTTATGACATGGCTTTCTACAGTACTCAGAGAACATTTTTTATCAAATAATTTGCAAAGCTAAAAGAGCATGAAATCTAGTCCATTTCCAGACTGACCTGTAAAGCTGCCTTCATGTTTGGGAAAAATTGCTATGAAATGTGTAAACTATTGGTATTTGGTCTCTCTAGGGTTGCATAATCTTGAGCTTGTCCATCTCAATTCCCTCTTTGGTTACCCTTCAAACTAAAAATAAACTCCCCAAGGTCTACTAATTAATGCCAGGCCAGTCAAGAGAATTCCTGAACAGCAACACTAAGACAACTGGGCACAGAAACAAAAGTGACTGCCAGCTCATGCAGAGCAAAAATGTCCAGCCCTGGATTCTGCTGAAGCCAAAGAGAACACTGACAACTCTCCCTCTCTTCTGAGAAAAATCAAAGTAACAGAGCAGGTGTTTGCTCTGGAGGAAGACAGAAATCCCAGCTTCTGGCAGAAAGACATGCATGTGAGCAAAACGTACTCAGGAAAACACTGCAAAGGGTTTATAAAGCCTTGAGTAGAACACCCAGCCCTGATGTGCTCCCCAGCTTCCTGGCGTGCTAGGGAGGGGGATTCTGATCTTCAAAAATTCTCTTGGAATAAAGTATTTTTCTGTGTCATGCAAATGTAAAGTTTAATTATTTTTAACTTGAAAAGGAGACAGATCAATAGACAGGATAATCTACTGTTATTTGGATTACGAAGACATCTTAGAGTTTACAATCACAAAAGTGGTTATAATCCTGCAATTACTATAAAGCTAATTGGTAGTTTCTTTTTGCCTGTGTTTTCATGTTGTCAGTGGGGCAGTAATGAAAATGAATGCCACATTTGTGAACAGAATGTCTGTAGGCTTGTTTACCACATTTCCAACAACAACGTCTGCTTTATCATCCATTTCAAAGCAGAGATAATTTAGGGATCTTTGAATTTCATATATAAAAATACTTTCTAAAATATCAGATGCAGAGCTCCTTCAGACAGGGTGGGAGTGGGAGACTCAAGAGTGAAGTGATGACCTCGCATAGCGTAACAAACAATCCACCTGAAGCAGACAGCACACGGACTTGGAATGATTCATCTGTATTCAAAACTGCGCTCAGGTAAACCACTTAGTGTTTCATCCTCCTACAAACATAATTCTGCAGACAATTTCACCATCAAAACCAGCATCTTTAAGCCTCCTTTCACCTCCTGAAAACACAATTATTGCAGCAGCTATTAAGCTTTTTATTCCACTTACCTTTGAGTAACTTCTGCCCTTCCATGATGTTCTGGGAGATGAATGCTGTGTAGTCTTGTTCTGAGAAGCCAGTCTTGCATGTGGGTCTAACTGTAAGATCCCCATTGTGTGCCTGCAAAAACAAAACAAGGAAAATGCACACCATGACTCTTACCGTTTGGGAAAACGTTTTGCACCCAGTGATAAAGTGTTTAGGCATGAGCAAACCTGAACAGTAAAGCAGTGTGCAAGCAGACGTTGCTTGTGTTAGAGTGCCTATCTGTTGGAGTGGATCCATACTGTAGCTGCAAAAAATAAAACGGGCCAGCAATAGTTGCCTGACTACAAGAGAGCATTGTTTGTAGGAAGGCTGGAATACTGGGCACTGTCAGAAGAGGGGAGGAAACAAAGAGCAGCAATTCATCAAGGCACCGTGCTTGCACTGGAGACACGCAAAGGCCTGATGTTGCAACATCCAAACCACCCAGGTTTGCTACTGAGAAACTGGGCAGACCCCAGCACGGAATGGGGAGAAACACAGGAGCCTGTGACCAGGTGAGGACACCCTTCCTTCCCCTTCACCCTGGCAGCAGCATCCCAAGCTCTGCCTGCTGCTGCCTCCGGGACCCTCCAGGCTCTGTTCCTGCCCCGGCAATGGGAAGGGATGGAAGGGATCCCAATTTGTACCGTAACGATGCACAGAATAGAATCGTGCACAACGTGCCAGCACCCAGAGGGAAGCAGCCAACGAAACACTCAGCTGCAACTTTGGACTGAGCAGAGAACGCAGCCCCCGGCACAGGGACAGGGCAGTCCGGTCACAGCAGCCCAGGCTCCTCGGGATTCCCCGGCAGGGAAGGTCCCAGAGCCCAGCTCCAAAGGAACCCGCTGACAGCACACAAGCCCGTGATTTATGCGTAGCGAGCGCCAGGTGATTTACGCACTAACAAGTGCTGGTGGCAGGGGATTTCTAACGCGCCCGGGCTGTCGGCAGAGCCAGCCAGAGCATCGCTTAGCGCTGCTGGCGGCACCTCCGCCGCCTCCAGCCCCGGCAGCGCCGGCTGAAGCCGGGGGAGCGGGAGCGGCGCTTCCCCGGCCAAGTGCAACTCCAGGCGGGCACCTGCACCCCCGGGGCAGCACCGCAGCTCCCCGGGCCCCCAAACACTCCCGCACACCGACAGCGCTGCGTTAGACACGCACAAGGGAAGAGCAGAGAAGGGTCCTTTCGGATGAGCTTAGTAAGCAGAACACAAGCCAATGTACTCGGCTTAAAATCACTCTCGGGAGACGGATGCCAGCTCCTGCATGGGAAGCGCAAGGAAGCGGCGGCTCTGTTGGACTCCGACCGCGGCTGGCAAGATGTTGCCACTAGGAAACATTTCAAAGGGTCTCACCGAGGATACTGGGCTTTGAATCGGAAATCGCCCCATTATTAGAGCGGTGCTGGCCAGACGAGAGCGCATCGGGGCTATTCCTGAGCACCCTGCAGCCTCCACAAGGCTCGGGACATCCTCACGGATTCAACTTGGCACCGGGGGATTGAGGCAGAAAAATAAGCGGCTCTTGTTCCCGCAGCCAGCCGAGCCCGAAACCCAGCAGCCGCCCGGCTCGCTCTGTAACACTGCAGCCACGCGTTCAGGCGCTTGTTGATGTTCTACAGGAACCCGTCAATTTCAGGCGGCGTGGGAATAAAACCCTGAAAACCCCAAACTTTTCAGAGCATCACCTCCCCCAGCACGATCCGGGCCCGCTCGGTGGGTTTAGAGGCTTATAAAAATAAAAGTTCGGGGCTGCAGCGCGGCGCGGACGGAGCGAGGCTCGGCGCGGAGCGGCCGCGGGGGCTCCGCGGGGCTCGGAGCAGCTCCGCGCCGGACGCGCCGCTGCCCCCGAAGTTTCTCCGGCGAGGCGCA